>CM034055.1:188767-508784 GCA_019804595.1 Bruguiera parviflora
CTTCAATCTCAAAGGTCCGAGCTCTTTTCGTTCTTCTTCTTCTTCTTCTCCTTCTTTTATTTTTTATTTTTTTATTTTTTGTTATTTTTATTTCTACTTATTTAAACTTTTGATGAGCGGGTCCTTCTCGATTGATCGTGTTTTCGGTCCGTTTGTTTTTGTTTTTGTTTTTTTTTTCTTCCTTTTAAATCTGAATTCGCATTGCTTTCATGTCGGAATTCGCATTACCCTCTGTTCTTCTTTTTCTTCTTCTTTTTTTTCTTTTTTTAAATTTCTTAACTGGGTGGGTGGGGTTTGGTTATATATGGAAATTGACTGTGATTGGGAATAGTTTCATCTCAATTTGACACGAGCCAACGCATCTGTTTATGGCCGTTGTGTGTGTATTCCTGGAATGTGTGTGGTTTTTTGTCCGTTTCACCCGTCAATTTTGGGATTCCAAATCTTGACAGGGATGGGATGGGATGAATGCCGGTTGAATTCTACAATTAGTTACTCTTAGTCGCCTGCATGATGCATTTGTGTTTACTACTATCAGTGTTTTGAATTTGGGAAAAGCTTGTTCTGTATCAGTATGTTATGGCTCTGCTTGCAGGGAGAATGGCTGCTGTGATTGCTGGGTGCGGCCAACGGCTCAACAGCCGGGATGCTGGAGATGAAACGGGGAGAATGAGACAAACCTCCGAGATTTCCTGGCTGGCAACAGGGAAAAGAGTTCAAAGGGTCCGGCCAGAAAGAGTTTTCCGTGAAGAAAATTTTAAGGAGGACAGAGATGAATCAGATGATGAGAGGCTGCCAGCAAAAAGAGTGAAAACTTCGTCAAAGAAGATGAAAAAAATCTCGGAGGGCAATGGAACTCCGAAAAATAGACCGAATGGCTTGCATGGCAATGAAGTTGAGCTTTCAGATGACGAGTGGTCACCCACTCCAAGAGCAAAAACATTGTCTAAGACAATGAAGTTAACCCCTAAGGGTAATGGAACCCGAAAGAACAGATTGAATGGATTGCATAAGGAACGTACACTTTTAAATACATATTCAGAGGATGAATCAGAAGATGATCTAGTAAAATTGTGTCTTATGAAAATGAAAGAGCGCAAAAGATTAAGAAATTTAGGCGGTGATGGTAAGGCAGATGAAACAGGTCCAAAGGTTGGAGGGGAGAGAGGTATGGATTTCCTGAGTGGAGATTCGGATAGTCACGTAAACCTATGTTCAAAGTCAGCAGAAGAGGAAGATATGGAATCTCAGAGTGGGATCTTAGATTGTGGGGTAGACCAAAGAAGGTTAAAGAGGTCGAGAGAGAAAGATATGGATTCAGCTTGTACCTCATCATCTTCATCTTCCTCTGGTGCATCAAGTTTGGCTTTGAAAAGGGGCGAAAACAGCAGCGGCAGATGTGGAATGCAAAATCTGAAGGCAAATTTCGTTCTCTTTGTTATAATCTGCTGAAATCACAATATTATATTCCTTCCATTGAAGTAAAAATCCTTTTCTTTTCTCCACCTATGTGTAAACTTTTTAAGTGAAGAATGTTAGATTTTCTTGACTAATGCAGGTCAGGGGTGAACCACTGCCAAAGTGTCATCAGTGCATGAAAAATGGAAGGAGAGTTGTCGTTCCTTGCCAGAACTGTAAAAGCAAGATGTACTGCATCCAATGTATCAAGAAATGGTAACTTTTTTGCCTAGTATCCTCTATCTGCAACTCTTTGTTGCTTATTATAAACTTGGGGGCTTTTTCATATCACAAATTTTTCCTTTTGTCTGTGTATATAGGTATCCTGGAATGACAGAAACAGAAATTGCTGAACTATGTCCATTTTGTCGTAATAATTGCAATTGCAATATCTGTTTGCACTTACGCAGATTAATTAAGGTTTGTATTTCTCTTTTTCTCCTTTGATTGTGAGGATGTTTACGAAGAAGTAAAGGGTGCATTAAGGAAGTAACTCCACTCATAGTTCTAGCATTCATGTAAAAAAAAGAAAAAAAAAAGGTGGGTTTTGCATTGAAATCTGGAAAAAATTTCTCCTTCCTGATAGGTTGTTTGTTTCAAAGGACCTTTTATGATTCCTTCATGGATCTCTGACCTTTGTCTTTCAGCCCTCCTTCCTTGTGCCAACCATCTAAACTTGTCTTTAGCTTCCACATTTGAAGATTTCAGATCTTGAACTAGATCACAAGCAGCCCAGGATAGCTGGGTGTTCTGCATAATTGGGACAAGGTCACAAAATCAATTAGCACCACTGTTAGTCAGTTTTGAGCTCTTGTTTCCAGCTTCTGATTTTAAATGATAAATTTCCACCAAAAAAATTAGAGGCTCTATACTAGAATAGCTTGAAAAATTGTCTTCTAATTATAGTATTCCTGACATTCAGACATCAAATAAGGATGTCACCAACAGTGAAAAGATTCATCATCTGCACTATTTGATTAAGTCACTGCTTCCCATTCTGCAACAAATCTGTGAAGAACAAACTCAAGAGATGCTGATTGAGGCTAACATTCAAGGTATTGTTTGTTACAATGTTTTCTTTTGCTTGTTCAAACACAAGTTCTTTTCTTTGAGTTTGTTCCCACTTGACATGATCTTGATGTGTGTGGAAACCAGAATCCCACTGTGAGGTAGCAGAGAATTTTTGTAATGATGATGAGCGTGTCTACTGGTAAGTATCTGAGTAAATAAGAAAAAAGTTGAAAGTAGATGTCGGGCATAAAGCTTAGTGACTGCATTTTTGTGGATGTTGTGCAGCAATTATTGTGCCACTTCAATAGTGGACTTCCATCGCAGCTGCCCTAGATGCCATTATGAGCTTTGCCTCCGGTGTTGTCAAGAAATACGAAAAGGGAGCCTTTCTAGTCGTGCTAAAGTGAAGTTCCAGTATGAAAACAGAGGCTTTGATTATATGCATGGTGGAAAACCACTACCCTCTGATTCTGGGAATACAGAGTATCATGATGAAACGTTGATTGTGCAGTGGAATGCCAATCATGATGGGAGCATTTCTTGCGCTCCAAAAGAGTTGGGTGGCTGTGGTAATTGTATATTGGAGCTCAAGCGTATTCTTCCGGTGGGACGGATTTTGGAACTGATACACAAGGCAGAAGATTTTTTGTGCACTCATGAACTTGATAAAAAAAGTTTGGCATGCAAATGTACCGCAACAGGCAGAGTACAGAGGGCATCTTTTAGAGAAGGATCTCATGATAATCACTTGTATTGTCCTGCTTTAAAGGATACTCTAGACAATGAAGAACTTTTTCACTTCCAAAAGCACTGGATTAATGGTGAACCTGTTATAGTTCACGATGTTCTTGAATCAACAACTCATTTGAGCTGGGAGCCACTGGTAATGTGGCGTGCATTGTGCAAAAACATGGATTCAGTACTCAGTTCCAAGATGTCTGAAGTAAAGGCCATCGATTGCCTGGCTTCTTGTGAGGTTGAAACACTTAACATTTTATGTGTTTTGCAGCCCAAAATACCCAGTCAAAACGACCTTATATGAAATGAGCAAAATCATTTATTTTCTTTTAAAAGTTATAGAAAAATAATTTGCTCTATACTTGATACTTTCTGAATAGTGTTGTGATAACCTTGTTTATGATATTATTTAAAATAATACTGGTTTTATGGAATGTTCAGGTGGAAATTAATACCCGCAAGTTTTTTGAAGGTTATTCCAAAGGGAGAACATATGGGAACTTTTGGCCTGAAATGCTGAAGCTAAAAGACTGGCCCCCATCTGATAGGTTTGAAGATCTTTTGCCCCGCCACTGTGATGAATTTATAAGTGCATTGCCATTTCAAGAATACAGTGACCCAAAGGCAGGGATTCTTAACATTGCTGTGAAGTTTCCTCCGAGCCTCGTGAAACCAGACTTGGGTCCAAAAACTTACATTGCTTACGGTGCAAGAGAGGAGCTTGGTAGAGGGGACTCTGTCACGAAGCTTCACTGTGACATGGCCGATGCAGTGAACATTTTGACACATACTGCAGACGTAGCCTTGAGTGAAGAACAATGCTCTGCCATTGGACAGTTGAAAAGGCAACATAGGGAACAGGATGAGAGAGAACGTCTGCTACGAGACGGGGTGCATAACCATAACACCGAACCGGCTGAAATAATTCTAGAATTAGATATTGCAAAAGATGAAATGCTAGGTGAAGAAAGAAAGGAGAGTGCAGGAGGTGCTCTGTGGGATATTTATAGGAGGGAGGATGTTCCCAAGTTAGAGGCATATCTCAGAAAGCACTCTATGGAGTTCAGGCACACTTACTGTTCTCCGGTAGAGCAGGTATTCTACCAATTTATTATTTTCCTTTCTCCTTGGGCCTTGTCACTATTGATCTAATGGCTAATCCTGGTCATGAATAGGTCACCCACCCAATCCATGACCAATGCTTTTACATAACCGTGGAGCACAAAAAGAAGTTGAAGGAAGAATTTGGTTAGTACATCATAGTGCTGGTATCTTTCCTTGTTCATTTACCGTGATGATTGCGAGCACTCTCTAGTGCTTAATTAAATGTTTGGATTGGTTTTTACATTGCTAGGAGTTGAACCTTGGACATTTGAACAAAGAGTTGGAGATGCTGTCTTCATCCCTGCTGGATGCCCACACCAAGTCAGAAATCTGAAGGTAACTTCAAACTCTTTTCCTCCTTTATTCTTTTCTTTCCACGTTGTTTCTGTTCTATTTTCAACGAACGAGCAATCAATTGGCAGCCCTTACATTGTTTATTTTATCCTGCAGTCGTGTACAAAAGTTGCCGTTGATTTTGTCTCCCCTGAAAATATAAGTGAATGCCTCCGGTTAACAGAAGAATTCCGGCAACTTGCGCAGGGTCACAAGGCTAGAGAAGACAAACTTGAGGTAGCCTCATTCCTGACATCTTTGACTTTCCCATCATTGGCATTTGGCTAATTTTTGCCCTCTTGGTGAGCAGATAAAGAAAATGGTGATCTATGCTGTTGAACAAGCAATCAAAGACTTACAAGAGCTGATACCTTCAGATGCTACTGCAACCAGGAACTTCGGAAAATAGTTTCCCGGGCGCCCCCCCCGGGGGGGATTCTGATGGCAAGGTTGCTGCCGAAATGAGATCTTGATAGTGGCATCCGCTTGGGCAGTGATGATGGTTGGATAAAAGCTAACCGTTGGCCTGTTGCTTCTGTTTTCTGGATAAAGAAGCTGCCATGGCCGTTACAGGACAACGTTAGACTAAAACAATTATGCTCCTTTAGCAGGAAAAATTTAATTTAATTTAATTTTTTTTTCCCTAGTTAATGGTCGTAGACAAATTTTTTTAATATGCTTTTTATGCGATTCAATTTTTGTTTTTTCATTTATAAAAAAAAAAAAAACAATACAAAGGAAAACACTCCCTTTAAGTTGCTTGGTTCACAGATTCACCCCCAATTTCTTCTCGGTAGCAATTTTCCTACAATGCCTGCTCGCTACGGCATTGTAATTGCCTCCCAATTCTTCAGACGAGGATTGAACAGTTAGATTGAAGGCTCTAACATTCACAATCATATTTATCAGAGAATAAGTTATCAAATCAACTTTGTCATTGAGTTTGTGGAGTATTGGGTGTTCCACATAAATCTAATTAATTAGGATAAACACATCACCAAATTTTATATATATATTAAAAATTATTTAATTTATATTACTACTTTTTAATACATATTTAAAATTTATATAGCCTAAATATTTATAATTAAAAAAATAAAAAATAATTTTAAAAAATTATATTTTTTAGAGAGAAAAAATATTTTTAAATTTTCCTTTTATCTCAAAAAAATTATAATTTAAGTTTTTTTTTGCTTTTATTTTTTTTAAATTACTCTATAATTTATTTTTTATTTTTAAAAAATATTAATAATTCAATTCTTATTTTATTTTTTATTTAAATAAAAATATAAATAAAATAAATAAACAAATATTTAGGGTTTAGGATTATTTAGACCTATATTCAAGATTATACTAATATTGTTATATTTATAATTTTTTAAAGTAAATTATTTTTGAAACTCAGAAATATTACTATATATATATATATATTAGATAAAATAAGTTAACTAAATTTGTTTATCAAACTCATATAAACTTAATCATAACGGGGAAGAATCAATAAAAGACATCAACTCAAATCGTAGACTTAAAAAATTAGAAGAAAGGCCAAGAATCTAACTCCACGAACCAAAACTACTGAGTGAGTCCCTGATTAGGTTACTGGTTTCCAAGAAATTTCTTAGGGTTCTTTCACTTAAGTTTTCTTAGGATTAACTAAATTCTTGAGAAAAAAGAACACATTCCACAGAGTTTGTCCGCTTAAGAACTTCTTGAGAAGGTCAAAGGGCACAAACTCCATGCTCCTTGCTCGGTATTTCCAGGTTTTGAACTCAAGTATTTGACAAAGCACAGCCAACCAAATGCTTATCGTATGTTCGTTTGCAATAAAATAACTCGAAATTGAGAAGGATGTAGTGCAGCTTGGTCCAATGATGTATTCTTGCATCGAAATTTAATACAAATCATAATGTTATTTTCTTGTTCTTGAATGGACCTTTTCAATTCTTTTAGGTTTGTGCTCTACTACGAGTAAAGATTTACTTGATTTTTATTTGCTTAAAATAACTTGTCTATATATATATATATATATATATATATATATAGAAAAAATAGATTATTTTTGTTGTTTTTCTTTGAAGGCATCTCAATTGCCTGCATTTGAGGCTCTCTCCCCCTTCTCTCACACACCCCTTTCATTCATACTCACGTCTGTAGAGTTTAAGGTCTGAGGTCTGCACATTTTCAGTGTACAACGCTATTATGGAGCTCATCTAAGTATTCCAGTAGAGTAATCTAAGACGTTGTTTCAGTGACTCGAAATTACCAATATCTAAGTTCGAATAAAATAACATAAAAAATTAGTCCTATAACTTGAATTTATACTCTTTACATTACAATAAAATAATTTTTATGGGAGTACAAATATTGGAAACATCATTTTTTTTTTATATATACATAGTAAAAAATTTTGGATAATATATTTTTGTTCATGCACGCAATTTTCTTTATTGTTTTTTTTTTATTGAAATTGATCTTTTTACACCTCACTATCATGATGTTTTGAGTTTTTTTTTTTTTTTTGAACTTCAAAGAAACATGCTCGTTTGTTATTATCATAAATAATATATTAATAATAATGTTAACTTCATTATTATTAGTGCATAGTTATATAAAATATGAGTTTTTTAGTATTAAAGTGTAATTTTTTAATTTATATTTAATATTAAAATATAATTTTTATTTATTTATTGTTAATAAATTATGTTGTATAGTAATTTTTAGAAATTCTTGTTAAGAATTAAAAAAAATGTTAGTAACAAAAAAATTAAAAATATATAACAAATATTATAAAGTAGATAAGGAATGATAAATTAAAATATCAAATAACAAAAATCAATAATAAAAATATCAAAGCATAATAAAATAGATCCTAAATAACATGTTATTGATTGTTTCTTTTCATCAAACACCAAACCGCAAATCGTGGGTGTATTGTTGACTTTTTTTTTTTTTTCTTACTTTGCTCTATTTGCCTTTGTTTGTTTGTTTGTTTTTGTTTTTTTTTAAATTTTTATAATCACTCTCTGCCCTTTTTTTTTTTTTTTGGTTTTCAAGTAAGAGATTCGTTCTCAGGATTAGAACGAAGATAGAGGTCTAGCATAATAACTATTTGGGGGTGTCTTGAGGCATATTATTATTATTATTATTATTATTATTATTATTATTATTATTATTGTGATTAATTATCCCTATTAAAATCGTGGGCTTTAAACTTTATGCAAAAGCAGTAGCCCAACAGTGGGAAATGGCTATGGTTAGCCCAGCCGAAGACTTGAAGGGGAAACCAACAACCAACCAACCAACCAAACCAAAACAGCGGGACAGGCAGAAGAAGCAAGTCGATCCTTTAATGAGCAAATCGTTATCGGTTCACCTCACCCACAGCAATCCTCAGTCCTCCGTTCTCTTCTCCACGCTCTTTCTATGCTATTAAAGACCATTGCATTGCATCCGTTGAAACCTGAAGATGGGCACAGCCACTTTCTTGCACACCCATGTGTCTTTGTCCCCACCTCCATTTCACAGTGAAAGATATTTCTCTTTTACTCAAAAGCGTCAATCTTTGAAGCCAACAACAACGACGACGACGACAACGTCCGTCATCATCAACAGAGAATTCTGCTATATCCTCCCCAGAAGAAGGGTGTGGCGCAGTTTTAAGATTAAGTTTAATGGAATTAAAAGCTCAGTGGCAGCTGTCAGTCAACAGGCGAATGAAGAAGGTGGTGAGGAGCAGAAGCAGGACCAGCCGCAGCAAGTTGTTGTGAAGAGGGCATACCCTTTCCATGAAATTGAGCCCAAGTGGCAGCGTTATTGGGAAGAAAATCGAACTTTTCGAACCGCAGATGATATTGACACCTCTAAGCCAAAGTTTTATGTCCTTGACATGTTCCCTTATCCCAGGTCTCTCTCTCTAACTTCGCTCTTTTTTTTTGTCTTGAGTGTTGGCAATTAATTATCTACTTGTAAACTGGGGAATTGGGAACGGGAAAGTTTCGAACTTTTAATTCGGACTCGTACGGGTACGCATGATTCCAAAGATTTGGCACTGGCGAGAATGTGTGGAATTTATTTCAAAGTAAAGCTATTGGTGGATGGACTTATTCATTTACATGTACTTGTGAAACCTTGCTCTGCATTCTGGTCTCTAATTCTGTTGTAAATGTGATGAGATTTAAGTTTAGAGTTCTTTTTATTGGGATTTGGTAATGTGGATTGTTGTAAAGAGGACTTTCTTGACGGAGGTGTTGTTGCAGTGGAGCTGGGTTACATGTTGGTCATCCACTGGGATATACTGCTACAGACATTCTTGCTAGGTTTAAACGTATGCAGGGTTGCAATGTTTTGCACCCAATGGGATGGGATGCGTTTGGTTTGCCTGCTGAGCAATATGCGATTGAGGTATGCTCGACACGTTACTGTCACTTGCTTTCATAAGCATTCACATATATTGAAGAGCTGCATCCTGTCCCTATCAGACTGGAACCCACCCCAAGATCACAACTTTGAGGAATATTAACCGCTTCCGTTCCCAGGTTAAGCAATGTTGTTCCCTCTTTTATTTACTATCTTAATCTTTTTCCTTTGCACTTGTGAATTGATGTCAGATTCCCTTTGCAGCTTAAATCATTGGGATTCTCGTATGACTGGGACCGTGAAATTTCTACAATGGAACCAGGATACTACAAATGGACCCAGTGGATCTTTCTTCAGCTATTGAAGAGAGGACTGGCATATCAGGCTGAGGTGCCAGTCAATTGGTGTCCTGCTCTTGGCACAGTTTTGGCAAATGAGGAGGTCGTGGATGGGGTGAGTGAGCGAGGAGGTCATCCAGTTATAAGGAAGGTAGGACCTGGTCACTTCACGTGTTTAGCCACGCATTCCAATTCTCTTCTTTTGCTTTTATTGAATGATTTGGTAATTCTACAGTGTCATTGTTTATTACCAAGCAGCCAATGAGGCAATGGATGCTCAAAATCACTGCCTATGCTGATCGCCTTCTTGAAGATTTAGATGACCTTGATTGGCCAGAAAGTGTCAAAGAAATGCAAAGAAACTGGATAGGGAGGTCCGAAGGAGCCGAAATGGAATTCTTTGTTCTTGATGATGAAGGAAAAGAAAGAGACATAAAAATTACTGTTTATACTACCAGGCCTGACACCATCTTCGGAGCAACGTAATTTTCTTATCATCTGTTTCCAGTTTTTTTTATTTTTGATCAGTTATCAGCACCTGTACATTTGCAGGAATGTTTTTGATAAAATGGTCCCTTAATTTAATCACTTTTCTCTTTAATTGTTTGTGCGCAGATATTTAGTTGTGGCACCAGAGCATTCCCTAATACAATCACCGGTTTCCCTTGCCCAGAGCAAGAGTGTATGGTCATATGCTTCCTTGCAATATTCTCCCTTATTTCTTTCTTACCTATGAAGGGTGAGCCTTAGTGTAATGGTAAGTTACTCGTGACTTAGAGGTCACCAGCTTGAGTTGTGGAAATAGCCTATTTGTGAAAACAAGAGTAAGGCTATGCGCATCTTACCCTTTCCCGGGACACCCTTCTTAAATCTTTCTTGGCCTTGGGGAATTGGGAAATGATAAATACTGATCTCAGGTGGAGGAATACAAAGACCTTGCCTCACGTAAAAGTGAGCTTGAGAGGACTGAGCTTCAAAAGGAAAAAACTGGGGTCTTCAGTGGTTGCTATGCCAGGAATCCAGCTACTGGTGAAGCTATCCCAATATGGGTTGCAGATTATGTTTTGGGGAGGTTTGCTTGGTTCCATCTTCTTGTCACTTACCTATTGGTTGAGACATGAATATTTAGGTTAATTTTCTTGTTTCCATGCAGCTATGGGACTGGAGCAATTATGGCTGTGCCTGCACATGACACTCGTGATTATGAGTTTGCTACTAAATATGACATTCCAATATGTTGGGTTGTGAAGCAGGGTAGTGAAGATTGCCATGTATTAACAAAGGCTTATGCAGGTGAAGGCATCATGCAAAATTCCTCAAATATGAATTTGGGCCTTGACATCAATGGCTTGCCTAACAAAGTTGCTGCTTCTAAAATTATTGAATGGGCTGAGAAAACTGGAAATGGGAAGAAAAAGGTTTGTATTTGTATCTAAAACTCTCGGCTACCAGAAAAATGTGGGTTGCTGTTCTTACCAGCTTTACCATTGAATGTACTGTACACGTTAGGGACTCAAAGTTGTATTTTTCAGGTGAACTACAAGTTGAGGGACTGGCTTTTTGCTCGGCAGCGTTATTGGGGTGAGCCTATCCCAGTTATATTCATGGAGGACACTGGAGAGAGTGTTCCACTTCTTGAATCTGATCTGCCCCTCGTGTTACCTGAATTGGATGATTTTACTCCCTCAGGAACGGGAGAGCCACCCCTGTCTAAAGCTGATTCTTGGGTACATTTATCCCTCCCTTGCTATTTGTGCATCTTAAGAAACAGCTTATTGAGTATTTGCCTCCTTTGCTGGTATAGGTAATATGTGGGGGAGGTCACTTGAATTTTTCCAAACAGGAAGCTCTTTTTTTCTATAATTATATGATGTCTTCTAGCTCATTAACTATTCATAACAAGTCTTGAATTTTTTATAGATGAGTTATTTAGATGTATGATGCTGACCTTCTTTTATGGCTGTGGTCCTCTCTCTCTCTCTCTCTCTCCTGCCCACTCGGAGTTTTCCCATCTGTCATGTGTCTCTTGCCTTTTACCATCAGGCTACATGTTAGTGCATTTGTGGCTCTTTCTCCAGGTTAAGACCACAGACCCATCATCTGGAAAACGCGCCAGGAGAGAAACAAGCACCATGCCACAATGGGCTGGTTCTTGCTGGTAACACATTTTCATTGCTATATTTTGGTTGCTATTTTCATTGCTATCTTAAACACTGGTTTATTTTATGAGTATATTTCACTGTTGTGGCTGTGTCCAATAGCTAGAGTCAGTAGACAGGCAAATTTTTTTTCCTCCTTTCTCATTTCTTACCTGTGACTGAATGACAGAGTTAATTTTATTTCTCAAATGTTGCTGTCAGTGCTTTTTGCTATTAGAGTTTCATTTTCTTTTTAAATGATTCAGGTACTATTTGAGATTTATAGACCCAAAAAACGTTAGAGAACTGATTGACAAGGCAAAAGAAATGTACGTGCAGCCTTTTCTTCTATGTTCAGAGTGCCTTGTGTTCTTTTTCTGGTATTTTGATGTAGTTCTTGAGGTATTCTTGAGAATCATTTGCTTACAGTTATTGGAGCCCAGTTGATGTCTACGTAGGCGGTGCTGAACATGCTGTCCTTCACTTACTTTATGCAAGATTCTGGCACAAGGTTTGCTCGCCATATCAGTATTGCTCTTAATTTCAGGTTATAGATGAGGCCAGTTTTCCTAACCCATCGTATCACTTTCTATACCTTCCTAACCCCCTATTCTCATCAAGTGTTTCTTCAAAATTGAATGATATTGTTTCTCTTGCTAAAGGAATCCTTAGGATGACCATCTACTTTATTGATATGATCCAAAGCATAGCTAATAGGTCGATTTTAGGCTAGATTCACTAGCCTAAATACCATGGATTTGTGTTTTGGAAATTCCGAATGGAGCTAGGATCTGTGCAGTCCCAATGTCTGCCAACTTCCCGAGGATTTTAGTGAAACATAGTAGCCCTTAAACTAGCTGTGGGGTGCCTGCCATCAAATAATTTTTCCAATACATTTTTTGACTTCACATCTGTTGGCATGCAATTTTTATTGATATCTGGATTACAGGTTCTTTATGACATTGGTGTTGTGTCAACCAAGGAGCCCTTCAAGTGTGTCATAAACCAGGGAATCATCCTAGGGGAGGTAAGTATAGTTTATTGTGAATGACTAAGCACTATAACATCACATTCTCAAATGGTGGGGTGTAGCAGGTTCAATATATTGCCCATAAAGGCCCAGATGGGAATTATGTGTCTGCGGACTCTGATGTTACATCAGGGGAATTACAGTGGGAAATAATTCCTAGGGAACAGGTACATCTTACATGCTCTATCATCTGTAGCTTTATATCTTAAACTCTACAGGAAGAAACACTGTTTTCATATGCTCCACTTTGGGTGACAGTTCTTATAATATGCCATCTCTCTTCATATAGGTTACAAAATCTGGAGATGCATTTGTACTAAAACATGATCCTAATATTCACTTGACTGCCCGTGCTCATAAAATGAGTAAAAGCAGGGGAAATGTCGTCAGTCCCGATGACATTGTTTCTGAGTACGGGGCAGATTCTTTTAGGTTATATGAAATGTTCATGGGACCATTTAGGTATGACTATTAGCATCAGTTTTATGAACAAGTAGGTACTTGATGGAGATTTTTCTTACATGATGTTGCTGTTCATTTCACTGTTCTGTTAGAGACTCAAAAACATGGAGTACCAGTGGTATAGAAGGTGTATATCGATTTTTGGGCAGAACTTGGAGGCTGATTGTTGGTTCGCCTTTATCTAATGATACTTTCCAAGGTGGAACAGTGACAGAAGATGAGGAACCAACTTTTGAACAGCTACAGTCCTTGCATAGATGCATTGCTAAGGTCGTCTCTCAGTCTATAAATGCATCTTCCATCTCTCTGTCACTGGCTCTCTCATAATATTACGTTTTCTTTTCTCTCAATGAGCTTCCTTGTATAACATTTCTTTCCAAATCATTATCAGTGTATATTGCTTCACTTGACCATTTTGCAGCTTATGGTTATAGAATTTCTAATTGGCTATGTTTAATTTACATGCTAATAACACACTAAATCTCTGCATGACTGCAAGCTCTTCCTTTTCTCTAAAGCAAAAGCCTGTTCATTGTTCAGTCTGTTATGGACTTTCTGATTTATTGATTTTCACTCTCAGGTAACGGAGGAAATTGAAGGGACACGATTCAACACTGGAATATCTGCTATGATGGAGTTTGTTAATTCAGCATATAAGGTTTTTCCGTAAAACTCTTTTTTAGCTCAATTTTCCGGTGGTTCACTAGTATCTCTTGTTTGAATTTATATGATGCCATGATGACAGCTCCTTCCTTTCCTTTGGAGTCTTCTCTTTCTTCTTCTTTCATTTCTTCAATTTATTCACAAACATTATTCTCCCATTGAGAACATAAGCTTTGATTTGCATTTTAATGTCAGTGGAACAAGCTTCCAAGATCAATAATTGAAGCATTTGTCTTGTTGCTCTCACCATATGCACCTCACATGTCTGAGGAGCTTTGGTTTCGCCTAGGGCACTCAAATTCATTGGCATATGAGCTCTTTCCAGAGGTAATAATGTCTCCCAGGTTAAATATCTAATTGTATGCTAACAGATTATATTACTTGGCTTCCTCTCTCTCTGGGTTTATTTTTATTTTTTATTTCACAATGATATGGAGAAAAATCTAATATTTTTTTCTGAAGCCTGATCGTATGGTGTAGAAAGAAAGCGAGATGGATGTCCTTTGAATGAGAACTCTTTATCTTTCTAAGTTTTTTAACGTAATTGCAGGCTAATCCTGCTTACTTGAAGGACCCCACTATAGTCCTACCAGTTCAAATAAATGGCAAGACAAGGGGTACCATAGAGGTTGAAGAAGGATGCTCAGAGGAGGATGCTTTCAGATTGGCTTCTCGGAATGAAAAACTTAATAAATATTTGGATGGAAAGCCTATCAAAAAGAGAATATTTGTTCCAGGGAAGATTTTAAATGTTATTGTGGCGCCCCAGAATGAGAAGGCTGGTGTAAGATAGTCCATTTGCATCATAATGGAATCAAAGCCATCGCTGACCATCCAACTTCAGCTGAAGTTACAATGAGATAGACACCTTTCACCAGGTGCACATTTGGCACGTGAACATGCAAATATTTGAGTGCAAACATTTGGAGGAAGAGTTGAAGTGTTACCCCGAGAGATGTGCAACTCGAGAAACTCCCCAGATACTACAGTGTTGCAACGGTCTTGAGAATGCCATATAAGAGCTGAAGCAGTAACAGGCTCCGTATTAGCTTCTGGGATGGTTGGCAGTTAACGCACTGAGTTATTCAAATGGCTTACAAGAACTACAGCTTCCTTGTAAAGTATGCCAAGGATAGATATCTGCAAATCTCGATATAATCTTCATTTTTTTTTTCTTCCTTTCTGCCTGTGTTTTCTCCTTAAAAACAATCGGATATCAGTTGGCCTGCCGCGGATGAATGGTGTGACATCCCCCTATGCACAGATTGCCTATCCAATTTCAGTAAGAGAAAGATGGAACTAATCAATTACCATGAATGAAACTTCTCGTAAAAGAAAAACGGCAAATATTTATCCATAGGTTTACACTGAGGGAGTGCTTGTTGAGAAGCCACTTCTGATCAACAAAGCAATTTTGGCTACTTCATATAGGCAAGCACTCAAAAAACTTTTTACCTAGTACGTGCATTTCAACAACATACGGTCTCTTTTCTTTTGATAATCACCCAGAACACAGTCTAACACATAATGACCGAGGGACAGATATCTCAGGCATTGTATTCGTCTAGGACCACCAGTTGCGTATAGTTTGATAATATAGCTACTGTGCTCATAGTCTTGGCTCTAAGGTTTAATCACTGGTGCTAATGAACCGAGAAAGAAACAGATACATGTAGACAAACAATTAAGAACGAGCTTATTTCACCGCCCGACTAGTTTACTTTGCTGCAATGAAGCCTAACCTCTCCTTCGCTTCTGGTAAGAACATTGGCTGATGTTAGCTTTAAGAATGCATAAGAGAAGACCTAAAAGAAATTGTTCTGATTAGCAGCAAAGTGTCTGGCGATAGGCTCTTGACGAGTATCTCTTGAAACTCTGTAGTCAATGCCAAACAAGCCTCTGCCCATAAGAGCACTACTGTAATTGTTGTGATTGAATATTCCAGGCGTCAAGTCATTGCTCACAAATGTCAAGCTTGTGACAGAAACTCTTGTTGGGCATTGGAGCTTTAGTACTGCTTCGAAGGCAAAGTCCATAGTGATGTCAGGTGGAGGATCATACAATCTGCTTACAATGTTAACGCAATGTCCAGAACCCAATGTGTGTGCACCTGTAAAAATCAATTGCACGTCCTCAAAACACCATCATGCTGAACTCTCAAGAGTTGGCTGCTCTACTGATTCTTTATGCTTTCTGAACCAAAAATGGTCATGATATTTAACATCTATAATGTCTTTGTATCAGTTTATCTGTATGATATGAACCTTTTATATCTTTGAGTGCTTAATAATCTTTTTAGAAATAGCGAGGGATTTCGATACAACCATGAATATCATGATTTCATGATCCTTAAAAAAAATATCTCCCTTGGATTATTTTGCTATTTATGTCATTACTCGAGATGGAAACTGATTCCTCGAAGTTCATCCCCTGAGCCATAAGGATGTGAAGGAGGTCATCGATGGATGTCATTTCCGATGGAAGGTGAATGTCTGCCTGTTTGTTACTACTAGTTGTGGAGTCTTTCCTTCCTAAAGGGACCTGTATTTGGGGCCCTCCCGTGAACTTCACTGATTCTGTGGCAGCTAGAACAATGATATCCGCACAAGATACCTGTCCAGGACACAACTTCTATTGCAGTTTTTATGCGCGGAATCTCTTGTAGCTTTCTGATGCCAAGGTCTTGCAAACAATCCCTTTCAGACTGGTCCAAATCAAGCAAGATAGATGCATCACACCCCGGTGTATAGAAAACAGTTCTCCCTCATTTACACAGAAATACAGGACAAAAGAGGCAACCACCGCGTTATATTAGTGAAGGAAGAGGTAACTAATTGCAAGTAAACTGGAAAACGGAATGAGAAAATTCAACAACATGGACCTGAGCTTGGCAATCATGGAACATGAACCTAAGAAAGCCGGCTGGTGCAGTGACATCCTCTAATAAAAATTGCAGCATTTCTCCCTTACTATACTTTCCAAATTTGGACAAGAGTATTTGTAATAATCATATGCAAGCTGGTTGCCAGAAAATCCAAATGTGGCTCCCATTACCAACCCCACAAGCAGAATTATTAGAGAACTACTTCCCATTATGTCTTTTTGTACTAGTATTTCTCTCTCACACTTTCATCAATGTAGGTGTGAGAAGTGCATGAGAGGGTGCAGGGGGATATATAGCATTTGACACTTGAGTGGTATACCTGTTGTCTGAGGAACTCGGCTTTCCTTTGAAGAACTTCTGAGCTTAGATTGGATAGCAAGAAAAGACACTGCTAAATATGCTGGGCACTTTCCACTTCCCTACCCTAACCAACTTTCTTAGCTTTAATGGCAAATCTTCCTCTTCATAGATAACCTATTCGAAAACCAGCACATGCCAAAGCTCCAACTTATGTCTATGTCTAGCTCCATTCGTGCTCGCATTAAGTTGCGGCCAGTTTAAGCAGTCTCTCAATGTACAAAATTAGCTGTCTTTTCAACCAGAGTTGTATCAAAGAATTAGGTAATCCAAGCCACTATAGGCAGGATTCATTACCAACACAACTCTTTCGACTCACCTTCTGGCATTGCCTTTTGCATGTTCTATAGCCTGTCATATAACCTTCTGCATACAGTGAAAGTACTTATCAATTGAATGAGTCACCAAATGCAGGCTCACAAATTAGGTTTTGAAGACTGAGACACTACGGTGTCTTGTATGGAAAATTTTTGCTGGCTTTGCATGATTTTGCTTTCCGGCCCTTACGACAAAATAATTCTTCCGAAATTCCATTATTCGTTGAGGATCATGCAAGAAACGTAGCAGATTATAATATATTGCAAAAGTGAAACTTCCATACAGAGCAACAGTGAACTAGTGCATTTTTCTGCATGTTGATAAGTTGTTGACAATACATTAAACTGAACAAACAAATTAAATGAAATAATAAATCAATTGGAAGGCCTTAGCAGAGAAAGAACAAAACAGTTTTGAAACAGAGATTTTAAATGATTCTTCCAAGTGCAGCCCTAAACTAGAATTTTCTCAAAATTGCCTGCACTAGCTTAAACTTCTATTCTGCACTTTAAGAGGAACAATGGTTGCTAAAAGTCACCAAATTTAGTAGCGCCCTCTTTCCAGCCTCGTTGATGAGCCCGAAACTCCCACATCGCACTAAGTTTCCTCTGGGCTTCTAATGCACCTTCAGCTTTTTCCCTTGCCTCCTCGCAGGTGTCCATTCCAGCATTGCACTTGTCTGCCTCTTTTTGGTATTGGGATGACATTTTCTTTGCCTCCAACAGTGCCACATCTGCAAGCTGCCGGTTCCTCTGGGCTTCTGCTTCTCTTTGCTTCACTTCCTCTGCCAACAGATCTGTGAAACTTTTCTCCATCTGCTTACTTACCTCCGGGTCATGCTTCATACAGTCTGAAGGAGTAGCAGGAGGAGAACACAACACAGAGAGTTCAGGTGGGTCATAGATTTAACCTTAATATGGCAATACAACTCAAAACATATCTCAGATCTAGAAATATCAATAGATATATCGGAACTCCTTACCTTTTGAGTTTTAAGGGTCTAATCAGTATAGGTGTGCCTGCAGCTAATTTAATTCCAAAACATTCCTCAAGAAACGTTAAAAGCCATAAAAGTTATGTTTTGCCATAGAATTTGAGTTTTTCTTTCCACAAACTGCTTATGTCTACAACTTTAAGGTAGTAGTCTTAGCAACAGTCTCCACCCCACCCAAGCCCCCAAAACCGAAAAAGACTAAAAAAAAAATTAATAATAATAATAATAAAAAGCAGCAAAAATACACCAAAAAACCCCAACAAAGAAAAAGGGAAGACTGATCTTGAAAATCATTAGTTGCCTGTGGAAGAAAATTAACCTGTAAATGAAATGTTGCTCAATCCTGCAATAAAAAAGAAAGAAACAGCAAATCAGCTTTGAAGGGAACAGAAGTTTGGCATTTATACCAGTTCAACATTACATCATATCCCACAAACAATTAAGATATCCTCCAAGATTCAAAATGATCATGCTGACTGAAAGCACGCAAAGCCTTCTATAAATTTTTACAGAAGAAAATGTTGAATAATCCCAGCGTAAATTGGCAAGGACTATAATTATGAGATTGGTGATTTGCCTTTGACAACATATTGCCCTCCATGCTTATATGGTGGGACTTCGTTGAACTATAGTTGTATCTGCTAGGATTCTATACAGTACTTCAAACAAAGTACTTTGTGGGAAAACTTACTAACCACGAGCCAGAAAAGCCTTACGAGATCCCCATTTATGGCCATTCCTAGACCCTGAAGCCTTCCATCATCTCATTCTTTTACACTTCGAAGACCTAATCATTCTCACCGTCTCCCCACAGATAAAAAATTCATTTCCTTTCTTTTTAAGCCCAAGCCCACAAGGAATTGCCTGATATACCAATAGGCAAACCTGAATTATATACCCATTAAGACAGCCGAATGAGTGAAAGTTTGAGTCTTGGCCAAGAGAGAAAGCCACAGAATAAACCTTTCTGCATGATTAACTGACACAATAAACCAACATATAGAAGCTCTTCAGACCCACAATTCTTGTATATGAATTTGATGACCTAAACAACAACAACAACCGTACCTTAAAAATAGGATGGAATTACAAAATCCCCAGAATGCATGCAATGAATCGAAGATATACTTAAACGCGACACTTATTTTCTCTACATATATAGGAAAAAGAAACAACCGTCGGGAAGAGAGAGAAAAGAGCAATCGCAGAAGCAAGGAGGACAATGAGCAGTGGAAGAGGCGGCCAAGAAGTCAGAGAGATGCCAGTAAAGGGGTGGTCCCACTATATATCCCACTGTACAAAACCCCATCATCCCCATTGCCCATTTCACTGCATTTAGCTGGCCCCTACTATTCATCTCTCTCGCTCTCCCTTTCTCTAGCATTTTTTGTTCTGTTTGCTTCTCCTTTCCTTTGACAGAGTGAGTGATACAGAAGAACAGAACTAAACCAGAAGTGTTTCTCTTTCCTTTCTTCCCTCAGAACAGAAAACTGAAATGAAATGCCAATAATGGAAATTCCTTCTTTTTTTTTTTTTTTTTTCTCTCCTTCGCTTGGGTTATCAGGTTTTTACAAGGCGATCATTATGGCCATCAGTCCAATCCATCTTATTTTTGATGCATCCAATTCCAATCTAATCAATCAGTCTAGAAGGAAGCGAAGGAAACTTTCCTCCGTCTAAAACGGCACGCACTTGTGGCTCTGTTCAGTCGTGGCAGACTATTTCTGGTTTCCTTTTTTCAATTTTCAACTCCATTTCTGCATTCTCTCTCCCGTGGACAATTTCAAAGCACTTTGGATGCAAAACTATATTCTTATATACCAACAATGTTATTAATAGAATTAGAATAATAACCTTAAAAGATAACTTGAATATATAAGATGCCTGATTGAAATTGTATTACATTCTATAGACCTTTTTATCTAAGAAAAGCACAATGATGGAAAATTTTTAAAATAGGAAGGAAAATACATAGCCAGGAGAAGTCTTTTTTTTTTTTTATAATTTTTTTCGTGAAATAGTATGAACGACACCACCTTAGCCTTAAATTTAGTTAGTGTTGACTTAAATGATTGGAAGATCAAAAATTTGTACAGGTAAGCGAGAACTAATTTGTTAAATTTAATAATTTCTCTTTATTCTTAATTATCATCAAAATTACCACAACATTTTTTTCCCTAACATTTGTCCTGCTCATCAGGATCCTATTTTCAGCTTAGACTGAGAATCTCACGCCTGCCATACATCAGCACAAGACAAGCATAATTCAGGAGAACGTGCAGGACCTGTGGGTGCATCTCCCATTAAACATGGCAACTGCCAAGAAATAGTGTTCTTCTGTCCCTCAATCCGTGTTTGATTCAGTTTGAATTACATTCTGGCCGGTACACGGGGTGAGTCCAGGTATCAACTTCCATTTAACATCTTTTGCAGGTGAACGCAGGAGAAAAATACAAGCAAACCACGACATGGTTTCATTTCTTCTTTGGATATTCCCTTGCCCCAAATATAGTTGACCCAATTCTGACATTCGTACTTCCCATTTCAATCTGCAGAGAAAGTTCGTTTATTAGTAGCATAATCTCTTGATAGAACACAATGCATCAAGCAAACCAACAACTAAACTCATCCCAAAAGTGGACTGTGTATATGGTAGCTAATTCTGATAGTTCCTTACAGCTTGCTCAAAGTCATTGGACATGCCCATTGACAGCTCGCATTGCTCTTCCGTTATACCGAGTACATTGCAAACCTCAGTTCTGCAGTTTGCCAATATCTGACAACACGGTATGGGTAGTGGTATCAGAAAATTTAAGCACTAATGATACTGACAAAAGAAGGAATGGAGAAAGCACTCAAACATACAACTGGGCCAGTTATGGAACTCTCACCTTGAAGTTCTCTGGAGTTGACGAATAGTCAAGCATCCCTATTGTCATTAGACCACAAAACTCAAGGTTTGGGCAGCTGTGACTAACATGTTTTGCTAGTTCCACACAACCTGCAGGTTCGACACCAGATTTTGCTGCACAGTATAACAGGAATCAAACAAAATACTGTCCATGATCAGGACTGTCTGCAAAGAGTCTCTAAAGACCCTAAAATTAGTAGAAATAGTAGGATGGCTACATGAAAAGAAATCCATGAAGAAGGTGCATACAAATTACAATCACTCGTACAAATGTTGAATAGCTTGGTTCCTAAGCACAGTGACAGAGAGATTGTTCATCGGGAAATAGGTTTTTATGCTAGGCAAAACAACAAATGTGACAGCTAGCAAACTCATTTGAAAGCATTATAATTTGAGATTAAAAGTCGTAAGAATAAATGTTAAAATGCCTTGCTGTGCAGGAAAAGAGACTCTTGAAATATAAAGTTAAGAATGTTTTGACAAGAACTGACATCAAAACTTGGCAAAAAAAGAACATGAAACTCAAAGCATGATGTGGACCAATATAAGTCAAACATCAAACTGGAGTTCAATGGAAGACAGAGTAGCAAAACTCCTAAAATCTTCTTTTTTTTTTTTCTGACAAGTAGCCAAAAACTTAAATCTTATTGCCTGATTGCCCCAAAACTAAGGTACTTATATCTCCATCTAGAGAAGAAGCTGAACGCTTGATAACCATCTATAAAATGTCAACTTTTACTAATAGGTTATTATCACATCAGTTTCTAATGTGATTTGATTTACTCACATGTTTCACCACTGGTATTCACTTGCACGAAGACCTTCAAGGGTTTCCTTCCCAAGTTCCCAACAAATCGATCAAGATGGTTGGCAATCTGAAAATCCACAAGACACAACATTCTCAAACACAAACAAATAGGCTTGCCAAGTACTCCCAAGTTGAGCGTGCAAAAAACAAAAAGGAGAAAAAAAAAAGGAAACACCATCAATTCAATCGAGCAACCCCAAAAAATTCATAAAGGAAGAGACACGATGAATAAATCAAGAACCAATTCAGATAATTCATC
This sequence comes from Bruguiera parviflora, assembly GCA_019804595.1. Lineage (NCBI taxonomy): Eukaryota > Viridiplantae > Streptophyta > Magnoliopsida > Malpighiales > Rhizophoraceae > Bruguiera > Bruguiera parviflora. The sequence goes on from CM034055.1 coordinate 210,933, forward strand.
TATAAAGAGGAAAGCATAACTAATTCACTTTATAAGATTCTAGCTCTTCCTCAAAAATAAAGGGCTTATAGGAAGCCTTTACCTTCTCATCATCTACAGTCTCCACCATTGCAAGGTTTGGTACACCAGCTGCACAAGAACCAACAAAAGATCGAAACTTTACACATTTCCGCCATCAAGCACTCACCCTCCAAGTCTCTAAGAACCATAACTTGTAAAAAGAACAGGAGAAAATGAATCATACCCAGTAAAGGTTTAACTTTATTACTCTGCAAGTTCCCTATAAAATGCCACTCTATATCCTCTGGAAGCTGCAACTTCCAATATCAAATTACTACCAAAAACAAAAAGAGAGAGAAGGGAGAAAGGGAGGCAATAGAGAGAGAGAGAGAGAGAGAGACCTGAGGAGCCTTTTCGACAAGCTCTTGAACATAGTTCTCGCCGAAACATCGGTGACCGGCATGGTACACTTGTCGGATGACAGAAACAGGCTTTGTCTTGCTAACGGCCACCACTCGGATCTGCTGGGAAACGCGACCAGCCCGCTCCGCTGCTTGCTGGGCCCGCTGCAGCACCGACCGGAGGGCCGCTGCAGCGACGCCGTCCATCGCGGCGGCCGACGAGGCTGACATGTCGTATTCAGGCACTGGCACCTCCTGTTCCTCTGCCTGTTCTTTTGCGTTATAAGCCTTTGGCTGAGCCGCCAGATCGTTCATCGTTTTGCACAATCTACGAAGGGGGATGCCTTATGTGGTGACTGGAAGACACGAAACGACACGTTTGGAATGCCACGGTATTTACTTGATCAATTGGTTATTTATTTATTAATTAAATCTACCCCCTTTTTTTTTTTTGGTCCTTTTTTCCCCCCGTTGGAAGGAGGTGGTAGTGTTTGGTTTAGGGAATGACCAAAATTTAAAGGTTTTCTCCGAATGATCTACTTAACTTTTCTCTTGCGAGATCATCTGACTGCAACATATACTTAAAAAAAAAAAAACTATTGGCTCGAAACATATTGAATAGTCTATGTTCCCCGTGCAAGTTCCCCCCCCCCAAAACAAAATACTACTGGAATTTGATTCTCTCTGTCATTTTCCTTGGAACTTATTGCTGCTTACCGCTTCTGACCTTTTAGGTTGGAGGCGCAAATATAAGAGTATGCTAGCAGAGGGACGACAGAGCAGTCCACCGGAATTGAATTTCTGAAACAACTCTGTAATCTGTACCGTAATCTCACTCTTTTTGCTTTGTTTTCCCTTGTGGGGTAACACTCAAAACGTTGTTGTGACGAAAACAACGTGATAGTCGAAGGAACAGTCGAATTCTGTACATTCCCTACTTGTGGCTCTACAAGCTTCAGAACCCAGTTCTATGCAGTATTTGGAATACCTATAATTTGGCAGAGCCGGTTGCTTGTCCTAGATTGGAGAACCAAAACGACCATTTTAATAAATGATTGTAAACTAAATGCAAGATCCACAACAATTTCAGCGCAGTAAAAACTTTGCTCTCCTATTAACATCTTGTGTTAGAGCCATATTTAACATCCTTCTGTAAAATAATAACATGATTGCTCGGATCGGATTACTGAAAGCAGATGTTTGGGACAAAAATTAGTTGCTGATGATGAAATTTATTGGTGTAATGCAAGCTTTGACGAGAAAGAAGGTTTCTTTCGCCTCGAAACGGTACTTCTACCTGTATGGCCTTGAATTCTCTTCTATTTCACATAATTGAAGAGATAGTATCATATTCTCGAAAATGGGAAAACAAAAGTCCGAGGAAAAAGGTTGAAATCGTCTAAGCAGTGTTGCAATATAAAAACAAAGCTTGGGCTCTTTCAGCACTGCGGATTTGTATTATAAATTTAGGCCACCGTAAAATTGAGTTGATTCATATGAGTATCACACAAGCATGAAAAAAGAAGCATAATCATGAAGGAGGCTTCTTAAAGTGCAAAGGGCAATTCAATAAGCAAAGGAAAAGAAAAAAGAGAAAAAGAAAAAAGAAAAAAGAAAAAGAAAAAGAAAAAGGAGAGTATCTGCAATGTATTGCGGTGGATGGTTCTCAGAAGAGCCTATTTTCATTGCTCTGAACTCCACACGTTACCGGTGCTTTAGCTCTCACTTTCATCCGATACCACATCCCAGCACCAATTCCAATGGCCCCTGCAGCTGAAACTGCAGTTACAGTCCCTGCCATGATATCAAAAGACCGAAGCCACAATCTTTCAGTTCATTGGAAGGAGAAGGAACAAAAGGAATAAGAAGGAAAATGAAAAAAAAAAAAAAAAAAGACAGAAAACTCGGAACTTTAGATGATCGACTGTTGACATTTTACCTGCAATGACTCCTGCCCTGCTATGCCTGGAAGCGCCATGATCTGCAGAATAGAATCCAAATTATCAGGAATGGAATCTGCCTAGAGTAAAAACGGAAGAAATATTGGGGATTGTAAATACCATTGCAGTAAGTGGTCACATTTCCCTGGTTACATAAACACAAGAAATTCTGTGATTGACTGTCAAATCCACACGTTCCGCCCCCTTTGGTCATGTCTTGACACTGAAGGCAATGTGTAGTCACAGGAATATCAAAATCAACTCTGATCCCATACTCGGGAACTTGATCATAAGGAGAATTTCCACCATTGTCTCTCCAATATATACTAGCATAACTAGCACAGTACTTGAGCATAAGCCTTAGGGATTCGATTGCTTTCGGGTAGTAAGAGCAGCAAGAACTACCACTCAATGCAGTGGCACATTCAGGCAAGTGCCTGCAGAGATAACTAGCACTATCACAAGTGGAATCGCACCGATCAGGGAAGCGCTCACAGAATATAGGCTTCGGCTGAACGATCACGTTCTCTTCGCTGCAGTTGAAGAAGAGATAGTCATTCTGAGAGGAGAGTGTGAAGTGGGTGCTGGTATCCAGGCTAAAAGGCCTAGTTGCTCTAAAGTTATTGCCATCCTGGCATTTCCACATGAATGGATCAGTGACTATGATGTGGGGATCAGAGTAGCTTATGCTGCGCACTAGGTATCTCCCGGAAGGTGTTCGCAGCTCTAGACCGCCTGAATCGGTGCAATGGAGTATGTGTCTGTAATAAGGGCTCCCACAGCCATCGTCAATACCAAAAGGATACCGTATTGGGATGGTTCCACAAGAGGTTCTGCAATGGATGGCTTGAGCCGGTGTAATGATTCTAAAAAACGGGATGCTGAGGAGTATGATTATGACACCAGAACACGAAGGAGATTTGTTATGTGATTTGGGCTTGCGGGAGGAGAGGAGATAACCCATTGGCGTGGGAGATGTGATGATGATGTCCATCCGAGTTAGGGTGGATTGAGCTTAGCAGCGTATCGAATAAAGTGGAGGCTTAATGGAGCATAAAAGACTCTCCTTGTTTTTCTTTTGTGCTCTTTCTCTCTCTGTTTTGTTTTGTTTTGTTTTTTTTCTTTTCTTTTCTTTTCTTTTCTTTTGCAGCGTTGCATCGTTTCAATTGGTGCGCTTTTGCTCTGTGGCTTTAGAAGGTTAATAAAGAGAAGGGGATATAATTATAGCAGGGGAACAGGCAATGAGTGAGGGGCACGCGGTGTGTGTTCTGTTCCGTGAATGAAAGCAAAAGGGTTTTAGTACCTCTGATTTCTTGATTGAGGTTCTGTAACTATTTCTTCAATCAATAACTAATATGATTTTATCCTCTTTGTTTAGTTTATTGGACGGGTAATCTCAAGTATCATCCGGAGAGCAATGGCCCGCCGGTTACTGGGAAGGAGCCCGAGTGTTTGCAGGGCCTGCTCTGCGGCATTGTCGATTCGGTCGGTCACGGGAGATTACTATTCATCCAAGTCATGACCCAATACCGAGCCCTTTTGCGGCGTAAATCAATGGGCACTGTTTGAAAGTGGAAGCCCAATAGCAGTGGCATTATTGTAAGTTGCAACAGGAAGAGAAAAAAAAAAAAACCACAGCTCACGGTATTCACCCGGGATTTTCCACGACACAAATGGTCCAAAAATGCACCTTGGGATTAGGATTACGACGTATCGTTTTGGGTTTCACTGGCCCAAGTATTTTTCGGTCTCCTGCGACGGACTTCTCGTGGCTTTCAGCCTGTCAATATTCGTAGACATGGCCTTTTTCTGGCGACCCGGGCCCCCCCCCCCCACAATCATATACGACTTGGGATTGACGCATCGCTTCGCATGTCTTTGTCGACCGATAATTTGCATTGCGTCTCGATTCTTCCCTTCTTTTTTGTTTTACCGGACAAGGAAAAGAAGTGCATCTCGTATACTTCGGTGGGGCGAAGAAATTGACGTCAAAATTGAGAGGCGGGCAACGTGGAGGGGCAGCTGCAGAGACCGTGAAGTCCATCTCTTTCATTTAATGCAACCTTTTGAAAACGGACCTAGGCCAATAAAAGACACGGAGCCATCACGGTCACATTCATAAATGGTCTAACATGTGCATAGACGGTCATCATATGATGATAATAGTCAAACTGGCTCCTGTTTTCCAGGTTTTTCAATGAAAAGATGTTTTATTGGTCATGGCTCGCGAAAAAAAACTAGTCAGAAATAAATGCCCTAGCGTCGCAGCAAAAAGCAGGGCTATAAATGGGGTGCAATTGGATCCGGCTCCAACCGTGAAGAGTCAAGTGGGGGGCGACTTTTAACTCATTTAAGTTTGGCCTGTGAAATACTAAGGAGATCGACTTTCCAAATTGGCAGGCAAACTTGAACTAAGGGACAATCCGGAGACCAAATATTTTTTCATAAATACTAAAACAAAACAAAGCCAAAAAAAAAAAAGAGACAAAGAAAAAAGAAAAAATCAATTTACCTAAAAGTTTAAGCTTTTGAATGGCCCTCGGAAAGAATAGACATTAGCCTTCCGGAGAGACTGATAAGTCTTCCTAAATAATTGCCGACAAACCAAAAAGTCTCGACAAATATTGTGCTTTAATGAATTTAGTTTGAATAGGGTGAATGTAATAAGATTGCATATATATAAGACGAATAGGGTTTCTCTTGGCGCTTGTGGAAAAGCCCGACAAAATATTATGCTTCAATGAATAATAAATAATAAATAAATAATAATAATAATAATAATGAGAAGAAGCAGGACAAGAAGAAGAAGAAGAAGAAGAAGAAGAAGAAGAAGGGGTGACCGGCTCTTTTAATTTGCAGAACTCTCGACAACTTAACAACAGAGGAGCAGGGCGAGTAGGGTAGAGAGGGGTCCATTCTTAGTAACTTTGGGTTTCCCAGACGCCACAATCTACGGGACACGGCTGTGAATGGATATTCGGTTTGTAGGAGATGCACTCTTTTTTTTTTTTAAAATAAAAATAATAATAATAATAATAATTTTTGTAAGGTGATATTGGGAGGAATTTGTGTGGCTTACTAGATACCACGTGGGTATGTCAATTACTTTTATCTAACTAATAAAACCAAAACACATGTTGAATACCAAAAAAAAAAGCAGAGTAAGAAAAATTGTATAATTTCACTCCGCGTTGTTGCGTCCCTGAAAAAAAAAATTGAAATACTCAGTCTTTTTAAACGAGACTTTGCAAATTCGCTGGATTTTTTTTTTTTTTTTGTTTGAGAGGTGTGACCCCAACACCCGACCACTCTCCAAATCCTTGTTTTATGCAAAAATCTGGTGCCTAGGCGACTGATTGGTTCCCTCGACATGCATGCACATGAGTAGCAAACTTTGCCAGTAATTGGTACTTAAGTTAGTCTTCCGAATAAAATATCTTGAGTTGGAGTTGAAGTTGAAGTTGTTGCGAATGCTAAGTGGGCAAAAAAAAATAAAAATAAATAAATAAAATTATGGATTATTTATACATTGAAGTTAATTGAAAATAAAAATTCATGGATCTAACCAAGTTGTTTCCTGGCAATTTCTGTTTGCTCTTGAAATGAGAGGGTGCCAAAAAATAATAATAATAATAAATAATTGCATCTTTTCTTTCTTTTTATTTTTAAATTTTTAATTTCACTTGTAAAAGGCATCGATTGTTCATCTTCGTCCATTTTGTCCGACGAATCTGGTAAACAATATATGTGCACCGAAAATCTTTCTAGTTGTCCCAACTGCAACGTGCCCCCCTCGGGCACGCCCCCCCTTACTTCCAAATTTCAACTTTTTTGTTTTTTTCTCTTCTTCTTCTCTCTCCCTCTCTCTCTCTCTCTCTGTGCTGATTTTACGTGTGGCCGACAGAGAGAGGCGTTGATTATATATCCGCAGTCCGTTTATTTATTTAAAAGCCCTCGCGTTATTTCTCATAGCTTAAATTGAAGTTCAAACATTTCGAAACAATGAACGAAGACAGCACGTGGTATTAAATGAGTTAGGTCTAAACTGAATTATCAAACCGTATCTGCAACTTAAAAATCTAAAATCATGAAATAACGGGGATAAAATACGTCGAAAATTTAGCATTTTTTTCCCAGCAAAAAACAAACAAAAAAAAAAATCATGTGGTTGCACCAAAATTTTTGTACTTTCTTTCTTCCTTTTTTTTTGTTTGTTTTTTTTTCAATCAGTCATATCTGCTAGAAATCGGCGTAGATTTTCAAATAAAATCTAATATTTTATGATTTTTAGAGAATGAAGTTTACTTGAATAACAGGGTTAATTTTTTTATTTTTTATTTTTATAAAAAAGTGCATCGTATAAATTTTTTGCGAAACTTTTTTCTCAGAGAAGCAATTTAATGTGGTTTTAGGTTTCAAAATGATCTGTGTATAAGTATTAAATTTTGCAATAGATAGTTGATAGATACATCATGCATACGGAGTAATGGAAAAGATGGGAAGTTTCAAGGATCTCAAAAACTAAATCGAGAAAAACACGACGTCTAAAAAAAAAATTAATTAATAAATATAGATCTTTCGAAAAGGACACAACTTTATCTTTAGATTAAATCTTTTGTTTCTTTCCGATCAATCAAGAAAGAAAAATAATTATATAAAAAAAAAATCTTTTGAGCTTATATATACATATATATATATATATATATACACTATAATTTACATTAAAAAAATAATAAAAAAAGAAAAGCACAACATAATAAATGTTATAGTTCCAGCACGCAAGCCAGTTTGAATGCCGTTTCCCCCGAGGGTTTTTTTTTTTTTTTATATCTATATATAATTAAAAATTTAAAAAAATAAAAATAAAAAAAATATATAGTTTTGAATTGATATAAGTATATATCGGTAAATAATCCGAGCTGTAAAGCCTAACCATTCCTACCAAACCTCTCCGTCATGCAAAAGTCAGCCACGTGAGGGCGAGTTAATTAGTATGAGACACTGTATGATTATATAAATAAATATTATAAACGAACAGGGTCAACAATATTAATCCCAGTCAACTCTGTATCCATTTCTTCTTCTCCTACGTTGATTTTGTTCTTCTTTAATTTCCTCGAGAGCTTGAATTTCTTGGTTGTCCATATATGATTACACCAAGCATATTGACATTAAGATACACCCTTCTCTGTCCCCATCTCCCCCCCCCCCAAAAACAGTTTGTATCCAACTTTCTTAGTTCGACAAACCAAACAGATAATTGTAGATTAATAACGCCTGTTGTTCTTCTTTAATACGCGACCCCAACTCCATCTCTATCTTCTCTTTCTCTCTCTTTTTTCTCGCTTTGGGCTGTGAGCCAAATTTCAGATATCTGGGTACAAACTCGGAACTATTAAAACAACAACAACAATAATAATATAACAATAATAATATAAAAGAAAAGAGACTCAAAAAAAAAAGAAGAAAGTTTTCGTGTTTTCCAACACCGCTCTAGAGATGAAATTAAAATTAGGTGGTGCCCATGTAGCAGGCAGGTAGATAATCACATATCATTTTGATTCTTCGGCTATGTTTTCGATGAATGAGAGAGCCGTTCATCCCCACGTTCGCAGGTTAATAGCCGAAAATGCGCAACTTTTTTCCGTGCCTCTTTTGAAAACGGGGTCTTCGTTCACCGACTCTAATTCATCGTGGCTTGTCGAATATTCTCTTTGGGCGCCCGTATGTTTGAACACAGAAGCCGGTTTCGCGAATGAGACAACGCCCATGCAAAGCGAATATTTACCACTATTTTTTGACGGGATTCCTGATTCTAGCTCGCCCAATCAAACTTCATTGTACAGCAGAAAATTGGGCGTGGGGGCGGTACACAAAACAAGAAAGAAAAGAAAAAAGAAAGAAAAAGCCAAGCTTAGTGTTTATCTAGACGCATCGCGACCGGATATGTATACTGATCACCACAAAAGAAGCTTCACAGCGCGTACGCTTTCAACCAAAAACAACAAATAGGTCAATTGCTTTCAGCCGAAATTATTATAACTTTCTCGTTCTTGTTCTTCAAAAGAAAACTCCGGCTGGTCAAAGTAAAGAGAGGAAGCTGATTTGGTGTGGAATGGGCGCCTCTTTTTCCACGTTTAGGGTACAATGTAAAGCCTAGCTAGCTAGCTAGCCGTCGCGTCCGATGAGCTGAACCCAAATTTTCAAAAGGTTTACCCCAAGCATCGATGGATTCAAGATGTGTGGGTGACGATTTTCTTTCGTATTTCAGAAGAGGATCTTTATTTTCGTTGTCGATCTAGATTAGGGTAATCAAAAGATGGTCTAATTCAATTTTTCTTATCTAATAATAATAATAATAATAATAATATATATATAAATAAATAAAATCATCGCATCGTATGAATATTAATAACATCTATAATTTTCTTCTTCTTTTTTTTTTTTACACTTAAAACGTATATAATATTGATATAAAAAATAGATTGATGCACAAATAAAATTTCGAATCCTAATTAAGTGCATAAAAATGTGTAAAAGTATCGTTAAACTCTCACTGCGGCTGATGCGTACCTGAATTGGATATCTCGACTTCAAATTTTATTATGAATGAACCCTGACAAACTCCTTCCCCATTTCACAGTTCACGTGGTATATGAAATTGCATGATCTTAAAAATAGAACGATCGCGAAACAAAAAAAATTTAAAAAAAAAAAAACACTTAAGAAAGCGAAGGTTTAGACTAAATAGAATTTAGAATATGTGCACAAATAGTAGTGGTCTCTAAAATTATCCCATCATTATTTTTAAAAAGCCCATATCTCGAAAAAATGGGGGATGATTAATTGATTGTTAATCCCATCTATATTCTTTGGCTAAGAAAGCGAATTTGCTAATTTCTTTTTTTTTTTTGATTAATTGATTTTAATTGAATCCCAAACTTTAAATTTTTAATTTTAGACACAAACTCCGGTAAAGCTTATTGGTATTTGGTAGTTTGTGTCTATGTCTGTCTTTTGCAACCTAAGCTTCGGCTTTGGGATTAGGACGCGTGTTGGTCTTCGTTTAATATGGTATGGAAACCTTCAGGTACGGGTTTAATATCTAAAACATTTTCAATTAAAATAAGCAATTAGTTACATGTTAAAAACAAACAAAAATTTTAACATGCTGGGATTTTTTTTTTTTTTTTTCAGGTAGAGCAGTTTTTAGCCTGTCCTAAAGAATTGGAAAGAAATCCGCAACATAGATTGCACGCCAAACGACTAATGCGTTATTAATTAAAATTTCAGGATTTCATTAATCTACAAATCCTGAAAAAAGAAAAGGGGGGGGGGGAAATTAATTTTCACACCAAATAATTCTTCCATGCTCGGACAAAATAAATGCCAGTGTTCGGAGAAAATAAAATCGGTGCTGTAATTAATCGGCAATAAAATTACGGCGAAGGCCTGATGAAATGGGACGTGGGAGGCCAGACGAAGAAACGCGAGAGAGAGAGAGAGAGCGAGTGCGGGGGGGGGGAGAGCCCACAAAAGTCAAAGCGAACGACTCGATCCCGACAAGCAAGCAGTCAGAACGTCCTGTCACTGTCGTACCAAAAAGTGGGGCCCACACCTTGTGACTTAAAGCCACTGGTCCCGCGCCCCCCGCCCCCACCCCCACCCCCCTCCGTTCCTATTCCTAAAAGCTTATCGAAGGCAGCGGGGCAGAGAGCCGGGCCGTCAAATTCGTTGACTTGGCCTCCTATAATTTTATTTCTCTAATATAATAATTATATAAACTATGATATTTAATTTTCTTTTATATTTCCTCACGTGGAACGCGCCGTACTATTCGGGGTTTTGGGGAGAGAGAGAAAGAGAGAGAGGGAGGGGGGGGAAGGGCCGGCGGATTTCTTTCTTTCTTTCCTTCCTTTTTCGCTTGCTTGCTTGCTTTCTTTCCTTTTTATCTTTACGAATGAGTCAAACTCTCTTTCTCGGCAAAGTCAAATGTGGATTACGATTCCGATTACTTTTAGACCCGGGCGGTGGATGGAGGGAGGAAGGGTGGGGGGGTTTTTTTGGCAAACTTTTTAATTTCTAACTAAATGCTAAGAGGGTCGGATCCAAGTCCAAAAGGTGAAACATTCAAAATTGGGTATTAACTAATAATAATATGTTGTTTAACCCCACACACCATATACATAAGCATTTGCATAGACTAATTTTGCTCGGCTAATTGCCAATTCTTGTTTTTTTTTTTTTTCTTCCCCATAAAGAATGTCGCGTTGGCGACAGTCAATCCATGTAATTTCTACTTGCTTTGAATTACCAATTAATGATAATTGATTGCTCAAAAAAATTAATAATAATTGAACCGGACTGTATATATATATATATATATATAGATAGATATAGATATACACAACAGATATTTATCAGATGAAATTTGGGCAAACAAATAGTCAAATCCACGACACCAAAAAGTCTCCGGGCTCGCTAGGCATGGGACCCGGTGCCAGTAGAGTGCTGACGCACCATCTGATGCAACAGCAAACCAGAAAGAAAGAAAATTAAATAGGACAGAAAGAAAGTAAAAGAAAATCCCACAAAACCCTGAAAAAAAAAATCAAAATGCATCCAAATCTAGGAATGGTTAGGCTACTAATCCAATTTGGTCCACGTCCAAACCCCTTTTTATAGGCGACCCCATTGCATCGGTGGAAATCTTCAGACTCTCCTCGCACGTACACAGCAATTTTCTTCTTCTTCTTCTTCTCCTACTTCTTCATCTCTGCAACTGCAACCAAATAATCAGTAAAAAGTCCTTGTAATCGGCATTACTCTTCTTCAAAGTTTCAATTTTTTTTTCTCAAATTTATGGACAAAGGATGGGGTCTCACCCTTAACTCAGATCCCGTATTCACTTTCTTGTCAAACAACGTCAAACCTCCTCCTCCTCCTCCTCCTCCTCCCGCCGCCGCCGCTGCAAAGATCAAGAGAGAATTTGATAACAGCATGGTTGGTTCTGGTGGTGACACCGTCAGGATGTTTCATTTCCCGCTGAATCTTCCCTCCGACAGGGAGGAGCGGCCTGGTTCTCGGTCCGTCGGTGAGGTCGACTTCTTTTCCCACACGAAATCAAGGGCTGACGATGCTGATTATGATCGTCATGACGAGTCTAAATCCAACTGTGTCAGTGCTGTCAAGCATGAGAGCATGTCTCATGGTGAAGCTGCCCCTCCAAAGTCCAGCCTTGATGTAAATGTAAGGGAAAAAAAAATAAAAATTACTGACTGAATTATAGAACCATAATTATATTTATTATTATTTTTTCTTTCGGTTTTTGTCCTGTTGAAAAATCCAACTCGAAAGTTTAAGTTGGAGCGAGACTTAAGAATCATTTACGTGGATGGATGCAAGTCCACCAAACTGAAGGCATGGACAAAATAAAAAATTTTCTTTGTAAAAATTTATTCTTAACTTTTAAAAAAATAAGGATAGCGTGATTTAATAAATTCATAAGTGATCACAAAAGCTTTGATAATTTGTTAAAATCCACCTAAAATCTAAATACTGCACATGTTCCAATTTATAAACATCAGAAACCATTTAATCTTTATATTTTATGAACCTAAGATTTTATGGCCTTAATACTTCAAATTATGATGTTTTCCTTACAGATTTTTAGTGTCTGCGTCCCTCTTTTATTGATGCCGTCAAATTATCTGAAAATCGATTTATTCATTATTTTGGGTTCTGTTTGATGTTTGGTCTTTCTAAATATAGACTGGGCTGCACCTTCTCGTTGCTAACACCGGAAGTGACCAATCAACGGTTGATGGTGGTGTGTCATCTGACCTTGATGATAAGAGATTCCAAAATGAGGTATAGTAAAAATAAAAACCCAATTATTGAATTTCCTTTTTTTTTTTTTTTTGTTCTTTTTGTCTACCAGTATGGTTTTTTTTTTTAAAAAATAATAATAATAATTTTGCAAATTATTGTGAAAATTGTCCCCTGATGCATTTGGCATGCTGTAGCTGGCTCAATTGCAAGAAGAGCTCCAAAGAATGAATGCAGAAAACCAAAGGCTAAGAGACATGCTTGGTCAAGTCAGCAAGAACTATGGTGCGTTACAGATGCAGCTTCTGGCATTAATGCAACAACAACAATCACAACAGCAAAACCGTGGAATTGAAAGCACCCAAAAGCCTGAGGTGATCAATAGCATTCATTTATGACAATTTCCATCCCAAGAAATTTTGATCCAATTAAGTTGCTAACTCGTGATGCTTTCAGCTTATTGAAGTGAAATCTGTGGAAAATGAACGTGAGGTGGTGCCAAGACAATTCATGGATTTAGGCCCTTCTGCTGAGGCCGATGATGTGTCTAATTCTCTCTCATCTTCAGATGAGAGGACCCATTCGGGATCACCTCAAAACAATGGCAAACTCGCGTTGGTTTCACATGATCATCAGGATGGGAAGGAGACTGGCAGAGAAAGAGAAGAGAGTCCCGAGTCAGAATCACAAGGTTGGAATCCCAGCAAGGTCCAAAAATTGAATTCTGCTGATCAGTCCACCGAGGCAACCATGAGAAGAGCCCGGGTCTCGGTTCGAGCCCGTTCTGAAGCTCCTATGGTATGCAATTGCTTTTTGCCTTTGTCAAAATTTTAACCTTTTGTTTTCTTGAACAATTCAGTATTTTAGTTAACTATCTTTTTGGTACAATTCTTAATTTTCGTGCAATTAAGATGGTTTGGTTGGTTGATTATAGATCACTGATGGTTGCCAATGGAGAAAATATGGACAGAAGATGGCCAAAGGAAACCCGTGTCCTAGAGCTTATTATAGGTGCACTATGGCTGTTGGTTGCCCAGTTCGCAAACAAGTAAGTTTCAAAAGTTTCATTTTGCTTTTTGTTCAAAGCCATTTAATTCGCCCCCGTTTCCAATCAAATTTCTGATGCTTAAACTGATAAATGTGGCATCTTTTTGTGATTTTCAGGTTCAACGATGTGCGGAGGATAGGTCAATTTTGATAACAACTTATGAAGGCAACCACAACCACCCTCTGCCACCGGCTGCAATGGCCATGGCATCAACAACATCAGCAGCTGCAAGTATGCTACTTTCAGGATCAATGTCCAGTGCAGATGGGGTAATGAACCCAAATTTACTAGCAAGAGCAATCCTTCCTTGCTCATCAAGTATGGCAACAATTTCAGCTTCAGCTCCATTCCCAACTGTAACTTTGGACCTCACTCACAACCCAAACCCACTTCAGAGCCAAAGGCCTCCTCTCCAATTCCAAGTCCCTTTCCCAGGCCAACCTCAGAACTTTGGCTCAATTGCAGCAGCAGCAGCCCCACAACAATTGCCCCATGTTTTTGGACAAGCCCTTTATAACCAATCAAAATTCTCTGGACTCCAGATGTCTCAAGACGCAGGATCTTCACAATCAGCTCCACCACCGACGGCCTTGCATCCATCGCAGCAGCCTTCTCTGGTTGACACAGTCAATGCTGCCACGGCCGCCATCACCGCTAATCCAAACTTTACCGCAGCACTTGCGGCCGCCATCACCTCCATTATCAGTGGTGCTAATAGCAATAGCAACAGCACCACCCCCGCTACCACCACCACCAACAACAACAAAAGCAACAGAAATTAGAGATGGGGTTGCTTATTTTTATTTTTATTTTTTCCCTTTGGTCAGTTCTTGCTGATGAATAGTTTCGAAAAGGGTATTACTTAGTTTCTTTTTTGTTTTTTCCTTTTTCCTAAATTAATTATCCTTTTATTCTTTTTTTTTGTTCTTGTTTTGGGGGGGGGGAGAAAAAAGGGTTAGGACTTAGCGCACAGGATCACATTTCTTCAATAACTTAATTGTTACAAGTTGTCCAGTGATGAAAAGAAAAAAAAAAAAAAAAAAAAAAAAATATATATATATATATATATATATATATATGAATAGTTATTTTCTTCTGGTATATTTGAATTCGTTTCTATTATTATCCCTTCATTTCTTTGAAGAAAATGGATAAAAAAAATTGGGAGAGGGGAGTGTGTTTAGAACTTGGAGTCTTAAGAAGGAAGGAAAGAAGAAAAGCATATGCCGAATTGGATTTTGAGCAGTCAAGAAAATACGGCTACTTCCATTTGACACGTAATGTAGGAGGATGGGAGTGCGCGGGGGGGGGGATGGACAGGACCACGAAGGAACGAAATAAAGCAGGCGAGCTGGTGGACTTGAAGGAGACTTCGAGGCAACTGCGTGTACGTGTGCATTTAAATGTACGAAAGTGTGGATAATATTATTAGGGAGGTGATGTTTGGTTGAAAATCCAAAAAGAAAAAAGACAAAAAAAATTGTTGCAAAGCTTTGGTGGTCTCGTGGTGGGACGTGGGAATAGTTTTATTGCAGGAAACTGGGATACGTTTTGTTGACTTTCCATGTAGCTTCGATTGACAATCATGCACATCAATCTCCCATGTGATTCACATATTAATATGGTTTCTGCATTTTATTTTTTTTTTTGTCTGTTTGCTTCGCCAAGAAATGGAACATCGAACCCTAAACCCTGTGGGCGCACCGCCACCCCGTCTTCCCCAACCGACGCTTTTAAACGCGATCTGCATATTTCTCTCGACGAACAGGTTTATCTCTGCCTAACAGAAAGAGCCTGTCATTTTGGTTTTTTTTTTTTTTTTAAAAAATCCTCTCGTTATACGTTTCTTTAAGTTCAGAGTTAAAAAGAGTTTATATATCATACCTCTTAATGTATATATATATATATATATAATTTTGGGTATTTATATATGTTTAATATAACTATTTTATTTTAGTAATAAATTTTTTTTGATAAATTATGATTTAATTTTATTTTTAATCAACCCCTACTCTTGAAACTCAGTACAAAAAATTTCCTAATAAATTACCACCTAATCCAGTTTCAGTCAATCACTATTAGAAAATTTTTGATAAATTCGTCAATCAATTTACTTCACTATTCCTCAAAATTGCCTCAAATTTACTTGAATTCTATCACAACACCAGCCAAAAAAAAAAAAAAAAAAGACGAACCCATTTATTTTCATAGGGTGCTTTGAGACTAATCTCCATCTTCCTCTCCTTTATATTTTAGGATTGTTATTGGTGCTAATGCCTACAGCTAATTATGATGTTTCTTTATATTTTGGACAGGAAGATTTTATATCAAGGTAATTTTGAAGAACAGCGAAGTACATACCCGGAGTAGGGGGTTACGACGACAATGAAAATCAGGCCATTTTTAACCCTAACGGCGAAACGTGAGTCTTCGTTATTAGTACCCGTTTTGATTTCCAGTCACGAAATTTTGCTTCACACTGTCGGTTGCAGGCTTGGGGGGGGGGGTCGGGTGAAGGAAGGCCCCCCTGTGAGTTGAAGCCTGCACCAATCTCTAGCATCAATAACAGATTTTCTCTTTTGAATTTCCCTCTTTTACAGTCGCTGGAGACAGGAACAGAGAGCTCTTTTGTGTTGCAAAAATGGTTACTGGTTACATTATGTATAGCATGCGCAGTTTCAAACTCAGAAGCTTATGAGCTTATTCGCCGCCCAACAAGACCTTTTAATCTTTGACCAATTTTTGTTTACCGGCATTGGTTTCCCAACGGAGAATCTTCAGTTCAAATCTCAAGCCTTGATATGACCCAATTCTTCTCATATAACAAGCTTTTGAAGTCTTCTTAGACTTTTCTTTCTCAACTTTTGATTATTGTCCTCCCTATATATAGAAGAGGGTTAGGTAGTACCGAAAATTTTGCCCACCTTTATATGTTCGTTATCTTCTTAATTTTTTTTTAAATTAAATTTTTTTATTCTTATTTAAAGTTCTCGTATTATGATATGAATTTTAAAAATTAAAAAAAGGGGGGGGGGTCACAGCCAGCATTCCCTACTTTTAAAGTTTACCAACAGTATGTGCGATTGAGCACATGCTCCCATGTGCCGGGGACTTCAACTTCAAATGAAATTGCCCTATTTTCATGTTCAAAAGAGGAAAAAAAAAAAAAAAAACAAGACAAAACAAAAGAAACTCTGTCATCTCATCCACTCTTTGACTCCTTCCTGGCAAGTGGGTCTTACATATTGTTCATTTTCTTTTTCTTGATGCCCTGGATTCTTGCTATCCCTTGGTCTTGGAGTTAGTTTTTTTTTTTTTTTTTAAATGGTTGAAATTTTTATGGAAAATTATTAATGAGAAGATTTTCTTCTCGAAATTACTATTGTCACAAGATAAAATTATTAGATATGTAGGCACTGAATTATACTTAAATTTTTATGATTTTTTTTTTTTATGTATCATGTCATATAAAAATATTTTATGAGAATCCCGAGTGTGTGTGGTTTGAAGAGTAGAGGAATTTCTGAACCAATTAAATTGTTTTTTTTTTGTTCATTTCTTCTTTCCCTATTTGGTTATCTTGTTCTTTTCCTATGATATAAATATTGACCAGATGTAACTCATGGACACACTGTTTAACTTTTCAGCGTGGCTAAAATCCATTAATAGTGATTTTTTGGGGGGGGGGGCTCTGTTAATTGAGAGACTGTTGGCTCTGTCATAAATTTTATATTTCTCTCATAAATATAACTTGAACCTTGAAAATAGAAGACATTCTTTCTTTTCTTTGCATGGCATGCAATCTTCTCGGTTCTAGGAAAATAACTATTTGGGGGGCTTAATTGACCTATTCGGAAAAAATTTCTTTCTTTTTTTTTTTTTTTGGAACTTAATCTCTGTGGTGTACTCTTTTAATTTTAGAATTATTTGAGACTATCTCAATCGACGGGTTGCCACCCATTAGTTTTTTCTTTTTTTGTTTTTTTGTTCTTTTACATATGAAGTGAAAACGAAAGTTTTGTGGAAGATTGAGGAATCATTCGTATGACTACTCTATTTGAGTCACACACACACACACACACACTCAAGTAATTTTTCACTTTCTCAAAAAACCAAACAGTGCACATTGTTGATCCGTTGTCAAAGGAAAAACCTTCCGAGTGTGAAACAGTCTCAACATTCAGCCATTTCCTCCACAGCGGATGAAGAAAAAAAAAAAAAAAGGATCCTTCCGCAATCAAATACAATTCTTGTACTCAACAAGCTACTGCGTAAAAAGCCAAATTTCCATCATTTAATCGAGCGTTACAAGTTATGATGCACATGCAATTTGCTTGTAGGCATCAATTTTTCCCTTTCTATTTTTATCCGCTTCCCCCATCCTCCGTTGCTTTTGTTCATATGTACTTTTTTTTTTCTTTTGTGTGTGTGTGTGTGTGTGTGTGTGTTGTCCATTGCTTCTATACACACAGGGGGGCAGGACACGTTAGAACCAAAATTCCCTAGAAACCCCACATGCACAATCTAGATCATGTAACGCGGAAAACATAAACCTCATTAAGTAGCCTTAAAGTCATTATCGAATGAATATGAGAAAAGATTGTCCCGAGACATCACTGTTTTACCTAATGAATTTTTTAGAAGAAGTTAAATTAGGATATTAATGTTAATTTTTAATCTTGATTCGCATAAACAGTAATTAACTCCTTTTTTTTTTTTTTGGTCCTTTCTCTTAGAAACAAATGGAAGCCACACACAAAAAAAAAAAGAAGAAAAGAGAAACGCAAAATTCTTCCAAAAAATTAAAACAAAGAAATTTATTAAAAAGCAAAGGGGAAGGTGTGGCGTGCGGTGCAAAGCGCCAACCCCAAAACCAGAAGCAAAAGCAACAAAAAAATTTGGGTTGCTTTTCTGACACGTCAGACTCCCTCAAAGCAAAGCTCGCGTCAGCGTCAAATCGATTAAAAGTTATCCGCTGTCACGCGAGGCGTGCTCCCCATGACATCTTGTCACGCCTTCGTTGCCGCCCATCACATGATCAACGGCCCGGAACCTCAGAACCCCAAGCCTCTCTTTCCAGATAACGCCAAGCTAAGAGGAAGGGATTGTGGGTCCCCCCGCCCTCGACGGCGGCCGGCGTCGTCGGGACATCCATCGATCTGGGGCCGACGGTCGAGATTAAATGTTCGAGCGTAAAACAATTAATTACTAACTTTATGGGCTCGAATCCCCTAATTTTACGTTCATCTAAATTTTCCCACAAAATATTATCTTATTTTCCTCTTCTTAAACATCATCATCATCATCGTCATCGTCATCATCATCAGAGCACTGACAAAATGTAAAGACCAAAATATTTTGTTGGATGATACCGACGGCGATGTTCGTCACGCATTGCAATTTCTTAACAATTGACCCGAAGCAAGATCGCCGAGAAGTAGAAGTGGTAGGTTTATATCTCGTAACCTCCAAGGAAGAATACGGCATATGGAATTAATTGAATAATTTTAATATATGACCAGCTAGGTGAGTAGTGTATTGTTACAATCGTTTTATTTCTAATAATTAAAGATGTCTTTTTGCTTGTTTTGTTTTGTTTTGTTTTGTCTTGTCTTTATTTATTTATTATTTTTGGTGGCGTTGTTTGAAAAGATTTATAAGACTTGAAAAGAATAATTAAAAGTACCAATTTATTTTTAATTTTTACTATTAATTATAATTAAATATTCAATATTAAGAACATAACACAAAATAATTACACTCGTGTTACAATCGATCAAGTATATGTTTTTCAGTCTTTGTTATTTTATTTAAGATGGGCTTTAATTTTGAATTGATTTTAATTTAATTTGATTCACTCTCTTTTTATTTAAAAAAGTATCTAAAAATTTTTTATTTAAATAAATAAATTTAAGCTTAATGACGTATCAATTAAGTAATCTGCATATCTCATTTCGGGGCTTAGAGAAATTAAATGATTGCTGAAGGGTCAAATAAATAAATTTTTATTTTACATTTTTTAGAACTATCGGTTCAAACTCACCGTTTGAACCCGTGGCTCGGGCGATTCCGATGTGTCGCGGGTAGGTTCGGGGGCGAGCCAGTGAGGTGGTCAGGTCTTCCAGCTGGGTGGCCCCTCCGGGTCCAAAAGGATGACAGGTGGTTTTCTGGGGGACCTCGTCTGTCCTCATCTCGGGTGTGTAGGTGCGCGCGAGCATATAACTAACTAACTAACTCTTTCTTTATATATATAGATATAGATATAGATATAGATATAGTGTTGTTTTTAATGGAAAAATTAATTTTTAATTATAGGAGGGACGGTATGGGAACGAACTTGAAAGCTGTTGTCTCGTCTCTGTTTCTAGCCTTGCTGATGTCTCCCGCGGCCTATTCCGCGACGCCCGATGATGGTCTGGTTAGGCTTGGATTGAAAAAGGTCCGATTGCACAAAAACAGCCGCCTTGCCGCGCGGCTTGATTCCGCGGAAGCTCTGAGAGCTTCCACTACCAAGTACGGTAATCTTGGAGCCTCTCAGTGGGACACCGATATCGTTGCGCTGAAGAACTACTTGGATGCTCAGTACTATGGTGAGATTGGCATTGGCACTCCTCCTCAGAAGTTCACTGTCATTTTTGACACTGGTAGTGCCAACCTGTGGGTGCCATCATCTGAGTGCTATTTTTCGGTGAGATCTGCATACCAATTGTACCTTCTTTGTGTATTTCGTTGATGATATGAAATTGATTGGTGGTGATGGCTAAGGCATCTCTATTTATTTATTTATTTTTGGTTTGCATTTCTGTGCAGATTGCCTGTTACTTCCATAACAAGTACAAATCAAGCCAATCAAGTACCTACGAGAGGAATGGTATGTTTCCCTCTCCCTTCCCCCGTGCACAACTCGTTATTATTACTCGTGCTAGAGCTAGAGGTGGATAGCGAGCTTGTTCCATTCCTTTTGCTGTTAGTTCGCAACGCTCTTAATGGATGTGTCATGTGTTTGCTTCTAACATGAACTCTATTCTCTGGTTACTTGTACAGGGAAGCCGGCTGAAATTCGTTATGGTACAGGATCTATTTCTGGTTTCTTTAGCAATGATGACGTTAAAGTTGGTGACCTGGTTGTTCAAGATCAGGTCATCTTTATGCTTTCCTTCTTGTATTTGCATATTCTCCTGCAGTTCACCGCCAACCCATGCTCACTATTTTTATTTTTTATTTTTTAAATCCCCCCTTTTTTTTTTTAATCTTCCAGGAATTTATTGAGGCAACTGGGGAACCCAGTGTCACATTTGTGGTGGCCAAATTTGACGGTATATTAGGATTGGGGTTTCAGGAAATTTCTGTTGGAAATGCCATTCCAATCTGGTATTTGCTGTATACTGTCACTATGTTTATCAAAAGTTTCTTGGCATTGGAGTGAGCTTTAGCACTTGCATGTCATCCAGGTACAACATGCTTAAACAAGGTCTTATAAAGGAGCCAGTGTTTTCTTTTTGGCTTAACCGCAATACGGATGATGAGGAGGGAGGTGAAATTGTTTTCGGTGGGGTGGATCCAAATCATTTCGAGGGCAAGCACACTTATGTTCCTGTGACACAGAAAGGCTATTGGCAGGTTGGTTGGTCATTACTCATCTTGCAACCAGAATGCTCTGTATATGTATAGTTTATATTTTCGTACTTATCTTGCATTTTATCACCTTTTGGTAGTTCAAGATGGGCGATGTACTTATTGCTGATAAATCGACAGGTATCTTTTCTTTCCATGTCCAAACTCCAAAGTGGGTATTAAATTGCTCTCAATTTCTGTACATTTCTCACTTGTATAAACAACAGAAAATATTAGATTTACATACCATTCGATGTTTGATTTCTGACTATGGCTAATTATTCTTATTATTATCAGGGTATTGTGCTGGTGGCTGTTCAGCAATCGCAGATTCTGGAACTTCCTTGTTGGTTGGTCCGACGGTACGAACAAAGGATTCTATCCCCATTCATCTTGTAGGACACCCAGCTGATTAGAGGGAGTTTCCCATTAAAAGTGACTTTCCAGTTGGCTATTTAACAATCTTAGTTCATCACAAGTTTTGTTTTTGGTGAAAATTTGAGAACACCAAAAGGGTTATATGATTACCATGTGGATGATCCCACAGCCAAAAGGGATGTCTAAGAGCTATCATGATTATTCGCACTATAACCTAGATACTTCGATCAATAAATTTGATTCAAAGCGGTAAAACTGAACTTTATTGTGGTGTAGGCAGACTTTTACCCCCTTTTTTATTTTTTATTTTTTTATTTCTCTTCATTGTCTTGTAATGTGTCTGTAGACTGTGATTACTATGATAAATCAAGCCATTGGAGCCACTGGAATTGCGAGCCAGCAATGCAAGGCTGTTGTTGCTCAGTTTGGACAAGCCATTTTAGATTTGCTGCCAGCTGAGGTGAAAACTAGCTCTGTTTTTTTGCTTTGACATTTGTTTTAGTGGTGCCTAGGAAAGGCTTGAAATATTCATTCTATTTATTCTGCTTCTTCTCCTACTGCCAAAACTTAACCACTAACCCCTTTCCTTTCCAAAACGAATGCTTTAGCTAACTTATGCTTTGATTATTCTTCTGTTACCATATTGACAGGCCCAACCGAAAATGATCTGCTCCCAAATTGGACTTTGCTTGCTTGATGGGAACCATGGTGTTAGGTCAGTCTTCACAAACATTGCATTACGCTTTCTTTGTTTTTTTTTTTTTTTTTTTTGGCACTTAGTCTAACTTTCTTGCTATTTTCATTTTGTTTCTCTTGAAGTCATTTCTCTGTTTGAATGAGGTCTCTCTGTGATGCGTGCCATAAAAGAGGTAGCTTGCAGTATAGTTCTGTATCATGCGTTGAACTTATTGTCATTGATGCTCTTGTAGCATGGGCATTCAGAGTGTGGCGAAAAAGAGAAGGGATAAATCATCTGGCGTCCTTGGTGATGCTATGTGCTCTGCTTGTGAGATGACAGTTGTGTGGATGCAAAGCCAGCTAAGGCAAAATCAGACACAAGAACGCATCGTGGAATATGTCAATCAGGTGAAATAAACGACAGTAAATTGCCTTAAAAATCATAACATCTAACTCTGGATGAAATAGATACAAGATATTGCATTTGAGAGTTCTTTGAGATTTCCTCTGCTCCTCTCTCTGATTCATAAGCTATTCTTACAGCTTTGTGATCATATGCCTAGTCCGATGGGAGAATCAGCCGTTGATTGTGGAAGGCTTTCGTCCATGCCTATTATTTCTTTCACTATTGGAGACAGAGTTTTTGACTTAACCCCAAAGGAGGTACAATTTCCATCTGAACTCTTGTTGTCAGTGCAATCTGGGGATGTGGATAAAGTCTTGGAAACAACGAAGGGGAAGAATACTTAAATCTTAATTTGAAGAAGGGCAGAGATGACTGGAACGTATACAAACATTTATTGTTTCTTTTTTAATTTGTCTGAGGAGCACAACCTCGTGGATACAATTTAATCATCTTAACATTGAGCCATTGATGTGCTGTTGATTCCTTGTGGCTTCTTAAGGATTGTTTGGTACTCAACGTGCCTTTCCATTCCTTGTGCCTTGCACATTTCATTCAATTGATGCCACCTATTATATGATGAGATGGCAGTCACCGTTTGAGTAGTCCATTGATCTTTTCTGTTTTTCGGATCTTGCTGTTCATGATATTTCATGAAAAATCTCACAATCATTTGTGGATATCATCAGTACATTCTGAAGGTGGGTGAGGGCGCAGCAGCTCAGTGCATCAGTGGCTTTACTGCCTTGGATATACCGCCTCCCCGTGGCCCTCTCTGGTACTTCATTGAAAGCCCTCAATTCTTCTTCAAATCTCATCTGAATTGTGTTGTCCTGTTTATGGATTGGTATGTAGTTTCCTCCTGACTAAATGACATTGTGCGGTTCAGGATCCTGGGAGATGTCTTTATGGGTTCCTACCACACCATCTTCGACTATGGTAAGCTGAGGGTTGGATTCGCAGAGGCAGCATAGGGGAACCTTTTCTTTTCCAGCTCTCTCATTCCAGTGCATCCCATATTCTACTACTAAACATGTAATGTTTGCCTTCCAAAAATGGATTTATTGGCGAGATATCAAAGCGTAGGCCCGGCTCACTCCACACCGCCTCCCCGTGGCATGAAATCAATACCGGTGCTTTGTAAATTTGGGTGTGTATTTGCTTTCCTTTTGTCTTGGTATCAATGCAAGTGCATGCCTGCTTTGACCTGATTGCTCGTACCGGACACTTTCTGAACCTGATTGCTCGTACCGGAGTCGAGGTGTCTTAGGGCTCAGCTCTTCTATAATTCAGTTAAATGAGCGAAGAACTATTATTATACTTGGGGTCGAATGGAACCAAGTGCAATCTTCTTCTTCTTCTTCTTCTTCTTCTTCTTCTTTTGTTGGGTAATTTTCTATGAATAGGTGATTTTTGAACAAGGTAAGAATGAAGTAGAACATTCATTTTAACAAAAAAAAAAAAAAACTAGTTAAATGTCAGACCTATTTCATATTAATAGAGCTGCCAAGATGTCAATACTTAATTTAGAATTGAGCTTACTAACTTGTTGGCAGGTTAATGAGTCGTTCACAAGCTTAATAAATCGAACAATTTTAAACCATCTTATTTATCACTAGGCTTTAAAGTTGCCATGACAAATGCCTTGTCAGTGGGGCTGAGCGTTTTCTGTCTGTCTATTTGCCACCCTTTCCGTTCCAAATTGTGCACGTCACTGCCGAATTACCATTACATCAATACAAAGAGGGTCTTCTCCTTGTAGGTATGAACTCGTGAATTTGGCTAGATTGACGTAGGCAAGCAAATTGCCAAGTATCATTAACAGTTATTAGACATCATTCAGTCGGGTTGTGCAACTTTCTCGCAGAATTTATGGTGTCTTTCGAGTGATCCAACGAACGCAAGCATATGGGAAAAAATATCCTAGTCCTATTTATTCTATCTTTACGATCGTTGGCTAAATATTGTGTGTTTCAGAGGCGATCAGCAGGGGCCACGTACCCGATCCCCATTTTGCTATATCTATGCTCTCGGTCGTTTTGTTAACTTTGGGGAGTATTTGTGTGAAGACTTTACGAGTTAAGTTGTTGGCGAAGATCATAAGTTGAATCCTACATTACATTTTATCGCATCATCGAGCGTATGTCTATTAGGCTGAAAGCATAGACAGAATATAAATCCATCATATTTCTTGTGTGTCGGCATCACAATTTGTTAAAAGAAAGTAATGTGATTTAAAGTCATTACTATTTCGGCATAAAAGTTCTAATAAAATAATTAAATTATTAAGTGTGACTCATAAATAAATCTTATAATAAAGTCCAATACGATGAAATATTCTGTCATTAACATCAAAATGAAGTATGTTAAACATATTAACTTAGCGTGATCGCTTCAATTGGTACATTATCAAAAGCGGTTTCAGTCGATACATTATCTAATGTACTGCAATCCAATCATATGCTTTCACATATGATCCTTCGGCCCAATTTATGTAAATGAAAAGCCAACATAGCAGTTTCAGTTTCAATGAATTGAGTGTAAAGAAAATAGAAAGAAGATGTCATATATATGTGTGTGTGTGTGTGTGTGTGCTTTTTTTTTTTTAAGGGCAAAATATGAGTCCAAATCCTTTTACCGAAAGCTGAAAATAAGAGATGGAAAAGGAGAGAAGCCTTGTTGGTCGGCATATGACACGAGGCAAACAAAGCATGTGATTGTGTGACTTGAAAGGGACGCATCATATATATCATCGTAACTTTACAAATTTGCCCAAAGCAAACTGTCAAAAGGCTGTTGAAACTGACCCGATCAGCGCAAAAGGCAAACTACTAAGATGGGGTTAATGACCATAACCAAGCTGGTCAGGTGGGACTTGCACAGAACAAAGAAGAGTTGGTGTAAGAATGTGAGTTGGAGTGACTGGTTGGTCGGCTGGCATCCCCTCGGCCAACTGTAAATTCCAACTGTTTGGAATACTCCCACGAGATCTTTTGGCAATTCCTTCTGAATTCTTAACCTTAATATGAATGTACATTCATTCTGATCGCACGAAACCATGGAGCATAATATTATAATACCAATAGGTTATGCCTATTATGCATTGCGTTTGTGTCAGTGTCACACCCTATCCCAGGTAAGTCCTCCTCGTTAAGCAAAGCATCTTTTTTTTTTATTATTTTTGGCACTACTACGTAAAGCAAAGTTCAAACTGCCGCAAAAGTCGGCCACAGCTTGTGAAATCTCCCTCCTTTCACCACGTGGAGCCCTCAGGGGCTTGCAGACAAAGAAACAGCGGCCGTCCCTTCAAATTAAAAGCTACCAATTAGCAAAAGAATGTACATGTGTTAATTCCTTGCATTAACGACAAGCAAGCATGCCAAACCAAGGGCATCTCACCCTCCCTAATTTCATTGCTTATACACGCACACGCACATCATGTACCCAATTGAACCTATCATATCATAAGCTTAAAACTGAAAATACTTCCTTCCAAAATGGAATGGACCAGAGGGCGGACCCTTGGCCGTGGCTCGTCTGCCACCGTCTCCATGGCCATGGCTAACCATTCCGGTGAGGTTTTCGCCGTGAAGTCAGCGGATCTCTCCCACTCTCAGTTCCTCCAAAGGGAGCAGAGCATTCTATCAACGTTAAGCAGCTGTCCTCAAATTGTAGCATACAAGGGAAGTGACGTCACAACTGAAGACGGTAGGCAATTATACAATATTTTCTTGGAATATGCACCCGGAGGCACGCTTATCGATGCAAATGTCGACGCCGGAGGAGGCTGCCTAGACGAGTTCACTGTCCGATCATATGCCCGTGAAATTTTGCTTGGGTTAGAGTACCTTCATTCTAAGGGGTGTAGTGCACTGCGACATCAAGTGTCACAATATTTTAGTCACGGACGATGGGCTGAAAATTGCTGACTTGGGGTGCGCTAGGTGGGTTGATGAGGTGCCCACTTGTACCGAGCGTGCTGCAACGACGCCTGCGCCAATCGCAGGCACTCCTGTCCCAATCGCAGGCACTCCTGTCTACATGGCACCGGAGGTGGCATGGCTTCCCCGCGTCCGCGTGGGCTCTTGGGTGTACTATTTTGGAGATGGCGACCGGGCGGGCTCCGTGGGCCAATGCTTCGGACCCAGTATCGGCCCTTTACCAAATTGGGTTTTCTGGTAATGTGCCAGAAACACCAGACTTTCTGTCTATGCAAGCCGAGGACTTTTTGAGCAAATGTTTGAGGAGAGACCCAAAGGAGAGATGGTCAGCCAGTGAACTACTTCAGCATGCCTTTATTAGCAAGAACTCCAATAATTATGTGCCCAAGGAACCGCCCATCAACAATGTGAATACCCCAACAAGTGTGCTCGATCAAGACTGGTGGGACTCAACAGATAAGGACTCGCAAATCTGGAATTCAAGTTCAACTCCAACAAGTCATACCAATTCTCCCATAAAAAGAATCCAACAATTGACCCAAGGCAATGGAAAGTTACCTAACTGGTTCTGTGATGATACTTGGATCACAGTGAGAAGCAATCAAAGCAGCCAAAAGCAGGTGATGTGGCCTGGAATCAAGGACCAAAGGTTACCGAATGCGGCATGCTCAATTTGGTCTAGCAAGGAAAACAGCCCGGTTTCTCCTAATGCGATCGCAAGTATCAGTTGGATCAACAAGTGTATCGGTGGGTTTATCAGTGGGATTCGCGTCAGCGGCAGTAGGCATCAAATACAATTGATTCTCTGTAAACGTACCATTGATGCTTTAGGTGGCAATATATACTTTGAGAAGGATATTAATCCTGTTTTCTTTTCCATATTGCAATTCGTTCATATATTATCCTTTGGTTTAATCAGCGGGATGGCCACATATAATCCACTTCTTTTCATGGTAAAGATGTCCATGGTTGTTAATTAGTAAATAGTTGACCCCAATTCCTTGTCGTGTCAAGAACACTGCGTCCCCTTAGATAGAAAACTTACAGCAGAATTTCTTCACAATCCTTGCTCGTGTAGACCACGGTCAGATTCGAAAAAGGCAACACAAATCATCCCAATTTTCCACTCTCAGCCGGGCTTCATGCTGGCTATTTCACACGATAAGCTCTTCCCATAGTGACCAAGCTTTACCGTGGAAGATGCTTAGTAAGCCTAATAACAATGACTCACAGGACGTTGGGCAGGTATTTTCGCCTGTTCCCTTCCACCACTGCTTTCTTTATTCCGTGGTGCCTTGCACTCCCAGTGCAAATTCCCTTGTGTATTCTTCATCTTCTCAAAATGTTTCTCTCACCTTAACTCCGTGAAGGCAGAGTTCCCGCACTACGTAGGAGTGAAATCTTGGTAGCATCAAAGATGCTGTTTTTTCTTTTCTTTTCTTCTTTTTTCCCTCTTTATCACGTCTCTGGTGAGTTGCATTTCAGGATCTCGTGTGTGCTCATTACAACTACCGTGAGGAAATTTGGCAGCTTGCGGCTACTGGGTCTATATTACTCATTTGTTAAAAAATTTGACTATAGAACAAAGCTGAAAACATGGTAGCAGTTTCTGTGTCCCGTGACAGGCTGGCTCTAAAGTTAAAACACAGAAGTCTAGAAATCTACTACCTTCCCTTTTCACCATTTGGACATTGGTGATTTTCTACAATAAAGCATAGATGATGATGATGATGATGAAATTGAAACCAAAAACCCCATCAGGAAAATCCTCAAGGAATGCAGTGAATAACAGAAAACAAAGTGCAAAACCAGTTTAGTTCAGTTCCCTAGGTATTCTTCTTGCTACTCGAACGTGACAATCTCAAATCCCATGATTGCAATTGGTTCCTTAGGTTCTGGTTCTCCTCAAGTAAACGATCATACTCAAGCAGGAATCCTTCAGATTGCTTCCTCAGAGCAACTACATTGGCTTCAGAAGCACTAGCCTCTCTCGTCTTCTCTTGCAGTTCAGGTTCCAGCTGCTTAAGTTTCACTCGCAGTGTGGTCATCTCTTCTTCCAAGGCTTTGTTCTCCTCTGCTTTCCCATCCTCAATAGCTCGATTTTGTTTCTTGATAGCCTCCATACTCTTCCTTCGGATACGAAGCTCTCTGATATAATGGTGCAGTCTGTCTATCATCAGTGCAAGGAAGAGGGAACACCCTGCAAGAAGTTGCCTCAAGTTTTAATTCTCCCGAGGGCCAATATGATCACCAGAAAACAGGAAATATATGCCGGAGAACGAAAACCAAGTTTCCTATGCCAAGAGGATCTGGGATAGGCAGAATTTGGGATAGTAGATTAATTATACTAGAGGATAAACATATCTGTTGCCCAAAATACATATGAGAATTTGACAAAGGAAACATATTGAAAAAACCCTCTGTAGACATTATTAAAACAAATACATTCGCCTTCCAATGAGTAAAGTAACTGGGATATTTTTGCTAGAGAACAATTCTGAGCATAACAAAGGGAGCAAACAGACAGAGTTCTATCCACTAAACACACCATGCTGTCAAACAAAGGAGTTCTTCTGCTCTGATACACAATTATTAAATGTAGACAGGATGCACTATATACAAACAAAAATAAAAAGGAAGAGCATCATTCTTGAAATTATGCAAACGGAGATTCTGTAATCAGAAGAAGATGATTTAAGTCAAAAAGTTCTGCACAACTGTCCAACAAACTAGCTCAACCTTGCTATTACTTGGCTTGATAATAGTACCAAACGCAGAACAGAGAGAAAAAATGGTGGGAAGAAAGAAAACAAAAATTTGGTGCAAATGTATGTTTCCATTTGTCAGGAGAAATCCTATGTTGGAGTCCCTTTTGGGAATAAGATGACTCATATTTGCATAGGAAATCTAGTTTGGTTTAGCTTAATCCTATCTATGGCCTTGAATGTTGCTGAAGAGTACTAGAACCATTTTTCATCACATTAATAAAATGTCATCACCTATGCCTCCAAATGTGATAATGGATGCTATAACTGTTATATCCAAGGATTGGACCCAGAACAGATTTCGGTTTTTAAAGAGAGCCGAAAAGGCCTCGCCAATAATATGATTTTTGGATGAGGGCTTTGCCTGGAGACCCCGGTTAGGCCATCGAAGTCAGGAAACATAAAGAACTAAAGTCAAATACTCCAAGTGAAAGAATTCTTTCTTGCAGGAGACAACTGGTTGAGAGGACCAGACTCAATCTCCATGGATGAACCTTGCAACGGAACCCTTGAAGTTTTGGGGCATCGGTTTCTTACCAATGTTTGTCTTAAGCCAAGATTTCAGCTACCTTATGGCAAGGGTTTTCATGACAAAGGCATCCTCACTGAACCAAAAGCTTAGGATGTCCAAAGATCTAAGGAGGTTGAATCAGGATAAATGGATTTTCTACTTCCCAAGGGCCGTTATCTGATAAATATTCTCTCTTAACAAACACCTCATTTGTTACAAGAACTAGAATTTGAAATTTCAAGTGACATCAATTCCCAATCGGCATAGTTCACTGATAGAATGACATTGAAGAGAATTGCTTTGACGATCGATCCATGCGGAAGGAACAAAAAATACGTACATAATTCAAGCACTTGCAAAATTTATCATTCAAAAGAAACAATTGGATCCAAAGCATCTTGAATGACGAAAGGTCAAATCAGAAATAGAAAATTGCGATTATCAATCCACTGATGAAAATCTCACATTTGCCATTGACAAGAAACAAAACTTCAAACACACCCACTTCATAAAAACAACAAATCATTCACTTTCCATTTTCTAGCCAACTTCTCATCATCGCATAAGACCCAGAAAAATGGAATAGGAAGGGAAAAAACCAAAAAATGAACATAAAACTCAAGAAAACAAAGAATTACCCATGAGAGTGGCCTCGAGGAGGTGCTTGGCCATGAGGACCTGGTCCGTCGGATTGACAGCACCCGCCTCATTGATCCAACGTTTCTGGATCTTCATCATGCTATACCCACTTGACATCGACGCCACAAACACCGTTCCTGCCACCGTCTTCACCATGAGTGGACCCCTTCCCCTCTTGACCCGATCCAGACCCATTATTACCAACTTCCTTAATGGGGTCTTGAACAGAAGCACCAGTATCAACGCCATCTCTGAGAATATTACAGTAAACAGAAGCTGAATCATCTCTCTCTCTCCCTCTCTCTCTCTCTCGTTCTCTTTCTTGTTCTTTCTTTGTTTTCTTTTCTACTAAAAGAGAGGAGGAGAATTAAATGTTAAAGATTGTAAAGTTCAAAACTTTTGGAGGTTTTGGATTGAACTGAATTGATTCAGATATCAAAGAACTGAAGAAAAGGTTATTGATTTGATTTTTCATTGAATTGAAACATAGGGTTTAGTGTGTTCCCACTTCTTGGTTCTTTAGTAGTAAAACTAAAATATGAAAATATCCCATTTTCATATACTTACATTATGGGTGCTTCACTTTTACTTATCAGCAATCAAGGCCTGATTGTTCCGGAAAAAAACAAAAAACAAAAAATCAAGTCATAAAAATAAAATGATTGTTATTGTCCGAAACAAAAGAACGAAACTTTTTCCATTTTTTCGATCCATTAATGCTCAAGAATCATGAGGTTGTTCGTTGTTCCATGCAAGTGAAATAGGATGAAAATGGTTCAAAAAACAAAAGTTGACAAAAAAAAGGGGAGAAATTTTTAGGTAGACAAAAAAAAAAAGAAAAGAAAAAGGAAGAAGAAGAAGAAGAAGAAAGATAGATAGATGGCTAGATATTCGAGTACTCTATAGTCTATTAATATATGAAGAAAGTATTAAATGCAAATTTAAGAAATGGATCCTAAGAAATTGGAGGTTTTTATCCTATTCAATTATTTTGATTGCCATTTTGTTCTATCAGTGCTTCGGCTGCATTTAATTGTCTTTTAATTGTTCTTCAAATACAAAAGAATGAAAAAGAAAGTATGTTCGTTTGTAGATGGTAACATCTCAAGATTTTACCATTTGGATGCCACGGCGATATGCTATCAATGCCAAATTTTGTGTCTTTTTTACCCTCCCTGTTATTCGTTTCACATATGGTCATGCCAAAATTTGGGCAAACCCGCTCCATTGGCAGTCAGTTCAATTTCCAAATTCTGTTGTCTTTTCGGCTCTCCCCGTCCATGGTCTCACATGTCCCACGGTCAGGCATATAAACACTCCGTCACAATTTTATTTATTTACTGTTCCTTTTCTTTCTTCTTTTTTTTTTTGGTAATTTTCAGAAAAGCCTCCCCCGTTACGATTTTTCCACTTCGATACACTAAACTATTATAATATGAACCAAATTCAGGGGAAAATGTGAAAATTTGTTGTTTATAATGAAAGAAAAACAAGTAAAAATATTTTTAAAAAAAAAAAAAAAACACTCCAGTGATTAAAAAATTCGTAGCCAACGAATCTTCTTTTGAATTAAAAAGAAAAATCCAATAATAAGCCAAAGAATACGATCAGTCACCGGTTGGCTGCTGGTTGGTCGCGGTATATATATCAGAACATGACAGCAGAAACGACCCATAAAAGAGTCATGTTGGTAATCACCGCTCAGCCAGCAAGTTTTTCCCTTTCTATTTTTCCCCAGGAAAAGCCCGTATTAGGCAGCGGGTCCCAAAAAAAAAAAAAAAAAAAAAGAGGGGGGGGTGCAAATTCTATTGCCAAAAGGAAGGACACTTCTTTGCTTTCCACCCCCCTCCTTGAGTGTTAAAAATACTGTTTTATAAAGTTTACTAAAAACGAATTTGTGTAGGTTCCCGTGATGTTAAAACGGGTATAGATAGAGGAACGGCCGTGCATTGATTAATTGTTTATGGGACGAAATATACTATGTTGGTGCAGCCCTAACAACTTTCGCTCTCTTATTATTATTATTATTATTATTATTATTCATCTTTGTGATTAATTTTGATCCTTCTTCAAGTACTGTAATTATACCTACGACCATGGCGAGGAAGACAAACGTAGATATTAAGGCTAAAAGAAAAATGAAGGATTTAGGACATCATAAGTTAAGAAAATTACACTGCCTCTAGCTTGTACAAATTCGTAGTATTGGCATTAGAACTAACCATTAGGAGAGGCTCGAAGTTTATAAAGAACGTGGGTTTTAGTTCCAATGAAAAAAAAAAAAAAAAAGCGTTAGCAACAATGCAACCAAGCACTTACATTGAACATTATAAAGAACGTCTGACATTTTAGGGGTTGAAAAATGCTTACTTGAAGCTTATAATTCCTCGCCTTAATGTTTAGTTACAAATATGCAACATCACAGTTGAGTTGAATCTCTTTTTTATTATTATTTTTTTCAGTTATTTGATTTCGTTGAAGCTAATACTAAATTTATTCTTGAAGACAACTTTAATACTACACTAAATTAATCTTTATATTTATTTATTTTGAAGCTTGTAAACGGATAGAATTTGTGGTGCTATAATGAAAACAAGATGTTGGGTATATGGACACTTTCATCGATCATTGCGAACAGGGATGAGATCACACGTGTTATTGTTTTAGTCGGTTCTATGGATCGTGCAGCTCAAGTTAGATGAACTAACCGGGTAAGTTTCTCTCTTTATTTGTCAATGCTTTCTGCCTCCTTATAGCCTATACTATAATCACAAAGAACAAGTAGGTGACTAGCTAGCAAGCTAGCTATGTCCATCATAAGCGGATGTTGGCGAGCTAAAAGCAAATCAACTTTTAGTTGCACATTTCTCTTTAGGAAAGCCCACAATTATATATATATATATATATATATAAACAAACATACATACAGACGGCAAAAAGGTAAACGTGAGAATATGTGAACTTATGGGATCAGCTTTCTCAAAAAAAGAAAAAAAAGAAAAAAAAAAGGGGGTGGGGGACAGGGGGGCACGTTACTTGGATATATTAATCTCTAACTTACAAGAGTAATCGTGCAAAAGAGAACAAGGACGGTGATGGTTAAGATCATAGCTTCCGCAACTAATTACGAGTGATGGAGGTGGTGTGGGTTGCTTGCACGAGCATGATTAAATTTATCAAACTATATGATATCTTTCTCGCGTAAGAAGAAAAAAATTTTAAAGCGAACTAGCTCGGTATCATAATCATTTGAACCAACTTGCATAATTGAGTGAGTGATTCAATCCCTTAAAACATCGAAACGAGAAAATTTCACAGATGCAAATCAATTTGTCAATTTAATTAGTCAAGTTTGTTTTAAAAATATTTAAAATTTTAATTTTATTTATAAACTAAAAAAATTTTAAATTTTATCTTAATTAATTAATATTTGTACTTAATTTCAATTTCGAATTTCAAAAGAAATTGAAGAAAATATTAACATTCGATGCACAATATTTTGAACGAAAATT
The DNA here is from genome assembly GCA_019804595.1 of Bruguiera parviflora. NCBI lineage: Eukaryota > Viridiplantae > Streptophyta > Magnoliopsida > Malpighiales > Rhizophoraceae > Bruguiera > Bruguiera parviflora. The sequence goes on from CM034055.1 coordinate 244,591, forward strand.
ACACTAAAATAGATTTAAGTTTGTATTCTTATGGTTGTAATAAAATAAATTTACCATTAACACTTCAAATTAGAATCTTGGCCTTTTTTTATTTTTATTTTTCTAAATTTGCCTCCCCGGTTGTGCAAGAAAATTGCAGATATATAGTATTAATGTCCAACCAACCGTGTGTTTGTCATAGTTGAATTGAAGCAATATGGCCAGTCGTGCGCATGCCATCTGTATCAAGTGAAACCTTCTTCATTTACAGCGTGTGAGCAAAGTTTAGTGGGACGGTTTGGCGAAAGGGAAATGATATCAAAGATTCTTTTAGCTTTGATTCGGCAAGTCATTTGCCATGTAGACCACAACAAAATATTAATTTTAAATTTAATTAAGGTCGGACTATATATAAATTTTCTATCGCAACACTTGTGGCTGCAACTCCACCCATGGTAGCAGCGGTGAGAGTGATAGCATTAATTGATGTCAAAAGAAGGCGGTTCCAAGCATCGCGCTGCTCTCCAATATTTCTATCTGCCACAGCCTCTATGATTGCATAGTGCTTGGCAATCGGTATGGGATCAGGACCATTATCTGCGCTGTATCCAATACAAGTACTATCATTCGTCGTCCATGAATTGGAATCTTTTTCGTTCCTAGAGGTGGTGTTAGTAGTATTTGTTGTTGTTGCTGTTTGTTGCAACTCTGTAATCACCACCCCTCAAGCTCGGTTCCTCCACCAAGCCTCCATTAGAGGGGCTTGAAAGGGAGAGAGGACTCATCCAAATTTTGGGTACATTGATTGTGGCTTTAACTATTCTTCTTCTCTGTTGACAAAAGGAAGAAGATGATGAACCTGAGGAAAGTGACAAACTTGAAGCTCTAATTATTGCTGCCGTCTCTTCTCTCTATGTATACCTGCAATAATCTCTATACGAGTCCTTGTTGTTTTCCAGTTGTTGGTGGAACTGCCTATTCGTGCGAAACAGAAGTACCGAGTTGAATCTAGTTTGAGGTATAAATTGAATTGGATTGGTATTTATACAGGGCAGATTGAAATAATATTGGATACAGGAGGTGATATATATGATAGAAAAGGTCCAATCTTTTGAAAGTTGGAAGTTCGACAGAGCTCATGGCTTAGAAAATTAGACCATTTCGTATCTTGGAGTTAGAGGTCAAAGCCACGGAGTTCTGGGGTCCCCTATCTTGACTTCCAACGGCGAGAACCAGTCATCTCATCTGCCAAAGATATTGAAACAGTAAGAATAATGATAAATTTTTTGATTTCTTTTCATATATAATATTGTAAAGGGGAGTAGCTAATCAAAATGATATATGTATATATATATATATATATAATGCCATAAATGTTCTATTAAATTTATGTACGATATTTGATTGTATATACAGAATATCTTCAAACGATAATTTGTGTAGTGGGTCTGTTTGTTTCTGCAGACATCCACCAATAATTGGACATGTTTGGCATGCACGTAATAAAATGAAAACCAGTCATTCTAGGGTTTGATTACACAAAGGAGGAGGGATCAGCTGCGCTGCCAATGTTTTGATAATCCAAGACTTTATCTGAACTTGACGCTTATACACTTTGAACGTATCCTTGTGCAGAAGACCGTGCGGTAAACATTTTCTTTGCTTATGACTAGTGGCATATCATTATTGATATTTAGTATACGATGACCTCTCTAATAATTTTAGCCCTCGGTTTTCTTAACATTTTTAATCATATTATATATTTTTTTCTTTATTAAAAAAAAAAAAAGGGCTTACGGAGCCGTCTTGATTTAATCTTCGAAGACACATCTGCAAAGTTGTAAAGGTCATATTCGGTTGGCCCACCAGTGGAAGACATTTGAGCCATGGATTAAAGCGCGTCCGCAGCTGGCCTTGAATCTTGCGGGGTCAAAACTGACTTTGATCTGAAAAAAGAGACTCACCACCCCAAAAACAGGTTTGGGGTATCATCGGCGGATCACAATGACTTTGAATTTGTAGCTACCGAAAAGTTTATCTCAAACTTGACTCTTAGGTTGCTGTTAATAACTGTATCTCACCGAGGGGTTTTTTCCTGGACACCCCCTGGCAAGCTTACCTTCACACTACTGCCGGGACTTGCTCCGAAGAGGTTGGATAATCAAAGGTTCAACCGCATCTATCGCAAAGCCAACAGGGTAGCGCCCTAGCTGACAAGTTATGTCTATTCTACTGACTGAGTAGGGGTTCCATTTTCTTACAGAACTACCGAACGAAGTTAGAGACATTTTACATCGAGACCTCATCGGGGTCAGGTGACCTCGAGAGATGACTATCTGATTTTCTTTTATTTGGCCTCCTTTTGCCGCCCCCCCCCCCCAAAAAAAAACCCACTGCCACCTTATTTTTGGCCACTAAACCACAATAAAAAAAAAAAAGGAACCAAAATATGCAACAAATTACAAAAATACTAGAATACGTTAGATGCATAATTTAATTATTTTTTCAAAATATCAGTTTTCAGTAAAAAATAAAAAATAAATAAATTATGCAACTAACGTATTTTAGTATTTTTGTAATTTGTTGCATATTTTGATCCTATAATTACAAATTTACTGATTTTAAGCAAGAAATGAAAATTTAAATAAAAAACAAATAATCTTTTATTTAATAAAACCCCGCATCCTGAATACTTTTTAATTAAATCTTCTGACCACAGAGCCCGGCTCCCTTGCCGTCTTGGACGGTCTATTTGCTCGCAACATAAATTAATGACAGAACAAGTTAGAACTGAATCACACGTCCTCGGGGGCTGCAATAAGTTGCATGAGCTCGACCTCAGTCGGACCCCCATGAACCCAACTGATTAATGTTTTGGCACATTAACTTTTGAGTGTCATTTTCCGGGACTTCCATACTGAACTCCACATATCATGTTTTTTTTTTTTATAAAAAAAAACTAGTTTAATCTAATAGAAAATATGAAAGCACTCAAGGTATGGAAAGATTACAACAAATTTCCGCTGCAATGTTCTGTGGCAGCATAACACTGTTACGTATGCATGACTTGCATATAAAAACAATCCAAACAATAAGGGCGTTCACAAGATTTCCACGCTGTAAAGTTGTAGAGTTTAGCGAGGAGACAAATATATGTAGTTTTAATCTTATTTTTCACGATGATGTTGTTACCACAAATTCAACATGTAACTTCTAAATTATAATGAAGTAAAACCACCGATCTAAGTGCCGAACGGCAAGATATTATTACGTCCCGCTGTTGAAACAGATGGCATCGGCAAGCATTGTTAGCTAGGAAGATCGAGAAATCTCCCTTTCGTCCTCCCATCTTTATCCTTTAGTCAATGCCATTGACCTTGCTCGCAGATTTAAAAATATTCCCCTGAAGAATGACATTTCATTTCTTGTAATTGTCATGGAAACAAAAATGGAAACCTATGCACATGAAAACGCGAGACAATGAAACACGGAGCAAGTGAAGCATTATACCAGAAACATGCTACGATGCTATGGAAAATGACGCGGAACTGTAGCGGCACGTGCTGGTGATTTATCCAACCAACGACCGGCCAGAACTGCATTTTTTTCCCCTCTTGGTGAGGTTCCATTGCCCCCCCCAAAAAAAAATAAAAAAAAGAATACAAGTTAATGTGATTCTTATGTGAACAGGCATTACCGTCCAAGATGTAAACTGCACTGTTGGGTATTCCTTCTTAATCTTAGATTTCACGTGCCTCCAGGTTCTTCCTGCATTTCACGCTCTTGTTAGATGGCAAGCAGCATTAGATTTTTAATTGTTGGTGCAACTTCCCATCTATTTAACATGTCGTTTTTTCAGGAAATTGCTCCTCAAATCTTCACACCAAGGCATCAAAATGTACTTCCCAATGTGGCTTTCTTTGAAATTTTGCTATACGATCGCCAGCATAAATAGGGCAGTGGATTTATTGAAGATATATGGTTGAACTAACTGATACGGCTTACCCTCAACAATCACCCCATAGTAAATCATGAAAAGCAAGTTGTTCCAAGGAGAAGATGTTAACTGCTCCACAACCACCTGAAATAAACAGATTCGGCAATTTAGTGTGAGATTTTGCATAAGTTCAGCTAAGGCAAGATGAAAATTGCACTAAATTGAACAAGCAGCAGTACTTGCATAGGTTTCAAGTCTAATTCCATCTGTAGGGTACTTTGGCTGTTATACAAATATGAGAACAGAGTTATACATTTGATGGAAGCTTAAGCTTATGAATATAGACATGGTTGCAAACATGGACAGGAGGAACTAAAATGTGGAATTTCACAGCCAAGAGGATCACAAGGGCTTTCACTATACCTTCTTGGCAACCGTTGCAGTATCCTTCTTCCCTTTGAAAATTTTATCCAGTATTATATGAAGGAAATGCCCAAATGGTCCCAGATATGCAAACCCAAAAATCTGCGCTCAATTATGTTAGGATCTGCACTCAATTACATTAGGATAGGTTGAATAAAAATCAACAAGCAAGCAGTTGATATGCATGCACATGGTCATTGCACATTCTTACTCAAACATATGGTATATTCAGCCTGTCACAAGAGTATATTTTGTTGTTGTTGGCTCACCCTCATGAAGACATAAAACCCCAAAAGGAAAGATATTGTTAAGAGCATTAAAATGTGGAAAGGTGTGGGCATTATAAAAGGTCACTATGCTTTATATTACCTGACCCCAATTCAACTTCTTGCTCCATAATTCAAATTTGCTGGTTTTCTTTTTGTTTCATTTCAAATTTACAGATTTCCCCTCTCAGGCAGACAAGAAAAATGAAGAGACATAAGTTCATTTAGCACAGCAAGCAAAGTTGGACCAGTTGTAAAAAAAGTCTCTTTGAAAAAATAAGAGTAAAGATATGTGCATCTTCTGACCCTTCCTCAAACCACACAAATGTGGAAGCCTCATGCACATCATCGCCTTTTAAGCGGATGAACCGAACTTCCTACCCAAATGCAATGTTCCAATATTTTTCCTCAAAGCTAAAATTTCTTACTACCTTGAAGGCCTAAAATGGTAACACTAGTGCAGCTACTGAACAAAGGGAATAAAGGACACTGATGTTTAATCAACTCGTGCTGAAGGGATGAAGAAATGAAGCAGTGTTACAATAATCAAGTAGTTGTGAATCCTATAACAAAATTACAGTATCTATATGTATGGTGATGCACATGAGATGAGAAAGACGGTTTTACCACTTTGAGAAGAAGTCGTCTAAGCTGAAGTTTCTCTATGCCAGAGAGCTTCTGTGCTACCATGTCACTGATGGCTGATAACACCCCTGCTGTAATTGCCTGCACCATGCCTAAAATTGATTACAAACCGGGTAAAAATCATAGACCGAAAAAGGCCATGAATTAGAACAACCAAAAACCAGAGGAATAGTTCAAGGTTAAACTTCCATTGCATTTTACGGTCAACAGAGATGAGGACTCATTTAAAATAAAGCTGAGACAAACCAGAAACCCATATCAAAGATAGACAGACAAACAGAGATGCCAAGCGGACTGGCCTCAGTTTCCCAAGAGATGTGAAAAAGATTCAAACTTTCTCAGCCTTCTAAGCTTAATTAAGACAACCCATCACAAATTTAACTGAAATAAAAGCGAAAAGGACCTTGGTTCTCAAGGGATGGCGCTGAAGCTGCAACAGATACTGGTTTAGTCCCTTCTTTGCAAGCGAACCCATCTCTGCTTTCTCGCTTTTGCTACTCCAAACGAGTGAGAAAGATAGAAGGAGGAAGGAGGGGTGCCAAAGTCAAATCCTTTTCTCACTCCCTGTCCTAAATGCTCAAGTCAAGACCAGAGTGCTAACAAAGATCAACTTAGGAATTAATTTATCGTAATAATTAGAGAATTTAGGGCCAGAGGCCCCTTTGCCGTAGGGCCCCTCTTGCCACAGCAGGCAGGAGATGAAGTCCACGCTCCTCCACATCAGCTGGTCAACAAGACTTCTTCAAAAAAGGCCTTTTTTTTCCTCCACAATTTTTGGATTCAAAAGAGATTTAAAAAAAATGGATTGAAAAGAATTGGTAATATATGGAGAAAATCAGAATTCATTCAAAATTCTACTCCCACCCGCCCGCCCCCCCCCAACCTTCGACTTCAAGCTTAGTGCATGACCAAGCATGGCGTTTTTCTTTTGACACGGAAAATTTGAGTAACACAACTCCGTCATAATTAAAGAGAGCGTATTTTAAGTATTTGACCATGCATATTCAACCCAATTCTCGTGTTAAATTGTCCTAGTGACCATTTTTTGAATTGAATATAAAATTTTTCAATGAAAAAAATGAATTAAAATAAATATTTTTTTTTCTATTTTCCATTCCTGGGTTATGTTCAAAGGAAATTTGAAGTTTTTTTTTTTACTTTGTTTTTGTCCAATCCATAAATCAACGAGCTTCAAATATAAATACACACACATATATAAAGGAATTCATGTGGGAAGAATTAAGAAAGTAACTAGCTAGTACTTTGAACTGAGTTAATAAAATAATAATAATAATAATAATAATAATAATAATAATAAGTTTCAAAAGCCGAAGACAGGGGAGATATTTACATGAGCAATGATGCAATAAGTTCAAAAACATAATTTGTTTCGGTTGATGTACCAATTAATCTTACAATAAAATGAAAATTATAGTTCAAGAAAGGGGAATGGGTCTGGTCAGCCAGCCACGGGCCATGTCAACGTGATCCATCAGTCAATATTTTCAACCATATGACCCCTTCTTCGCCCGTCAGTTATTGCTTGTTATAATACTTGTAGGAACCAATTGGTACTATAAATAAACAGCCCACCTTGGCTCCCTTCACTTCCATGCACAATACAAGGATTCAACAGCAACCAAAAAAAAGCTAAAGAAAGGCACAAAAAAAGACAGACACCCAGATAATAAGCCATGGCTTCCTTGCAAGCTTCAAGGCTGCTACCTTCCTCTTCTTCTCGCAGTGGTTCAAAAAGAATCAGTGCTGCTTTATCTGTCCCTGAATTTCCTAGATCAATCCACTTCTCAATTCCAAAAAGACCAGCAAGAGATTTGGTGGACGAATTGAGTTTAAGATCATCAGATGGGTTGTCAAATAGAATCCAAATAGAACCTCAAGTAGTCGCTGAGACCAGAAGCGATATAGAAAAAGCCAAGCTTTATGCCATCTTGGAGGCTGTTTCTGATAGAGTGGAGATGCACAAAAACATAGGCGAGCAGCGTGACAACTGGAACACCCTTCTTTTGAACTCCATTAACATGATTACTCTCACTGCAGCAACCATGGTTGGTGTTGCGGCGGCTGGTGGCCCGGGAGTCCCCCTTTTGGCTTTGAAATTATCTTCAGGCCTGCTGTTTTCTGCAGCTTCAGGGATGCTTTTTATCATGAACAAGATCCAACCCTCGCAACTTGCAGAAGAGCAACGCATTGCTGTGAGACTGTTGAGGCAACTTTATAACCAAATCCAAACCACACTCGCTCTTCGTGATCCTACTGAATTGGATGTAAAGGATGCTATGGACAAGGTTTTGGCTCTTGACAGAGCCTACCCGCTTCCTCTGCTAGGCAAGATGATTGAAAAGTTTCCTGCAAAGTTCAAGCCGGCTGTCTGGTGGCCTGAATCATCTGCAGAAAGCCTCCAAAGGAAAAGCAAATTACCAAATGATCAAAGCAATAATGGATGGAACGAGGAGCTGGAAATGGAGATGAGGGAAGTAATTGATGTGTTGAAGAGAAAAGATGCTGACGATTACATGAGACTTGGCGACTTGGCCTTGAGGATAAACAAGATTTTGGCAATCTCGGGTCCATTACTCACTGGCATTGCAGCTGCTTCCTCTGCCTTTGTGGGTAATGGATCTTGGGCAGCAATAGTGGCAGTAACTGCAGGTGCCTTATCTACCATAGTCAACACCTTTGAGCATGGAGCCCAAGTTGGGATGGTGGTTGAAATGTACAGAAACTGTGCTGGATTCTTCACATTCATGCAGGAATCTATTGAATCAACAGTTGAAGAAAGAGATACACATAAAAGAGAAAACGGGCAAGTGTTTGAATTGAAGGTGGCTTTACAGCTCGGGCGCAGCTTGTCAGAACTTAGAGATTTTGCTAAGAAGTCATCTTCCTCTCGTGTGGAAGGAACTAGCGTTGATGAGTTTGCTAGCAAGCTCATTTGATTATGCGCATGCTAGATGATCTTTTGTCCATAGCCAATCCCAATTCTTTGATTCTTTTTCAACAACAAAAATCGATTCTTTCTGTACATGCATCAATTTTATGCAATTTTTTTTCTTTTTTTTAATTTTTGTGAGCATCATGCAAGATGTTACATATCAGAAAAAGTAGCTTCTATTCATGAAAATAGGATGTGTTTGCAGTTGCTCAATTTTGTTTGCTACTATTAATTATAGAAACTATATAGTTATGGCAAGTTGAATAATAGAGTTCGTCATTTTGCAATTGTTGTTTGATTTTCTAGTTGGCAAGATGATCATAATGTTTGTGTCCTAGTTGAGTGAGTCAGACTTGGGTTTTCAATTTTAGAGGTAACCATCTGAATGGGAAAGCATGACGAGTGATGACATAGATAAGGTTGGAATTTTCTTTCCTACCAAGATTAAGAATATAAGATAATGGGCTAGACAGGGCGGCTTTTATAATTAGCGTGCTCATACACGTTCATTGGCCTAAAGGCTCAGCTTTCTAAGGCCAAAAAGAAAATAGACCCTCAAGTCGTAAGGTTTCTGAATAATGCCTCAATGCAAGAAGCAGAGATACAGACCATTTAGTAATTGACAGACATTTTCCTTTGCCCATTTGCCCAATAGTTACAAATAAATGAGAGATCGGACAAGATCTCTCATTTCACCTTTTATTTATAAGATTTGATTTCTCCTCCATTCAAAAGTAATCTCGTGTAAAAGAAGCAAAATGGGTAGAGAAAGTACTACCAAAACTGTTCTTGCAAATGGAAAAATGAGAGCTTTCATCAAAGTAAACCGCTGTATCATTAATGTTGTCAGAACAAGAAAGTAATAGAAATTTCAGGAGCACAAGCACCAAAAAAATTGACTGTGTTAGGATGGCTCGTGATATTTGGTAGGTACGAATGGCATTTTTGTGACAACTCCATCGTAAGCCTTTCCTCGTACGATAAGCTTAACTTTGGTGCCTGCCTTGTGTGATACTGACTTTACATACCCCATGGCTATGTTCTTCTTCAGGCACGTACTAAATCCTCCACTCGTGATTTCCCCAATGTTTGTCCCTTTATCATCCTGAATTTCACTGTGACTTCTGGGAGGCGGGCCAGAAGAGATGAATCCTACACGCCTGAGTTTTGGACCTTTTTCTTGTTGTTTGAGTATTACCTCAGCACCAAGGAAATCACCTTCTGCTTTCGTCCTATTACCTATGGCCCAACTCAGTCCTGCCTCCACAGGAGTTGTGTGTTGTTCCATGTCATTACCAATAAGCAGAGTCTAGCTTCAAGTCGGAGACTGTCACGAGCACCCAGACCTGTCAGCCTTATTTTTCCTTCAGATTTTTCTAAGGTTGCTTTGGCAAGATCCACAGCGTTCTCTGAAGGAACTGAGATTTCGAATCCATCTTCTCCGATGTATCTGAAACTCTTAGCAAAGCAAGGGAAGTAATTCATCTTTACATTTCATATTCCACATTATAACAGAGTAAACAAGGAAGAAAAAGGGCAGTGGCATTTGGTGGGGTTTTGAGTCATAAGGCGCATAAGTTTAGCTCTCAAGAGAAATCAGACTTGTCAAGAAAAGGCATCTTTGTGCAGGATGCTTACCAAGAAAAATTGCAAAAAACATTTTAGAGTATTGACCCTACTACACCCAAGCTCGCATCGAAAAAAATCATTGTTACAGTGCCACCATGAATGGCAGAGACGGGGACTTTGATCACCACATTTCACTTCATTCTTGTGTACACCCACATTTCAAATTTTGCAGACAGCAAAGAATGCATATGGGAATCCAGAACAACCTCAAGGCCAATTGTCCACAGGAGAGCTGTACCATAGGTATAGAAATAAAGCTCTTATATCATGCAAGATAAACGTGCTCCTTGAGGACATTGAACCAGATAGACATGCAAAGAGGACGAAAGACCAATAAGCATGCAAAGAAGAAGAGACTAAGTAAGAAGCACTACCCTGTCCTAGTGAGAAAGCAGTGTGCTCCCTTAATGTCCAGCATTCGAAACTCTCCAAAGTATATCTTGCTCAGATCCTCCTTTGTCAGGTGCTGAAGAACTGAGGCAGCAAGTGGACCCTACATCACAAAGTTCAGGAACATCTGTTGTGAATGCCATCTCAAGGGACATTCGATGATTGAAGTGGTAATGATGACTGAAATGAAAGACTTTTTCACATCCATGAACAGCGTAGCCCCAAGTGCAAAACTTGAAACCCATATGTAGCACACTAATATGCACATTCTAGGGCTCATATCTCATTATTTTCACCACTGAAAAATTTTTCTGTTGCCAAAAAGGAAATATGAAGAGGAAAACAAGAAACAAAGGGGTTGAGAGAATAAGCAATGCTGCAAAGGCAAAAGCAAGTAACTGAAACATGAATATTCCGGTCCTTGATGATAGAACTAGCAAGGAAAAGCGAAGCAACAAATATGCAAAGAAAAAGAAAAACTGATTTCAGCTTGAAAACCATGTCCCTAACAAATTTGCCAAGCATAAGTGATGGGGCAAAAAATCAAACCATAAAACTCAAGCCATGAACATTCAAAGGCACAGAAGATTCAAAGCAAAACCTCGTAAAGCTATGGAAATGCGAGGATCTACCTGTAGAGCAAGAAGAGATCTTTCATCATGGATGTGCCATGAGACATCTCCACCTTTTGCCTTGAAAGCCTTCATATGTTCCTCAATGTGTGCCAGATCCTTATCCCTACATCCTGCATTGACAACTAAATATATGTGATTGTCTTTCACCTTGGTGATCACAGAGTCATCAATTGCACCTCCCTTCTCATTTGTAAGAACAGTTAAGAGTCCCAGTTAAGGGTGCTAGCCCTGCAACATCAGCAATAACAAGTTTTTCAGGGAAAGGGGCGCAATCCTTCCCCTTAAGGGCTCAGCCCACACATATGAGAGACATCAAAGAGGCCACCATTCTCTCTACAATTCACGGTTGAGTCCATAATTGAGCCCTTATACTGAATTGGCATGCTCCATCCAGCAAATGGCACCATCTTCCTGCCGTTAGCAACGTGGAAGTCATAAAGAACAGTCTTTTTAATGTCAGCTTCTGAAACTAAGTATCGGAGAGCTGTAGCCTTCTTGTCAGCCTGAGCAAGACAGCGGGCGATTGATTGGCCTAGTTGCCATAGGCCTCCTCTCATTTTCTGAGATGACTATATCTGGTTAAAAAAGAAAAGAAAAGAAAAAGAGAACCAGATGAACCGTTAGACACAAAAGGCACTTCCAAGACGAATCTCCAAGAATCAATGAATGCAAAACCCGGAATATAAGATCTGTTTTTGTTCCTTAAGGATTTATATGAAGCTGAAATCACACGGATAAGTTGTCTACACATCTTACACCTTTGCAAACATGTTACAGGGAAATTGGATGACAATCATATGATAATGACACCATCCATTGCACAAGAAACCAAAATATCACCGGTAAATGGCTAAAAATTTCAGTGAATTTAAGCATCACATTGGATCAACCCATTAATGACGTTATTCACTCTGAGTCAAAGACAAATCACAACAGACGGCGATATTTAACAGACAGTCCAGAAAAGAAGCAGCTTGTATGCGAAATACATATTATGCTATCATGTGTGTGATTGTTACACAAGTCAAACTCCAAATTGGCACAAAATACAACAGCAAGTCACCCGTATCTCATTCACATCCATACCAGACATTGGCAAAAGCCACTTACAACTAAATGACACATCAAAAAGGAATGTCCTTTCTCACAACATAACGTATAAATGAAGAGAATAACCAAAGCACAAAAATAAAAAGAGAATAACAAATGGAAAGACTTACACAACTAGGGCTGCTCACTTTTTCTGAGTTGGTGGTGGTGGTGGGGTAGGTGTAAAAAGGAAGCAAATCAGAGAAGAGCCCAAAAGAGAGTAAAATAGATAGATAGATTAAAAGGGCCACCTTTTATATGTTTTTATTTTTTCTTTAAAATAAGAGAAATGTTTGGTGAGTTGGGCTAAGTTGGGGCGGGTGGCGAAGGAATTCTCTGCCGAGTCGAGAAACGGACAATTACAAAACCCCATCGTTTTATGAGTGGTGCTAAGAACTGATATTTATATACATACATATATATATATATATGCAAGTGCAACCCAATCTTTCTGTGTCCTCTTTTGTTTTAGTGTTACTTATGGGTACAAGTGCTTCAGGTGTGCGCTCTCAAAATCTAACGGCTATGTCAGGAATTGCTGCGTGACAGAGGATGTTGTTCCCTTGATTCTGTCCGAGGTTAAGGTAACAAAACCTTTTGAGGGCAGCTAAGCTACCATCCACATCAATCATACTGGGTCGTATAGATTAGGGCGTGCATCTTGGTCATGAACAAGGTCCTCCGTTACCACCCTCCCATTGCATTGATGGTAATGAATTGTTCGTGCTTGCCAAAATCAGGAGGAGCTCGAGGGTCAGTAGCAACAAAAGGCAACAGCAACCCAAAAAACCTAGGCCCTCCGTCTAGAGAGGACTATATCTTCCGTCTAGATAATGTTAAGTCAAGATATTAACGGATGACTTTGTACTGAATCACAGAGAGGACGGACATATCCCAATCCCGCCTCTTTTGTCTAGATAAGAAGAAGAAAACAATCTAGTACTTGGTACTGGTTTCTCATACATGTTAGATATGGTACAGATGCAGTATAGATCCTGTCTTGCGTACGGAGCTGCTCAGTGTTCAGTACAAGAGCTAAGAAAGAAGTCCAACTACATGAGGCTGACCACTTCAGGCTTTGGGTGTGCCTCGGCGGACGGGGAGACTTTATTGGCCCAAAGAGAAAACAAACGGAACGACCTCGTTTCATTTTTCCGCACAGGGATTCTCGTCACAGCCAGAAAAATTTCCTGGGAAAGAATTAATGACACCGTATTTCCATTTGTGTTGGAATGTCCCCACTCCCCCCCCTCTCTCTCTCTGGGGGCACCGTTCAAAAAATTGGTGGCCAGCATCATCACCAGATCCCCAGACCACCAGCCACAAGATTCTTACTTTGGACTCCTCCGCTCCTTATTTTCTAATTGATAGCTCAGTTTACAATCAAAATTCTCTTGAAACGTTGCTTGCTGGCTCTCTCTCTCTCCCTCGTTATATCTTCCTCTCACACGAAAAGGCTTCTCTTTTCCTTAATAATAATGAGCTCGTCTTAATCCAAAATGAAGTAAAAGGTACGTCCCTTTTTTTTTTTTTTTCCTTTTATCGATTTCAAGAGTGCAAATTTCTTGAAAAGGGATAAATTGGGTATTTTAAAACCATAATAACGAACATGTTTGTATCCCCGGAAACCAGATGAAGTAAGAGAAGGAAACGTTTATGGAAGCAAACCTGCCTCGAAATTTCTTTTCTTCTTTCTTTTGTTTTTGTTTTTTGGTTTCGGTGTCCTCCCTTTTTGTTTCCAAGTGAAGAAGTTCACTGAAAGCCACAAAATTTGCTCTTCTAAATAACTGTACAAAATGAATATTGGTTCCACTTCTTCTTCCTCTTCTCGGATCATTCAGTACCCCTTTTATATTTATTCTTGGGTTTGATATGGGAATCTAAATTAAAAAATTTCCCAGTCACTTTTGCCCCATCCATTAAAGGCCTCAGTTGGACAAAAAGAATACAGTAGAAGATAAATTTACTGATTCTTATGTAATTGGTTGTTTTGGATTGTACCATACACCTGTATGCATATCTGTATTGTTGTTTTTGGATCTTATTTTTATTTTTTCCTTTTATTTTTCATTTTTGAAGGTAAAACTATCATGGTTAAACCATGTTAACGGTCTATTCATCCGCTGGCGCTATTCTCAAGTGCCACAGATATTTGAGCATTGACACGCAGCATGATCCTTCTTTGTGCGCCAATGCCCATTTCAATTCCTTGTCCACTGCCTTTTCTCCTAGCCTTGTACGCGGGCTTTATAACGCTGTAGTGCCTAGTTCTGCTCCTTGTTGGAAGGGAAATAATCAGCTCAGGACACATCATGTGTCACCGCGAGTAGCTTCAAATAGATGGCTGGTGAGCAATGGTGCAGCTGCAGGTATTGAATCTTAGTTTTGATTGGTAAACTTCACTTATGATGTTTAGGTTATGCAGTGTCAATCACATGACTTTATTTCACCTGATGATGAATATCGTTCATCCCGGAACATAGCAATCAGTTTGTTTAGGAGATACAGGACTGTCATTGACCGTGGAGGAGGTGACACCCTAAAAGTATATTCAGTAATTTTCTCCTATTTGTCTTCATGTGCAATGCATTTGCTGCCATTTCAAATAAGTTGTTTGAGCTACACATGCCAGGAGTTCATCAATGCTGGGGTAAATGCATATGCTTTAGGCTGCACGGATGAGGGATTGCGAACAGAGCTTAATGCTATGAAGGAATCTGGCACCATAATTGACGCAGTGCAGAGCTATGGTGGAAGCACCAGCTTGAAATCCAAGATAGTTGCAGAGGAGGTTAGTCTTCCTTCAGTCTATAACTGTTATCTTCTTTAAACTGAGAATGAGAATGTTGTATGCATGCAAATCATACGAAGCAATCCAAGAACTCCCATCTTTTTGTCTTGGTGGGTGCTATCAGTTGGGATATGAACTGCCACACTGCCCATTTGTGGTGCAGGTTGACGAGTGTATTCTGTGGTTGAGCATTATATTCATCACCATCTTGTGCACCCCGCAACCAACTATAGTTAGATGGTCAACGTTGCCCTCCGTCTCAGATGAAATACTGCTCCGGTGGAAGGGCTTCGTTGCTATTATAGCAAATGCATATTATTTGAGAGGAATGGCATGGTAAGAGGCTTTTCATTTTCCAACCTTTGTTTGATTGTTTAATGTCTAGCATAATTCTGGTCAGCGTTCTTCTGTTTTGTGGAAGGCTTCCAGTGAAGACTCTTCAGCTAGAGCAAATGGCTGTGGTAGGATATGCTGAGGAGCCATCAGTTGTCGCCTCCAGAATGAGATTGGTGTTTAGCACACTTGAGGTTAGCAAGCAAATGCTAAATGTTCCCATCATCAGTTTAGCACTATACTCAATTTGTAGCCCACCATCTCTCATGACTTTAAGTCCAGCACGAATGTCCATGTGACAATTATTAGCATTTTTTTTCCATAGCATGTCAGCCAGGATTTCTGGCAGGTTAAGCATCCCCCTGTTCATGCCAATTGACAATGGGTCATCGGCTTCTTTATCCCAAAAAATAAAATAAAAAAATCATCAACTTCATTACATGTCAATGCTTGAACAATACAATGTCACAGAAATTCTGTTCTAATTGCTGTTGGCTGTTGCTACTTTGTCTGGTAGTTGAGTTACTGTCTTGGCTATTCATTTCACATCCCTTTTTGCAGGTAGTGAGTCCACAATGGCCAAGAGTCTAGCATGCTGCTTCATCATGATGTAGAAAATTGACTTCCTAGGATCATCTCATCTGTGCTTGTAATTTTGGGAGCCAGTATCATATATGTATGTTGTACATTTAATATTGTATATAATGTGCATCAAGCAGACTCACTACCAATAAAATGTGCATCTAGCCGACACAAATTCGGGAAACAAAATTGCATATCACAACCGATAGATTCTGAATCAATTAATGTCACCGACAAGTACTTGTTCGACAAGAGCTGGTATAGTGTTCTTAGGAATTTCTCCTATAACCAGCTGGACTTGCGCCGCCCACTCCGTTGCCTTGGTGGCGAGGCTCGCCCACTTTATTCTTTCATGTCCACTCGATTCTTTTTGGGATCGTTTACGAGCGTTGATAATTGATGATGGAGCGCAGAAGTGGAAGAAATTAGACAAGAAACCAAAAGAAAAAAAAGGTAAGCTGGTACTTCGTAATACAATTTCTAACACCAACCCCAGTAGCTTGCTCAATCATGTGAGTGAGTGAGAGAGAGGTCGCCGGAATTGCCCAATCATTTTTAAGATTAGTTCCTTTCTTGCGTTTTCTTTTCAATGACAACGAACACGGGTAACAAAATTCAATGTTTCCTGTATGCTCTGTAAAAATTACAATTCCTCTGGCCAAGCAACAAATGCGGCAGCATCTTTGAGTGTCTTCCGTGCCCGCCAATAGACTGCCGTTGACGTTGCTGATGTTCCCAGCTGTTAAAAAGGTAATGGAACAAGAGTGAATTCTGGGATACATTGAGTCATATTAAATTATCAATCATGCGTTCAGATGAGTAAGTTCTAAAACACATAGAAGTTGATTGCCGAGGCCGAGGGGAATGCGACAAACGGAAAATATACAACCTAATAAGAGCAACAAGGAAGCAGAACTATTTGCACCCAAAAATTGACAAAGTTCCATACGATACCAACAACACCGGTTCACATGCTTTTAGTGTTCTGGACAGTAATTAGAGTACACGAATTTCTTGGCAAATTTTGTCAAATGGTAAGCCTATAGGGATTTTGATACCTTGACAACTATGTTAACATCAGTTCGACAGTTGAGGGCGAGAAGGCATGGATAAAACATGCAGGAAAAGTTTCCATTCTGAAGATAGGTAAGAGAAGGGTAGGTTACCTTAATTTCCATTGCATAGTAGTCTCTCCACAAGGTCACATTTTGGTCGTAAGTTGTTAGTGCAGATTCATATAACTTTCGTGCATTTACCAAACAATCTTTATCACCCACAGATGCAAGATTCCTCTCCAACTCAATGCAATTTCTGTACAGGGCCAGACCTGGATGCGGTAAAACAAGAAATCTGCAATTGACATAAAGATGCAAGGATATTGCCAATTAGCAATCATGATTCATGACTTAGAATATGAATGTGAGCAGGCTCTTCAAAAAATAACTTCTTTAGCTCATAAGTCAGTGCATACTGCTTGTAGATCTCTCTTGCTTGCTGAATTCCATCTCTCTGAAGAACAACATTTACAATAGCAGAAGGGAGAGAGAAACCGCCATCTCTGCCACCATGTTTGGTGACTGAAATTAGGGATATCTCAATCAGCTTGTCAAAGTAATGCCTCTCTTTTGTAAAGAACTTGAGTGCCTGCAGTACAAGATTATTTAACACATTCAAGCTTTGAAATTGAGTCCTTTCCGATAGAATGGCTTGAGAGCTTAAAGCATAAAAAAAAAAAAAAAAAAAAGAGAATAACATTTCTATAACATGTAAATTAAAAGGAAAAAAGGTCCATAAGCATCATTTTGTGAAATAAAGAAGTCATAAAGTTAAACAAGGTCATGCACACCCTGAGCAGAGGAATTTAAATGCTCAATAAAGTTCATCAGAATTAGATCCTAAACACTGATCCATAGAACTACTTCTGTCCATCAGGCACAATAAAGTAATCAACACTTCAACCAAAGACTAGAATAGTAGAACAAAAATCCAAGAAAGAAACTCTAACCATGTTTTCCCATTTTGCAGAAGACTATATCTTATTAGCTAGTTAAATAGAAATTTAAATCAGTACCTCCCTTTCATTTTCTTTTTGGCCACCAACAAATGCTCTATGCTAACAAGTAATGACAGGTATTAATGAATGACGCTGATACACAAATTTGTGATCAGACACAAGAAATAGGGAAAGAATGGATAGTTAAGAGTATGAAAGAACAAAGACGTACCAAAAGCCACAAGCCCTCAGCCTCTGGCAACGATGCTTTTGTCAAAACACTTTTAAGGAGTCCAAAAATGGATAGCAGATCAGCCTTACTTGGCCTAGAAATACTTTTCATAAACCATCTAATTTCTATTGATGCCCTCACAAGGAATAACTTCAATGAATCTGAAAGTTTTCCATTACAAAGTCGTTCAGTGAGTTTTCTGGCTTCATCCAACTCCCCTAGCTGCAAGTAAAATGAAACACATCTGCAAGCAAGATCCTCATTCATGCATCCCATTGTCTCAGCCTTCTCATATACCATCAAAAGACGTGAAGCACAAACTTCAGCCCCAGAGGGAATTCCAGAAGCTTCATCTTCAGCTTTGGGAGCAATGACATCCATCAAAAATTTTGAATAAAGTTTAAAAATCTCTGGATGAGGCACGGTTTGTAAAGCCTCCTCATAAACCTGCACATGTTGCAGCATTAGGGGAGACAATCATCAAACAGCAACGGTACATCAACTTAAAAGCACCCATATACACTTAATTACTCATGCATTTTAATTCCAACACATCAGAGGCAGTTTGCTCAAATACTAGCTAGGTGACAAGAACGTGGGAAAATTTAGGCCATCAGGAGATCACTAGTTGTAAAATAAAATCTTTCAAGGACACACCTGCTATTAATTGATGGGACATATACCTGGATTGCTGTCTCCAATTGTGGATTCATGGTACACCGCACACCTTGACAATCAGTGATTTGATACCTAGCAAGCCAGTCCCAGTATTCTGGATTGTCTGAAAAGTCTCTCTTCATATCACTTAGGATCTTCTCATGCATTTCTCCAGAATCTGCCAACTCAATAGCATCCACTATCTCCAATAACCTCTTTCTCAGGGCAAAACTAGAAGGAAGAGTTTCAACTGCTCCACTATAAACAGTCCGAATAATATTCAACCCTTGTTCTCGAAACAAATCTACTTTCTCTTCTGCCTCCTCAATATCCACATTCGATGCATCGCCTTTGCCTCTTTCTTCGTCAAGCGACATAAACAAATCTTTGTTCTCATCTCTCCACTGCTTCTCACCATCATCCTGCCGATCAGAAATCAGAGTTCCCTTTTCCTCTCCCAGAACAACCTTCCGGGCCTTTAACTTATTAAGGTACGTGAGTTCCATCCGAAGATACTCCACCCAAAGGTCTTCAGAATTGGGGCAAACTCTCAAACCACTCTGCATAAGAGCGCGGGCAGCCGCAACATTCAAGTTGTGATCAAATTCCCAAGCTGCAGCATAAATCCAAACCCCCGGGACCTTGGGATGAAACCTAATCACTTGTGCCAGCACCTTTAAATCAAATCAAATCAAATGAAGCACACACACGCACACAAAATTATCTGAAACGACAATTCAAACTAACTAATTATATTACTATTTCAGGTAAAAAGTCGGAGAGTTTTAATTAATTAGAAGAGTAACTAGAACCTTCTTCATTCTTCCATTCCGGCGCTCTCTACAGAACTCCAAGTAGCGGAACCAAAGCTGTATATCTCCTTTAAATCGCGTAACCGCCAGACGATAAATCTCGACGATTCTGGAGACGCCGGCGAAGTCGGAGACGGACATCTTCATCTTCCCGTCTCCTTGCTTCCTGAGCTGCCGAGCCACCGACTTCTTGCGGAGGCGGCGGAGGGAGTCGAGCTGAGTCTCGTAGTCAATGTAAGCCAAGTAGTCCCGTTTCAGCGGACTCGGCCGCTTCAGCCTGTACTCGAACTTCCGCCTCTGCTTGACGATCTCCGCTATCTCCCGGCGCGTGAAGATGCCTCGCCGCTCTAGGTCGTCGAGCTCGTCGACCATGCGCTCCAGCCGGAACTGGACCGCGTCCGCCATTGCCCCTGGTTGCTGAGTCGGCTCGGAAGAACGCGGGGAAGAGGGAGAGAGAGAGAGTAGGGTTTTAGTGGGGAAGCGACGCGAGAGAGACGAGTAAAAGTGTGGTCCGCTCGTGGGCTGGGCTTGCCATCCTTAAACCGAAACCATGGAGGGATGACAATGGCATACGACATGTCGGGTGTAAGAATGCTGTGGTCGGGGTAGGCTGAACGAGTAATGTAGGTTATAGGATAGGGAGAGGTAACAAATAACAATGAGGGAAATTCGAAATTCGAAAAGCGGCGCTAAAAAAGGGCTTCGTTTCCGAGTTTCATTTTTTAGTGTCAGGAAAAGACAGGATAACAGAGATGCCTTCAGCTCAAGTGCGGGAGTATCGGAACGGGAAGATGCCGGCGGCCGACGTTACCGACGGCAGCAACACGTACGAAGAGGCTCGAAACCAGCGCCTTGTGGAGAACATGAAGCGCTTCCACGTGGGCCTCTCGCTCCCTCCCCTCCCCTCCCTGCCTTCCCGCCATAGCCTTTATATCCATATCTGTATATATATGAAGTTTGAACTTTTTAGTTGATTTATTCTTCTTCTTATTATTTCGTTTATAAATTAAAAAAAAAAAAAAGAATACATTTTTGTTTTCGGGATTGGTGGAATGGAAATGCAGGACTTGGGAATCTCAAAATGCTTGTCAAATATCGCCAAATCTAAGAAGAAGCCCACCAAGCAGGTAAACATTTACTTCTTAACGTTCAAATTATTCTTTTTTTTTTTTGTTGTAATTCTTATGATGAAAATCTGTTTATTTATACTGTAAATTGCTAACCTGTCTTGTTCTTATATATATATATATATGTTTAGCCGAGCGTTTCAGGGAAAACGAAAGCATCACAAAATGCTGAGTCGTTTGAGCCAAGGCGTTCGTCTCGTGCTCGCAAACCTGTTGCTTCGTACCTCGATGATGTGGGCTGTCAAATTGACTCTTCCAATTTGATTAATCATTTTAGGTTCTGGAAAAATTGTATTCTAATTTCTGTATTTTTCCCTATTCCTTTCAGCTGGATATAGACCTTCCGAATTTGCGCAAGAGGTCAAGGCCGAGTTCGTCCTCGTCGTCGTGGGCAACGTACGTAGATCAGATTGGCTTTTGGTAGAATTTAAATTTTTTTACATTTAATAGTTGTGCAGAGCTTTTTTTTGGGGGGGAATGTCAGTCATATTGCAAGGCCAATAGAGGAAGTCAAGATTGCTTCCTACGAAGATCGAGTTCATGCTCTCAAAGTTGCAGAGAAGTTCCAGAGCGCCCTGTCATCTGGGAATCCGTCTTTTGTCAAATCAATGGTCAGATCTCATGTTTACAGTTGCTTTTGGTTGGTAAGTCCAAAATTCGGCATGTTAATTTACTTGATATTTACAGTCTGCATCATGCAAGATTCAATCTTTTTTTAAAGAGAGTTTTGATGTTTAATCATTTTATTTGATCTTCTAGGGACTTCCTACTTCATTCTGCAAGAAGCATCTTCCAAAAAGGGACATGAACATGATGCTGGAGGATGAAAATGGCGCATCGTATGATGCTAAATACCTTGGCGACAGGGTTGGGCTTAGCGGTGGTTGGAGAGCATTTGCGTTGGACCACAAGTTGGATGATGGTGATGCGGTGGTGTTTGAATTGGTAGAGCCAGGGAGATTCAAGGTAACGTTTTTAGATGTTACTTATTTGGAATTTTTGCTTTCGCCAAGCATCCTGAATCCATTCCTAGAAACTGATTGTTGCCCTGAACTACCAACATAATGTGCACGACATTGTCATGTGATTTTCACCATTTCGCTTGAATTTCTACTTCAGAAAGGGTATCTTGTTGTTACTATTCATTGTCACTGTTAGTTGCGAGTCAATCTGCCTTTTTTGTGGTATACTCTGGGATTATGGCTTAACTGAGTTGAGTACTTGAAGTTTGGGAGATTAACTGAAGGTAAGAGCAAAGGGTACAACCTTGTTCCTCCGTTATCTGTTGATAATGAAGCTTTAATACCTGATCGATCAACTTGAGCATACTTAAGCCACTATGATCCACAGAAGAGTAAAATTCCATAAGCTTACAAGACTTTTAATTTGGAATGTAAATAAGGTGACACGTATATACATTCTGAATTAGAAGAGAAAAAAGAATGTATCTGTAAAGGAAGGGTTAGGAAATTTGATTAAAAGGTACAATCACATAGCACAACAAAGAGGAAGGTTGTACTAATTCTTTTGTACTGCTAAACAATGGAACTCCTACCATAACAAACTCTTAGACATGAATCAATTGCTTAATATCCATAATAAGATGATGAGTCTTTAAATAAACACAAGCCAGGAGCTAAATGCATAATAACTAAGATTTCATGACCGATGCAATTTTAGGATCAGACGACCACAGTGTCCTCCCATCATCTCCTTGCCTGACTCTCAGGAAAATAACGGGATTCCTTCTTTATTCTGCATAAAATACTGTGCGAAAGAAATTGCCATGCCTATTAAGTTAAACTACACCAAATTCAAACTGCACCAAAAATTAAAACTTTGGCCAGTTGATCGTAATGTTATAGATTATGTGATCAGGAACCAAGAAAAGATTTGATTATTAGGATTTTCTTGGATAGAGTCAAATAAATCCCATGTAAGAGATTGATTTGCAGAATTTATTTCAATTGGTAGTAATCTAGATTGCACCCAATCTTACCCTTTAGTCTATAATCTTATTTCCTTGTTTTCTTTTTATGTGCGAACCTGTTTTGTTTCGGTCAAAATTTGTGTCTAAGTTTGTTTCAAGCAATAGAGAACTAAGCTGGGAATTGAATCGAGGAGTTTGCTTATACTTCTACTTGCCTCTTTTCAGTTTGTCCTCCTCTCCTCTTTAGTCTTTTCTTCTCCTATTGATGCATCACCTAATCTAGATTAAATTCAAAAGTATTCAGGGCCAGTTACAAGTTCAAAAGCTACAATGAGCCATGCATTACTTCTAAAAGGGTTAGTGAACCAGAAAAGTGGAGCATTGATATAATTAGCAATATATTCTAGTGTATTCTTAATTAGCCACCTTATTGACCAAGTGAATCATGCATGCAGAAATTCTTTTCTTTTTTTCGGTTAGACATGCATGCAGAGATTGAAAGCTGTAGCATTTAGTTATTACTTATTTTATTTTCCACGTTTCATTGCTCGTTTCCAATGTTTCATTAATTGCTTCATGCTTCTTTTCAATTTTTCATATATAACAAGTTAGGAGCCACTTGTAATCTTTTTCCTACAAAAGGGACATGTAGCAATCGGAAGCATCTATATGTGTTCAATGACAATTGAATTTGAGTGGCGAATTTGCTGAGTTCTTATCTTAGGTGTAGTTGCCTTGCATTATCATTTTAGTGGCAAAATTTTATACGTTATTCCTCTTCCTTAACTGTCCAGTCTCTTCACTTGGGAGTTCTTGCCCATCTTAGCTAAATGAACATGCGGACAACATTATTAACTAGAGTTGCTATCGCAGGTTTACACGTTCAGAGTAACATCATCAGTTTCAAGTCAAAATGACAATGCAGTTACTGCAAAAAAGGAGGCATCTGCTGGTATCAAAGTTGCATCTGGAGGAGGCAAGAACCTCGATTCGCATTCAAATAAGAAGAAGTCAAAGAAGGCTAAGGTTGATGAGGCTGATGAGTTACTGGATACTCAGGAAACCCAGCACCAGAATGGAACAGTTAAGAAGATGGAACTAGAGACCGCAAACCCAACTGAGAAGGATGTCCTGATTTCAGAAGAACAAGACAAGGAAGCTAAAACAGCAAATGCAAAGAACTCCAAGGAGATAAAAGCGGTCAAAGAAGAAGACAAACAAGGCAAACGCAATGTCAAGCCTAGAAAGAAACCTGAACCAACATGGGGGAATCAGATATCACGTCTTTATAAAGCTTTCCATTTAGCTTAGAACATGGTCTCTGGTTGAGGCTTTACTATTCTGTCTGTTTAGAGAGTAAGGGAGTAGGAGGGAACCAAACAATTGGAAGATTTTACATTCAGAACACAATTTATCGATAAGCTCTGATAAGCTTCTTCCCCTTGTTCCCTTCGATGCTCAGTTTTAGCTTAGATATGTTCATGGCCAAGGGCTCGCCTGTCCGGTAAATGGTTGGGCGCAGACCGAGCTATTCTTGTATTCCCACCCTCGTTCCAGTCCACTTATAAGTTTGCACAATGCCTGGGCTGCGCCTGTGTTTGAGCTTGATGTCTATATTAAGCTTGGTTCCGCCTGGTATGGCCCAAAAATCAACAAAAAACAGAGAGGCTATCCATTTGTATGCATTTCTTACGAAGACAAGGACTTCAACCGAAAAAATTTGATGCGAACTAAGCTGGGCCAACCCTAGAGCTTCGAACTCGTCATTTTTGCTTTATTTTGGAGGATCTTGCAATCACAAAATAATGTTGGACTTTCTAGAAATGGAAGAGATGAGCAGAGAAGGGGATAATCTTGATTAGTCCTAGCGAAGGATATTTCATGTTGCATTAATAGTTAAAAGTAACAGAGATCTATCGTTGATGCGTTAAACGCAAGCACCTCGTGATATCTACCGAATATTAATTCTAATAAATCTAAGTTAATGGATTTGTTTCACCTAAGTATTTTTCGTTAGGAAAATCCACAGAAAACCCCCTTTTCTTCTCCCCTTTCCTCAACAATTAGTTGATTTTTCGTAAGGAAAGTAGTAATATAGACACACCCCATGATGAGTTCCAGAATTTATCTAAGGGTTGCAATTCTTGTACGAGGACTTCATTTTATCATTTGCGCTTAAGCATTATGCCAATCTAATACCCAAATTTTGACCCTATTAGTCGGTTTAGGAGGTATTTGGTTCGAGCTTTTTTCTATTAAAAAAGAGTTGAAAAAAAAAAATAAGAATTAATGTATAACTAACAGTTTATAGCTGCCGGAAACCAAGTGATGAGAATTTACATATGATAGTCGTCAGGTTCTCTATTTTTTAGTGAATAAGACTAGCAAATGGTCATGTTGTTCATGAAATATAGAAATTCTTCATCCCCGCTCGTAATATTGTGTTCCTCATATAATCATTTGACTAGGAATCTAAGCTATAGTTATCAATATATCTTAAGCCAGGCTAGCTGGCTGGCTTATGTTACTTGGAGAAGATATCCTGTGATCAAATTCCAGGACCTTCCTCTCATCCTCAAAAATGAAAGAATTGTGGGGTCTCTCTCAAAAAAAAAAAAAAAAAAAAAGAAGAAGAACTACGAGCAATATCTCTGCCCGATATTTTCCTGATGCTTTCTTATCCATCTGAGTTCTTACTCTTTCTTGTTTAATTTCTCTAGAATCCATTTCCTTAGGGATAGGGACATTAAGTGGAAACATCTCTCGTTCCTAGATGTTGACAGTGTTGACCAAGAGAATGCACAAATATCATTATATATGTAGTTAGTCACGTGTTCTTAACACAACTGATTGAGATATTTTTGTTGGAATCTTTTAATTCCGCATCTTGATCTTCTTTTGTATCCTTTTGTCTTCCCTCGTAACCAGAAAAAAAAAATAATGATAATAAATAAATAAATAAGAAATCATTATACAATGTTCATTCCATATTAATGTATCACCCATCGGCTTCGATTATTCTTCTCCGGATGGAGTATGGGAAAATAAAGCCCGATTCATCTACACTGGATTGACTAATTAATCTCCATATCTGCTACCCTTTTCACAGCCCTGTTATAATTTGGTTACAAGCTAGGGTCCTTCTCCGGAATTGCTCAAATCTCTATTCGACAACCAAATTTTTTTATTAAAAATAAAAATAAAAATAAAAATAAAAAGCGAGGGGAATGGTCATAGCAAGGAGATTTTTTGAAGGTTCTACGAAGCTTCATAAGGTGAATGATTTTAAGCAAGAGTGAGCTCAAGAGAAATATCATTCACATCTGAAGTCTTAGTTTTGCTCAGCTTCAACAATGATGTCCCAGAGGCTCTCGATGAGTTGGTTGACGGAGATATCTTGTCATCATCCACCCTCGCTGCAATCTCAGCCAAGTCTTCCAAAGTTTGATGATGATTTCTGTCACAAGCAAAGGCATCTAGTGCCACTTCATCTTGCTCATTGGCCACCTGGAATGACATATTCATCGAATAATTCTACTGTTCAGAACTCTTACATGATTTTTTGTCCTAGTTTGCATGCATGCTTTTTATGAGAGAAACAAATCAATGCACCTTGGTATTGCAGCTTTGAAGTATGTCCTTGAAGATGATATAGGATTTTGGTTCCTCCTTGTTCCGCCCTCCAATTGTCACATCTTCATTTAAGGATGGCTCCTCCACTCTCTTTTTAGGCCACATCTCTCGCAGCTTCTCTTTCCTGCAAACCCCATTAATTGATTCTTACTCTGACTAGAAATGAGAAGTCTTTAAAAACACCAACTTACAAAAAATGAAGAAAAATGGTGGGCCGAAATGATTAGAAAAGAGGGAAAAAGACAGCCTGGATCTCATGAATGATAAGATACTGGCAACTGAATATTATCAACAAAATGATTCTGAAATTCAGTTAAAACTGGCAGTATTACTAATATTCCATTAATATATATAAAATATATATATATATATATATATATATATATATATATATTTTGGCGTGGGTCAATTTTCTATTCTTAAGTACACGATCTAATTCTGAGTATTACTACTTGTGCGGACACAATTTCTTGGACACAATCATTTCAATACTGACAGTCGTAATTTATGGTTTGATTGATTACTAATGAAGTGCAGCTCAAAAAAGAAATAACTTTTTTGTTTGCTCAGACACTCGAATATTAATAAGGGATTCATTAGGATGTCAAAAAAACTTCCTGTATTAATAAGGGGCTGAGGTCCCCAACGGATTCCTCTTTTTTTTTTTTTTTTTTTTTTCTCTTTGTTTTTTTTTTTTATAATCCTATTAATATTGTGCTGTTTCATCTTCTCAATACAGCTGTATCCAGAATACCAGGTCCGAAAAACATTTTTCTTTAATTATTGCTAGGGTAAAATATATATAGTATCTCACGGCAAAGAAAGTTGCCAGAAACAAATGCCTCGATTTCAAAAAAAAGGGGGGGGGAGTCTTATTTTTCACCTTATTGTTGGCATGCTCATAGTTTTGAAAGAAAGATCGCAATTGGGAGAACGAATTCCATTTTCTTGATACAGAAATGCACTGATGTTCAATCCCTCGTCTTTGAACTCATGGTTCCGTCGGCAATGCTGTGTGTCCAATTGCGAGAAGTAGCTTGAATGATGAAACTGACTAGCTGCCTTATCTTTACTCTTTGCTGCCTTCGCCACTTCTAGAACAAGAAGGCACGCATAAGCTAAAGAAGAGTAATGCATGAACGTCATGGGTACTCAGATTTTCGCTTAAGTTTTTTATTAGCCGAAACACGGGACGAAATAATATTTACCTAATAAAATAACCTCATCATTATACTTCAATCTCGTCTCTTTCAAAGATAAAATATCAGCATAATAAGTGATAATTGCAAAAAAAAACTACCTGTCGTGTTGTTCTTAAAAAAGAAAAAGAAAAAACTTTTTGAGTAAAAGTTTCAGTATCCCAATTCCCACGTTAAAAGAGACTTTGTCGGTTGTTAGCTTTTGAGTTTTGACACCAGGGAAGGGCATCGTTTGCTAGGCTAATTAATCGAGTCCTGACCTTAAAGTACAAAAAGAATAACTGCACACACTCAACCATTTTTTGTTTTCTTCTACTAAAACAATAAATAACCTTCTTCATGGCAAAGGGGCTTTCAAGTAAAAGTAAAGCTGTTCGAGAATCACCTGCATGCATCACAATTTGGTCTCTACAGGAAATTTATCGAGTCATACAATATTGCAGCAAGTATACCCATCATTGCCCTTGCCATCATTACCGCTCTTGGATGTGATTTTTTTTTTTTTTTTGAGATGTTTTTTTTTTTTGAGATGATAACTTTCCTAGCATGGTACTACAAGTTAATTCGAAATGTCGAAAGAAATTAATATCGTAAAAGAGAATAGATATTTCTAGTGTAAATTAACATTGTTAATTGATTGGTATCATTTTTAAGCCAACAAGATTGATCCTCCATCTCCCCATATCAGCGAAGGCTGTATGATATGATCCAAATTCCAATTTAATTATCGAGATTAGCCGGACGGAGCATACTATTGTAACTTTCTTTGTCGACTAACCTATGCAATATAAGAACAGATATTGCCTTAATTTATCCTCTTCTTTCTTTCTTTTTTTTTTGTTTTCTTTTTGTTACACACACACACACAAAAGAAAAAAAAAATGTCATGCATGCATACACCTATGCCGCCAACTAAGTCAAGAGAGTATTCATTACATATTCATTCTTTTTTCTAGGAAATAAACGCGAGCATCAAATCAACCAATAGTTTAGTCGCCATAGGAATCAATGTTATACCTGGTACCATCTGCTCATGCTTCATGCTCCTGTACATCTGTGCACAGCATATATACAATACAAAGATGTGAAATAGCCTACTACAGCAATAACAGGCTTAATATATGTATACACAACTAATTTTATTTTATTTGTTTTTTTGTTGCTAATCCAACTTCAAATTTGGCAGAATCGATCAGAACCTGCAGATGGCTCTTTACATGGGATATGGTTAGGCCCTTCACATCCATTATCTGCAAAACCATCTTTGGAGTAGCTCCTATACAATTCAAAACCCATAATTAACTAATTAGAACATGGGGTTGACCACAAATGAATGCAAATGGAACTTTCCACACCCTTTTCACATCTTTCTTTTTTTCTTTTTCTTCTTTTTTTCTTTTTTTAATTTTATTGATTTTGGCATGAAGTTGTTGACAAAGAGGCAAAAAGGCAGCGAGGAAGCATCTTAAAAGAAATGTCAGAAATTAATAAGGAATATAATTAAAGGCCATGTGAGCAGCTTACTGTCTTCTCCACCAAGCCTTTCCACAGCATGGACAAAGCCCTGGTGAAGATCAGGAGTCCATCGAAGCCGAGGTGTTTTAGATCGAATGTAAGGCCGAACCATGGGCCATTTCAAGCTCCTATCTTGCGTAATAATATTCTCCTCAGAACCTCCCTTACTAGAAACTCTCATCAGTTCACTAGACGACTTTGAAGCCCCCTCATATTCACCATTGTCAAGAGAAGATGACAAAGACCCTTTTGAGCTATAAGAGCTCTGATCACCATACACCCTCTTCATTGTCTATTGTTAGGAAAGATCGAGAGTACTTAAACAACCTACAGTATGGCTTTGGCCTCTGCCGATTATCAGACAGAAACAGAAGAGAAGAGAATAAGTACTGGAGAGAGAGAGCGAGAGAGAGAGAGAGTCAGAGACTCGGTTGCACATTTTTGTCATTATGTGCAGCTTTTTCTCACTCTTGTTTAAGGCCCAGTTCCTTTAGTTTTTAGTCCACGGGAGTTGCGATTAGGATGGAGAAAAAGTGGAAGCTTCCGCACACGGAATTTCAGAGTCTTCGTGATTGGATGAAAAATGAAAGGGCTGAGGATTTTGATAATTATTATGGTACCATTTTGGGTGTGTTTAAGATTACAACGGTAGATTGCAGATTTATTATTGCCTAATCAACAGTATAATTTGTATTTGATTAAAATGCACAATAATTTAAATAAAATACAATATTTGGATACAGTGTAAAAATATGTAGTAATTTATTTTTTAAAAATAATAATTTTTTGTTGATATATAAAATGAATGTAATTTAATTATATAAAAAGAATTTACTTTTGTAATTGTTTTTTATTATATTAAACATTTTTTGTTTTCTATTTTATTTAATTTTTTTTTGTTTTTCTTTGAGAATAATAAAAATAATTATCAAATAATAAATTATATTTACTAATAATAAATTTTGTAACTATCAATTTACTAATTGTAACATTTTTTTTTTTGTTTGTTTGATGATTTATGGGCATTCATATGCATGTCAAAAAAAGATAATCAATCAACTTAGTGTAGATGACCACAAAAACTTTTAAAGAAAGTTCAAAGTTCAAATTCAATTGTTTCTTCTCAGATCTTTATAAAATATAAATTTAAAGTTTGGGACATTCAGCAAGAATCAGATCTTGAATAATAAAATAAGGAGCATACTCACTTTGCCAGCTACCTTTATTTTACAATTAGATTTAAAAACGGAGCAAGATGTAATTTGCATTCTGCTGTGTTATCTTTTTTCTTTTAGTCCAGTCCAAATTATTATTATAAGTGAATAATTAGACATCAAATCAAATTGCATAATTCAATTTGTTCGCTCTCTGAACAGATAGATATCACAGCATTCTTCTTGGAATCATATTTTGCAAAGTGAGACAAAAAAGGTAAGCATTCTCAAAACGGCAAACTGAGTATTAAAAATCTTCTCTCTCAGTGCATAAACCTCCCATACCATAGAATTTAGGAGGAACAAATGTCCTTATTAAATATATATATATATATATATATATATTCACGATTCAAATTTATGAGCTTACGGTTACACCCAGGTTTCCTCCTTCAAAATGATGCAAGCAACAATGGCCTAAACCGAACGTTGCAACAAGAACAGGAAATAAATACGTGAGAGATTAAGAAATTCACAAGAAAACAAAGAGAGCACACCAGACGTTCAAAATTGCAATAAAGTAGAGAAGAAACATGGCCACATGAGCCAAGTGTTTGCATTGCATGTCCCAAAGGAAAAATATACACCAAGAAGAAAATAAAAATATAATAATAATAATAAAGTCATACCGATCTCCCCCCCCCTTCTCGATGAATTGAAGGGAGCTTCAGCTTAGTTATAAAGGTGTTCAACAAGTAGGGGCAAGATGTACGTAGTAAAATAGAAAGCAGTAGCTGATCATAATTTTAATAAAGCAGTAGATACGAAATAACACAGAGAGTTTTATTATATGATGAGGAAAAAAATTTTTTGGCGATAGAATTCAGAAATAATAAAATTACACTCACAAATTTACTCATTTTTTCAGTATTATTTGCTAGTTATATTTTTTACTAGAAAATTTTTTTTTTTGACCAAAATGTGGATTAAGCATAAAGAGACATCAAGCAAAGCATATATTTATTAATAAACAAGGGTTAAAAAAAAAAAATGACCCCTCCATCCCGTAAAAGTATACTTATTAAAATGCAGTGGTTATGTTCTGTGCTTAACGTGTCATTAATATCTTAAGAAAACAATAAGCTAATGTGCTTAACGTGTCATTAATATCTTAAGAAAACAATAAGCTAATAATCGGTGTGTTATATACTTGCATCTATTACCATATTGATTTTGCATTTGATCCATTAGGAGGTCTATTGCATCATAAACTAGATACTTAGGATAACTCTTCCCCCCTTCTCATAGTCTCGTAACTTCATTTTTAATATTACAATCTGAAATTTCTGTGGATATAAATTTTAAATACTTAACAACTAAGTGTGAATTTGTTCCATTAGCAAGGAGGCATTGTTGAAAAATGCGCAGAAGGGCGGTTTCAGAAATGGGGAATATTCTTTTGGATGGATCTGCAATGAGCATGGACAAGTGTTTCTTTGACATCGTAAGCAAGAATAAATGATGGCGTGTAGAACAATACATTGGAGTCCAAAATTTTCTAGACTTGGTAGTAGTGAGCCTTTGAGGCACCGAACCAACCATCAGGATGTTCTAGGTTCATGTGGTTTTTTCTTGTATGGAGTTCTCAAATGTTCTTGAAGGATGAAAATGGCCACTGAGTTCCTGTTTTGTTTATTGATATTGAGAACCCACCTGTGCCCCACTTACTCTACGATTTGATCTCAAGAAGAATGGAACCTGTGACCAATGACCACATATTTTACCATACGTGTTACCGTACAATCTTAAATTGATTCCTATTATCAATCATGGCACTACTGCAAATGTGTTTACCGAGTACAAAGCTTGGACTGGAGTCTCGGATTGAACTCTACAGTCCTCCCTCTCACTTTAACCAAGACTATAAGCTAAAAGAACAATGTATTTCAGCTTAGTAAATGGTTTGCAGTTTGTTGTAAACAGTGATCTAAAAAATACCGAAGATGTGTGCCGCATTATGTAATGTAATAATATCGAAAATTGGATAACATGGTGGCAAGGCAGCACAGGCAACGATTTATGTCATTTCTAAGTCTACAAAGATGGATGGATAGATAATAGCTATTCATCAAGAGTAAAGAGCATAAAAAGAGGCAATTAGCCCTGAACAAACAATTCCCCGCAAGAGAAAATTAGTCCTGCAGGCACAATGTCACCCTCTCATGAAAAACATTTATGACATCGAAGCTAATTCCGAAAGGCCCTGTGCGACGACCCCTTGCCCTGCCACAAAGAATGCCATTCCTTGGGATGGGGTATTCATCTCTCGATGATCTCGATGGGGTGCAATCTCTGAGATAGTACTGCTGTCCCAGGTATTGCCTAGCCCAGTTTTCAGATCTGGTGTTCCACATTCCCAACTCGTCCAAGGCCATGTAAATTGCAGTCCATGACTTGGGATACACTTGCATTCACAATCCCAAAGCTATTAGAAAATTCCCCAGTAAATAAATAAATGTATCTCTCGCTTCTGCATTGGTCCTGATTTACATCGAAATGGTAATCAGTAAGATGTGTGACATATATTCTGGATACCTGAGTCGTGCAACGAGCCACTGCATCTCTCAAGTTGTAGCGGTCTCTACTTGCAGGTGTCCACGGCCCTCCATCCGTCCTGTCCATCTCATTGAAGTGTTAAGCATTTGGAAAATGTATCAAAAACATGTAATATGCAACTGCAACGCCAGGAACTATAAGCTTACCCCACAACAAAGAAGGAATGGCCATCAATGTGCCACGATTGCACGGTGCCCTCCCAATTTTGAAAAATGAGCTCAATGAATTCGCAGCAGTTAGCCGCCATGACTGAGGTCTGGAGGTAAGCGTTCCCATTGCTGGGGCTGGTAGGGATACTTCCAAGGTTGAAAACTCCAGGAATGTTGAAGTGGTCTGCCAGTTTTAATGGCGCATTTGCTGGCACAAAGGAGACACCATTTACAGCATGCCTTCTCTTGCCATTGATAACAGGAGAAGAGTTTGCGAGGATTATGGTGCGGCTGGTCTTGATCAACCCATAGTGGTAAGAGCCTTGGCCCACCGGCTAGAGATTTTATCTGGTTTGGAAAACATCACAGAATGAGATCAGATCAACCCCAAGGCATACAGCCGAAAAAGCATACATCACAGTACCTTGTAGATCTAGCCTGGTTGAGTGACCAAGCAATTTCTGTGATGGGGTCCAGCCGGGACGGGACCAGAAACTCCTTTATGCGAATTGCCATAATGAAGAATGGCAGTTGTGGTGAGTACACGAGGGGTGAAGCGTGAAGAAATGGCAATATAGTAATCTTGTGCCAGCTGATCAGCCGCGACCAAGAAAGAATATGATTGTCCAAGGTGGACGTCTAGGTCACTAATGAAATAGATGTGGAATTAGGTATGAATTTATTATAATTATAAATTATAGTTGATTATATTATATATAAAAAAATTATAAATTATAACTAATATAATAAACTCATATTCAATATTATAACCATTCTTTGTATTTCTATAATAGAGATCATATGTTATTTCATCGATGGCAATGCCAAAAAAAAAGAGTATGAAAATACAAAGGGAGGGTAGAGGGAGGGAAACAAAAAAAAAAGGTCTAATTGATGTTAACAAGAATGCGTCTATTTGGACAAATGAGTTATAGATTAAGACAAAGGACTATGTAGGCTGCCGAATCGAAACATAAGTATGACGAAATATATAGAGTTTGATTTATGGTGTATTCCAAGCTGGCTCTCATAGTAAACGACGATCATTGTCCTGTTAATTATCTACCCCAAAAGACTTTCAGATGTTTGAGAGAAAAGAAAGGAAGAACCTTTGCTTTTATTGGATAAACAGAGTTCTTCCTCTGTTATGGCCAGGAAGAATGTCACCCTGATCACTCAAGGCTCCCATGTGAGTCCACTCCCCCCCAAATCTCTCTCTCCCCCCCTCTCTATAGATGCATATATGAATATATATATATATATACGTGTATCTAATTTATATACATAATGTTCATGTTCTGGTGCAGATCGTACTGGAAAATGGTTTTGTGAGGCTCACAATTCTGAGGCCACAAGGGTACCTAACTGGTATTAAATATGGAGGAATGGACAACATTCTTGACCTTTATTCAAGCGAATCTAATAGAGGGTAACCTTCAAATGTATCAAAACATTTCTTTTTTATAATCTCTACCGTGATCAAAGTGCCAGCAGCCCTTTTTCATGTGTTATTGGGCCCCGCCACAAATGTGTCTACAGCTCTTGGCCTTCAGCTAATGCTATTGTTTACTTATGATGTGCGGATTTTGGGATATCAACTGGAGCTGGCCAGGGCGGCAGGACACATATCAAATGTAAATTTGCTAAACACACTTGGAGAAACATAGCTGTGATGCTTTACACTGTTTTTTCTAAAATAAAACGGTATTGTTATATACTTATATCAAACACAATTCTTTTGACTTGTATAGACTGAATGGAGCTGAATTTAAGGTCATTCATATAAGCAAGGATCATTTAGAGGTTTCTTTTAGGAGTACTTATGATCCCGGTGCTCCAGACAACAAGCTGCCACTCAGTGTTGACATAAGGTCTTATATTCACACAATGACTTTATTTTTTGGTCGCCTAATCCTTTCAAGTTTTCCTTAATGTTTTTGAAGTTGACTTATTTCTGGCATGTTTCATGGGGTCTCAGGTACATAATAAGAAGTGGTGTTTCAGGATTTTACTGCTATGCAATATATGAGCGCCCTGATGCATGTCATGCTTTTGATCTTTCTCAGACAAGGATGGTCTTCAAGTTGCGGAGAGACAAGTAAAAAAAATTGTCTTTTTTCCATTCACTAACAAAATGACTGTGATATCATAGCTTGTGCGGCATAAAAATGCCTCTTTGATATTTGCAATAAATTATTTTACTATGAATTCGAGTTCGTTTCATTACATGGGGATCTCCAACGAAAAACAAAGGGTAATGCCAAATCCACAAGATCTACTCCTGGAGAGAGGCAAACAACTGGTGGTGCCCGAGTCAGTTCTGTTGGTGAATCCCATTAACCCTGACCTTAGAGGAGAGGTTAGTCTGCATAGACCTCTTCATAGGAAGATAACATTGTTGATTGCGAACTATGAAATTGAAATTAACAAAGAACCTGACTTTTTTGTATGTTATGAAATCCAGGTTGATGATAGGTACCAGTACTCAGTTGACAATGAAGATGGTGGACTCCACGGATGGATAAGTTCTTCCCCTGTTATTGGATTCTGGATCATCTTTCCGAGTTACGAGTTCCGGAGTGGCGGTCATACCAAGCAAAACCTCACAGTCTACACTGGTCCAGCTTGTCTAGCTGTAAGTCTTTCTACCCGAAACACAAGTTAGCATATCTCAGATTACATTAAAATATGCAACATCACTTACAATTGTGAATGCATATGTGAGGTAGTAACAAAAAAAGGTTAAAATGTTTCCATTGCTGAAATCAAATCGAAAGGAAAAAAGAAGTCCCATGTCATCACCTTTTCTAATTGCTTTGTTCCTATATTAGTTCCAACGTCCAAGTACCTTTTGGGGGACTCTGAGCGTAAACATGGAAAACTCACTTGCATGTAGGGCTATCAATTCTGGGCGCAAACAGATGCAATTGGAAAATTCACCATCAAGAATGTCACCCCTGGGATTTATGGACTCCACGGCTGGGTTCCGGGTTTCATTGGTGACTACCTTGACAAAGAGCTTGTTGCAGTTGCTGCAGGTAGTTTATTATCACTCTTGTCTTGCAAGTCAAATGAAGAAACTTTCTCAGTTTCTGACTATCAAAGAAGGGTTAAGTCTGCCCGGATGCTGCACATATTCTGTTCCAGATGTTGTGCCGGTATATCCATGCCAGCCCCTGTTATAAATATCACTCGTACATGTTACAAATCTAGCAATATACAATAATGAGATATTTTCCTTTTCACCATCAATGGTTGGTGTACTGATACTGACAGTACAAAAGTGCAAAATGAATCACTAAATTTCCTCAGGCGTAGAAACACAGCTGGAAAATTTGACTTACATTCCACCCAGAGATGGTCCAACTCTGTGGGAGATTGGCTTCCCTGATCGTACAGCATTTGGCTACCATATCCCTGATGTGGATCCTCGGTATATCAACAGATTATTTATCAGTGGCCCCGAGAAGTAAGCAAACTTATTTCCCCATCATTTTATTCCCTGCATTCCAAAATGTTATATATCCATAGATAATATGCTCTAATATTGTAAGTCCATTAGGCTAGGATTGCCCCGTGCAATTAAAGCTTGCTAATTTAGCTATAGCCTTAAGTTTAAGCTCCTTTTAATATTTTCCATTCCATGGAGCAGATTCAGGCAATATGGTTTATGGGACAGATACACAGATATGTATTCTGTATCCGATCAAACCTTTATCATTGGCATGAGCGATCCCAAAAAGGATTGGTTCTTTGCTCATGTAAGCAGGTTGTCTTCTTACTTTGCTCTCTGATTTGATAAATAAAGCCTAGATTAAATTCAGTGCAAACCATAACAAATTGTTTTTTGGCTCTGGCAGAAAGTGGGCAGGGGATAAGTATGTTCCACCAACATGGACAATTAAATTCAATCTCAATTTTGTGGCCAGTGGAACTTACATGCTGAGGTTGGCCATTGCATCCACAACTCGTTCTGATCTTAAGGTGAAGTTTGCACATATTATCTCGACTGAAGAGCATCAAGCTCGTACTGATGCTTTCTCCGTTTAAGAGGCATGAGTCCATTTGTCCCAACTCCCATGATTGCCATCTTACGGGTTGCTACTTCCTTGCAGGTCTCTTTCAACGGTGTAGATGCAGCACACACGGCTTTTCATGTGGTAAACTGGGGGACTGATAATGCAGTTTGTCGGCATGGCATTCGTGGACTATACCGGGTAATTAGTGTAGATGTTCCCTCAGAATTGTTGGTGGGGGGAGACAACACCATGTTTCTTGTGCAGGCCAAAAGTCGGGATGCACTGTGTGGAATGCTCTATGATTATTTAAGGCTGGAGGCTCCAGTATCTCCTGTAATTCCCGAGCAATCGGAAGAAGCATTTGACTTGGATGCAGAGCTTCTTAGATAGACGCAACGATCACAGCTACAAATAGAAGTGTCTACTTGATTATCTGATGGCATGAAAATGCGAGGATTTGGAGAATGTTTCTGTTACACCGGCAAAATACGTTGACAATCATGGCTGCATCACATACAGAGTCCAACTTAAAAGTACCTTATGACCAAAATAGACTATTCATTTCAGAAATATTACCATCATAGCTAGAAGAACGATTCTCTTTTTCCCCCTTTTTGAGGAGTGCTAAACGAATGATTCTTTTCACTATAATTATTCAGTAGAGCAACTCGAAGAAGCAGGGACAGATCCTTTGTGCATTCATGCAAGGGTTGCAGGCCCAACTATCTTTCTTAACCCAAGATAACAATGAACTTCTCTGAATTGCTGCATGGTTTCACAATTACAGTCTGCCAATTGGAGCGAGAAAACACAAACAAAATGGACAAGAAATTGAGCATAAGCTGCTAGTTTCTCCTCAGAAATTGGAATTCCCTGCCAAACCATTAATGAATGAATTTTAGTTGTCCATGAAATATTAACATGACAACATTGGGTGACCAACAAGCAAAGGGCTTGAGCCTTTTTTTGTGAGCGAATTCTTTGGGGGGGGGGGAATCTGTGACTTTGGTCACAAGGATAACGTGATAGATTAGCAGATTCACAGTGGAAAACTCTCATTCAGATCATTTCCATCAAACAAGATACAAACCAGTATCAACATGCACTACAAATAGCTGTTAAGCCTTTTCATAATATGATCTTGTCTGTACAAGATGCAAACAAAATATGAAGAGCATATTGAAGCAATGCTGCTCTTACTGGCCAGAGAGAGTCAGAAGCAAGCCATAGTGATCACTGGGCAAAACAGGAAGCTCCAACTTTTTTACCTCTTTTCTTACTTTCTTTTCCTTGGTATATGATAAACTTGGTATGGCTTCCTTCCCAATCATTTCAATTTTTCTTATCTTGAAATCTTGCAGATAGCAAACAAACCGATCTGGTCTTTTCTGCAATGTTCGATTCCCTGACAACATCTGGTTGGCCTTTGTATCATACGTCCATCCATTGTCCCCTGGCCTCAATTCTGCCCAAGCATCCACCCATCCATCCTGTAAAGGAAACTGACCATCCAAATTGTCATCCCAGTTCATGTCACCACCAAAAATAACATTAGGATTCTGGCTGAGGAAACTGATGGCCTCCTCCACCTGAGCTACTCGCTCCTTGCTGAACATCTGATCCCATTTTGGAGGGGCTGGACATGGACTCTCAAGATGGCTTGTCGCCACAATTAATGGCTTGTTTCCGTCAGTTTCAAGCTCAGTGAAGCAGAGTTCTCTACCCATAACAGAATTGCTGAATGGCCTAGAACCAAAGGATTTTACAGGCAGTTTGCTCAACTGCATGCAAAAGATGTTGACAATGAAAAACTTCAATAGAAAGCATATTAATATCAATCATTTACAATTATGCACGATGCATCCATATAATCGTGGCAACACAATGACCCACCAAGCGGAGGCAATCAAATGTTCACCTGCATGCAAAAGTACGGTCTTAATTGTGCAAGCTCATTTGAAAGAGAGCACCAATAAGCTTTCCACCAGCTGGATCGTTGAAATATTTCGTATATCCTAGGAGTAACCTCCTGCATGACAAAGAGGCCATAAGCATAAATAATGGAAGCCAATGATGGACAAGAATCCATGGGTAAATGACAGGGGACCAGGGGAAAGAAAGTCAAACCTGAAAATTGATAAGCTGCGGGGAATGCAGTTGAATAAGGTCACCAAGAGCTTTCATTCTTTGATGCAACTCCAGGTCTTCTCGAAACCACACATTATAGCTCAGGATCTTGAATGAACTCAAAGCTGCAACTGAATTATCATCTTCTAGAACATGGAAGGTCAACTTCAATAAATGGCAGACAAATGGCACTATGGAACATAATTAAAATTTCTCTGCCGTGTTATATCTCACAAATGCTCTACCCATCAAAATGGTAAATTCATAAAACTTACCTTGAATTCACTGAACCAACCCATATCTCATATTCTATAAGGATGCTAGTGTATCATGAACACCAAAAGGATCATGACTTTGGTCATGAACTCACCACACGATTCACAATCACTTATCATATTATTTGAACCACTAATCAAACTCACCTTTTAGGAGAGCCACTGCCATCTTTGATGAGCCAATCCCTCGAGAACCACCCAATTGTAAGCGACCCTGATCACTTCCATCTACACACAGTACCCACACTCAATAAATCAAACAAATCAATATCTCTTTAAAAAACAAAAAAACCTCAAAACACAAGAATGTACAGAAAAAGAAAGATGATATATATATATATATATATATATATAGGAAACGGAAAAGAAAAGTTGAAAAAGAAACTAACCCTTTAAACTGACCACATTATTGGAGGCACCCCGGATAACACGAAACCCACCCGACCCAACACAACCCGGATCACAATCAGCTGGGTCCCTAGCCTTCCTCTTGCAAGGCCTCAGTGGCAAGAAAGCAGACCCAACAGAAGGGTCCAAGTCCCCATCAAGAGCGGCATCGTTCAAATCCTCCAAACTGGAGAGGGAAGAAACGGGAGCCCTCGTGGCACAGATTTCACAGTTGGTGTTCTTATAAGGGTTCAGGAAAGTGCAGGCCTTGCAAGACCATTTTGGGGTATCTTGATTGTGAGAAAGCGAAGAAAAAGAAGAAGAAGAAGAAGAAGAAGAAGAAAAGGGGGGCGAGAGCGGAGGAGGAGGAGAGCGAGGCGAGAGGCAGATTTTGCAGGAGGTGGGCCTTGGAGATGGGGAGTTGATGAACGTGCATTTCTTGCAAGACCAAGACATCATGGGTCGTCGTCCTTTCGACAGTAGATGACGAACAAGAAGATGGTCGAACGAGGAGATCGAGATTTTCCTACCCACTGCGACTACTACCAGGTTTTACTAGCAACTTTATCGTTAAAGGATGCGTATGCAAGACAGAAAGCCACTGTCTTGAGCAACAACGCTAAGCCTTGTTTTTCTTTTTTTTTTTGAACTTTCAAAAAGTCTCAAAAACCTCCGATCAATGCCTACATTGATAATTGCATTGTACGGAGTAGATTAGCCACCGGATTCAATTTTTAATTTTTAAAAATTCATGTGATTTTATTGAGTTAAAAATCCATTGGTATGCTGTATTTATAATTCTGCTGCGTACCGTAAATAAAATAGTCACTGAACGAAAGCAAGTTGGTGAGATTTTTGTTTGCCCCAAGATGATTTTTAATTTACTTTATCACTGTTCAACGTAATTCTGAACTCAACGCAAACACGGTAAAGTTGTAAAATTTTGAATTTTAAAAATTGAAATTTTATATCCTTACTACTACTATATGACCACCAACCCGTAGGGTTAGTATAGACTAAGATGAACTAATTCAAGGGTACGGTTACACTCATTGTCCACATAAGCCAACATCTTTAATGACAGTAATTTTATATATGCAGTATGTTTCATTTTCCGGTTCAACTTATATTTATTCAAAAACTTATGCAATGTTCACGGGATATTACCTGAATTTGAAATTTGGCACACCCTTGAATCCATTTCCTGCTTGCTCCTCTGTAAACATTTGGACCAATATAAAAATATGAGCTTGCAAATTTTGGTGGGTTGGGGGGGGGGAGAGAGAAAGAAAAGAACTAAAAGCAAGAAACCGACATTTTATGTAACAAAAGAAAGGAAAATAGGAATTCTACATTATAAAAAAAAAAAAAAACACAGAAATAAAAGCCACAATAACTCGAGGTGGAAAATGCCGACTTGAAGAATTCAAGAAAAGAAAGAGCAGCAAGGCTGGCAACTCAAGGTGAGTGTAAATACTGCCGATTTCTATTAAGACTTTTTTTAAGCCCCGAAACGGCGGTGGTGCCGTCCGCTTTCGGCTTGGCAATGTTAACTACAGAGGAAGACCCACCAAACCCCCCCCCTTTATCTTGCCCCAGATCAAAGAGCTCATGAATCAGAAAGCACTATTTTGGCATCAACAGATTGGAACAAATTACATTTAAAAAAGAAAAAAAAAAAAGGTTTCTTCCTCTCTTGTTGGGGAAAAAGGATAACTCGAGGCCAAAAACGCAACAAATAAATTCGAAACTATAATGAATTATATGGGTTCTTGTTTTTTTTTTTGGGGGGGGGGGCTATTTTTAATCAATGGCCACTTAAAATGGGTTGCCGGACCCGCCACGACCCACCATACTTTTTGTATATTTTTTTTTCTTTTTTTTTTTTTGGGGGGGGCACGTAACTCGTCTCACGCTGAAACAAGGTTTAGAGTCTTTACCAGAGAAATGCCTACTGCACTTATATTGAGATCCAAATCGAGAGCATGCTCTATTTTCCCCCTTCTGCATCTACC
Organism: Bruguiera parviflora; assembly: GCA_019804595.1. NCBI lineage: Eukaryota > Viridiplantae > Streptophyta > Magnoliopsida > Malpighiales > Rhizophoraceae > Bruguiera > Bruguiera parviflora. The sequence continues at coordinate 286,083 of CM034055.1, forward strand.
ATTAACGGAAGCTATGACGCTTATGGTCTCTTGTATCTTTCCCTAGTATATAACATGTAAGACTCACTTCCGTCTGAGTGAAGTCAAGCACGAACTAGGTCCATCCTAAAAAAAAGCATAGTAAATAACGGCATCGGTGTCGGTCTAATTAATTTTACTCGAGAAGCAATTACAGAGTTTGGTCAACTGGAAAAATGGAAGTAACCCATCTTCGTGTGCCCCTCATGCGTATCACAAAATTTGTTAAGCGTCGTGCCATGCCTTAGGAATTGGTGCCCAAAGAGAAGTATCAAATTTGTTTGTTAAAAAAAATAAAAAAAAAAAAGAGAGACACCAACTCATAGCTCGGGGAAAATGCGGATTACTGCCACTTCACAGCACAGAGCACAGAAGCAGTAAAAGCCCGTGTAGGCTGCTGGCAGCACAAAATTTTAGCCCGACGGGCCCGTCAGAGTTAGCAAGATCCAAGAAAACCTCGTATAACAAAGGCAACAGGTCGACTGACAATTAAATTGAATATAAACTATACCAAGCAGTCTACACTTTCCAGCCCTATGCACCCTCTAAACTAACATAACTAAAGGAGGATGAGAAACGGGTTGAGGAAAATGAGAGGTGGTCAACACACCCAAAAAATGTATACAAAAATAGCCAAAGCAATACTTAGCCATGAGCACTACCCTAGTGCTGGAACCAGAAGATGCAAACAACCAAGTTATGCTTTGAGGTTGAGGCTCACTGTTGAATGAGAGCCGCTCAACTCCACATGAAAGGATTTCAGTGTTCACGACAATGCATTCCAACACCAATTTCTCAGTCAAACTTCAATGTCATCACCAGAGAGCATTCACAAAAGCCATCAAAGAATCTACATCCCTTTTATCGGATGTGTACTTGATTGGGCGAGAAGAGTGTTTAGGAAAGAAGAGTATTGTGGGGAAACTTCCGAGCTGCAATTCTCGACTCGCAAACTCCTTTTGATCGCCATCTGCTCTGAATTTTCCCACCTTTACTCCACTCCCTGCCAGCTTATCAGCCAATTCAAGATAGGAACTTTCCATTGCCTGGCAAAACCGGCACCATGGAGCATAGAGCACAACAAGCCACGGTTCCCTTCTCTTCTCCAATCTCAATAAGTTCTCCATTCCTGTCCTGCTCAAAACCACCAAGTTTTGGGAGTCAAAAATATCTGCTGCCGAGGTGTTTCCACTCACATTAGCAGCTCCATTTCCATTGCCATTAAGGTGGGCTTGATCTTCCAGTTTCAGATTTCCTTTGTGGAGACCACATTCCTTAGCCTTGGCATCCTCCCACCACCACCTTCCCTCTCTCTCATGCTGGCCTGGAAGAACGGGCCTTGTGCATGGCTCACAACCAATTGAGATGTATCCCTGTGAATGCAAGGAATTCACAGGCACATTCATGGCTCGAAGGAAATTCCATACATGTGCACCTGCAACATTTGCCATCGGGTTCCACTTGATCAGGCTGCCAACACCACCGTCCATTCCCTCAAAAACTGGGTCCACCTGGACAACAGGAATTTCAGACCTAGTGCCTGGAGATTGATCCTTCCTTTGGCCAGTGATCCAAGCACGCAAACCCTTGAGCGCTCTCCTCAAGGGTCTCACCTTCCTCACCCGGCAGCACTCCTGATGCCCATCCTCATAGAAAGAGAACAAGCCCTTGCTCCTCACCAATGCTTGAACTTCAACAGCATCGGGAAACATGTACTCTATGTTAATGCCATAATGCTTCTCAACCGTGTCAAAAAAGTGATATGTCTCTGGGTTCAGCCTCCCAGTGTCCAAGCTGAACACTCTAAATGGTCGTCCGGTAAGCTTAGCATACTCAATCAAAGCAACATCTTCAGCACCACTGCACAGGAACAAATCATTATTAATAACAAGATCATGCATCCGGTACATAGGAAAAACAAATAAATCTCAATAGTAATTAAGATGGCATCTCAGAATACACATCGATTTTGGGCCATCCAAATTAAAAGCAAAGTCTAGGAAACACAAGTAGATTATTATGGCTCACCTAATGAACTTTTATTACTGACAAAACCAATTCAAATATTTGGACAATTCAAATTTGAGCCCCAAAGAGTAAGGCGCACGGATCATATTACTTTCTCATAATTCTATAGAAGGTAAGTAATTTATGCAACTATGTATATCATACTGTAAAGCTTCCCAGCCCACTTAATGATTTATACTAATGAATACCCCAACCCAATCAAGAGACAAGCTTTTCTCAATTAACAGCACTACAGGATGACAAAGGAATAATTCTATCAATTGAATTGCATAACTGAAACTTGATCTTGAACTTCCCCAGTTAGCTGATACCATCCAGGAAACCCCCACATGAAGTGCAATAAAATTATCACATTCAGAATACTTACTAGCATCAAAATCGCAAGCACTAGCAAAAAATAATAATGATTATTATTAATATATAAACTTATACACAAGAGAAATGTTATACCTGAAAGCAATGGCAATGTCATTACCAAATTCCTCAAGTGCCTTATCTATAATCTCCAAAGGAGAAGCCTTTTGCAGCTCTTTTGCCAGCTGCTCGTAGTCCTCCTCCCCCTCCTCAGCCGCCGGCTTCACTCTCTCTTCCAACTCTGCAATTCAAATGCACATCCAACCAACGGTCAACGCAACTCAAAAATTCCCTTTTTATTAAGGAAAAAAAAAAACAACCTAAAATTATCAAATCAAAATAACTCTTAATTATTAAAAAAATTAAAAAAAAAAACAAAGAGCGTACCTGGAGTGGCAATGGTTGCTGCGAGGGGAACCACCGAATGATTCCGCTTGCGCTCGGCGTTCACCGGCCTCACGGCAGTCCGCCGCCGAGCAAGATTCAAAGCGCCGCTGGCCACCGACCGATCCAAGAATCGAAACGAACCGAGCTGCGGGGCTGCCAGAAACCCATCAACAGATTAATTTCCAACCTCCTTCGAATTAATTTTTGTCAAAAAAAACAACTAGAAAAGAAAAATCACATGCGCATCAAAGAAAATTAAAATTAAAATTTTGAAAAATAAAAAAAGGTACCTCTGATGACCTCAGCGGAAGAGGACGAAAAACTGGAAGCAGAAAGAGAAGCAGCAGCTGAAGAAGAAGACGCGGAAGATACAGCGAACGCCATCTATCCAAAATTCCCCTCTCTCTCTCTCTCTCTCTCTCTCTCTCTCTCTCTCTCTCTTCTTTTCTTCAACCCCAACCCCCAAACACAAAAACAAAAACCCAGGAAGAAGCGCGCGCGTGCGAATTTGATGTACAGATTGTTGCGTGGTTTTGGAGCTTCTTCTTCCCAATGGGAATGGCGGAGAGAAGAGGGCATTAAATAGTGGCCAAAGAAATCGCGTTCATTGAACCTGGACGGATTTTCGTTGATGTCTTTCGCTGGCTTCGCGTTTTCGTCACGTGTCCTGCCCATTCTGACCAGCTCTTCTTTATTATTATTATTTATTTATTTATTTATTTCATTCCATTCCATTCCAAAAAAAAAAAAAGAAGACTAAATCAATCGTCATAATACGCCCCCGCCTCCCTTCTCAAAACTCTTTCGAATTTCCAATTTCCCTATTTGTGCTACGTTCAATCTAATCTCTCTCTCTCTCTCTCTCTCTCTCTCTCTCTCTTTTATTAATTTTTTTTTTTATAAAAAAGAAAATTATTTCTATTGATTTCCCTATTATTCTTTGCAGTTGGCAATGAAGACGGACAAGTTTTAGATTTATTTCAGTTTCCCATTATTCTATTCTATCAGGTGTATGATATTTGGCCGTCGATGTCATCGGTGACGTTAATTTATTTGAATCGTATTTTGTCCTCAGAAACAACGGCAAGAGTAGACCCCCCCCCTCCACAACACAAAAAACAAAAACAAAAAGGAGGAGGCTTGGAATCGACGGTCCAACGTGAACAGTCCCCGTGATGACTAGCTATTACCGAAACAAACAAACGTTGCCGTATTATGATTATGATTTTTGGGGTCCGTATTTTCTCGGCAAACAGCATTGCCCGCCAGAGGAGTTTGGTTATTCGCGAGTCACTGGGACACACAATGCACATTCTTCTTCTTCTTCTTCTTCTTCTTCTTTCTTTGTTTTTTGGGGTTTTGGGGTTTTTTGTTGGGTCATCATTAGTTACCGAATGGTTATTATCAGTTTGGTTAAATAATTGAATGAGTGGGCCGGAGACTTTGTGAGACGAAACAAGAGAGATAACCGTGGGAGGGGAATGCCGCCCGCTGTTTTAGTATCGGGGCCTGAGAGCGGCGGCCCTGACGAACTGGGGCGCGGACCTCAGTACCCATTATTAATGTTGGCCCACCGTCTTAGTTAAACTATCTGCGTGTATCCAGCGGACTCAAACCAGGGCTTTCTGCCCCCATTTTTTCCTGTGTACCCCAAATCCAGTAGTGCGATGATTCATTAGCATTGTAAGGATGTTACTCAATCAGCGACCCAACAACGTCACCCCAAATTCAGCCAGTCCCCCTACCCCTTACCAAGGGAGTGCGGTAAAGAGAATAGGGGTTCCGAAAAGGCGTTACGCCCGGTACGAAATATGAGACCAAATCCCCAATAAAGCCGTGATATCGACCACCCCGGCAGCTTTAGAACGAGATGACCACACTTCCTCTTAATAGGAATTTAATTTTCCTGTTTACCGCCCTAACTTGAAGATACGTTATCCCTGAAAAACGACCCTTTTACCTTCGTAGATTCGAATAGATTTAAGAAAGAAATTTACTTTATTGTTCTCCGAGTTATCTATTCCCGCATAAAAACTATGTGTTTCCCGAGCTTTAAGGAGTCAATCGTGTTTTCTTTATTATTGTTCATCGAAAATTTGAAAAATTATATAGGGACAAAGAATTGAATCGAATTGAAAAATGAGCAAAAGACTATTCTGCAAGTAAACCGACGCCCTAGATTCTCTGTCCCAATTCTCCATCACCTATCTAGTGGTCCCGAGGCCTGGAAGAAGAAGAAGAAGAAGAAGCCTGAGTGGGTTTGGGTCACCGAGAATCAGGTCGAAGCATAACTCCCTCCCCCTTCCTCTGTGACCACGCCAAGCTTTCTTCTCCATCAAGAAAGGTTTTTCTGCAACACTTTCTTACCTTTTTTGGAAAAAAAAAAAAAGAAAATGGGGGAGGGGGGAACCAAATAAGAGGAAAATCCTCAGTGCAGGATAAATTGCTTATCCTTTCCTTGGTATATTCTTCGTTTCCGCCAAAAGACAATTTGCTTCACGTGTTGTGTTTTCATTATGTATAAATTTAGAATACGGTTTTTCAACCACCTGCTGACCATAAGCACTAGGCCTCACTACGTCTTCAACAAAATAAAAGGGGAATCCCCGAATAAAGCCAACCATTATGTAACACTATAGAGTCCCCCATTATCACACCCCCAAGGTCACAACAATCCGATTAATCCCCGGTTAAGACGATGGAAATTTTCTGAGAGAACTGAACGCGGAAATGTAGAATTAGATTCTACTCTGAAAGTGAACTGCTACATTTCTTCCAGATTGTTCTGGCCCATCTTCATGTACAACGGCGATGCCTGAACAGTCTCCCCTTTGCAGGTTTCAGGGACCAAAATAATCCCATAACAGGGCGGTAATCTAAATAGATTTATCCGTTGGATAGCAACCAAGCACGCGAAGAAAACTTGTGAATTCCTGCTGGGGGAAATAAGATGAAAAATTGAATCTTTATGCCAATATCTCGTTTGATGCAGAGGATCCTAGATAGGAAACAGACGTGGAGCATACATCGACAGCAGAACGATAAAACCTAAAGATGTGGGTTTGAAGATTGACCTGTAGATGCCCCAAAGCATGTTGTGCACGGGGATCTGCCATGGAGGCTTTAAAATCAACATAAAACAGATAGTCAAAGTACCTGTCACCAGAAATACATCGCGGCAAAGGATGAACATACTGGATGGCATAATTTTTTAACAAAAATGTGAATTTGAACCTTCCGCTTTCTTTTTCTTTCTTTCTTCTTCTTATTTTTTTTTTCCCTTAAATTTATAGGAATTTCAATCAGAGAGCAGTAGGCTTGCCATTTGCATGTCAAAGAACCATTGATACTTTCGCTCCACATTTTGGGTTTAAGTTGTTAGTCGTCCTCTCTCCTAATTAACCAACTAAGATGCCATCCAAATAATACATTGACTTAGCTGCCCCAAAAGCCTATACTTACATGGCACTGCCTTTGTTAGAGTCATCAACCACCCTTAATGGACGCTGTTTTTGTGGGCGGCTCTCTATCTTTGACAAATTAATGTCCCTCAATGCAAACACTGCCAACGCTTTAAACAGCACACCAGGACCTTCTTCCAGGGAGAAAACAATGCTTGTCTACTTGCAGAGAAAAATAGTTATGACTAAGTAACAAATGATGAATAAAGAATTTTTGTAACCTCTCAATAGAAATAAGAAAGACTTGGTAATCATTAATCATACCTTGTAGGGCCTCTCAGTTCCTGGAATTATAGGTTCTCTTGCAAGTATCAAAAAGCGGGTAACATTGTCCTTATCATCCTGATCAGTATGGTGGAGAAAATCAAGTCAAATATAAATGCTGTGAGGTAAAACAATCATAATCCTGCAATGGCAGAAGCAATCTCCAGTACAAGCCCTTTTGCATTAAAATTTTGAACCACTAAGTGAAACATGGATCTCAAAGCATGTACTCAATAATATAGGATTAATCGTGAGTATTCATTTTGAAGGTAACATTAACGCAATATGTTTTCAATGAGAGGACTTGCCACCAGAAACATGTCTCGCAAGGACAAAGTCAGAAGAATGATTCATTAAAATGGACAGGAAATAAAGTATACCATCTAAGCCAGTCACAGATGGTAGTGCTACCAGATATCATAACAATTAATTCAAATCTCATCAAACATTTTATGTAATAATTTATTCATAAGGATATTACATGGCTATTCATGGAAAAACTCCGGCAATGTGCTCCACAACTCTCAAATACTTTCTGAATGCCTTATCTGTATTTTCCTTCTACATCAGAGAAGCTGCCATTATTTTTCTCATTTCCATTTTCATTTCCCCATCTTTTTGTCAAGAGTTTTTGTGTTAGTTTTCCCTTTTATATTTCTTACCTCTCTTTTTGTTGAAAGTTTTTGTGGACATCTACACTACATCATGTTCACCATTTTTCTTCTTGGTTCTCTCTTCAATTCTGTTAACATAATGCTTGCATAAGCTAAGACATTACGGAAGCAGGACTGGAAGGCGTGCTTTCTCCCACAATAACATTTGGGAGGGACTAGTTGATCCAGCATTTACCATGTAGCCAACAATGGCTTAGAGGAATAGTTGAGTTCAAAAACCTAATGTGAAAGGACATAATTTGGATCTTTTATTTCATCATCGCTTGACTGAGTGCTCCTGAATTTTTGTTTGAAATCTTTATCAAATATAAGAAATGTATCATTGGAAGGACACTGTGTAGGCCATAAGCTAATTCCAAGTACCTATTAGCTACATATCGGTTAGGATAATGTCTTGATACATGACATTGATAGTTTCTTTCTGAGAACAATGTAAGCTTCCTAAGAAAGAAATTACTGTTGGCCGATGTGACAGCAGAGCTGACAATAAGGAAAGAAGTTCCTAGAAGCACAACAAACTGACTTCCCTAAGTTTTACTCAGCAAGAATGTTAGTTTACTTCAAGAAATTTGTATGTAGAGTCACAGAAAAGATGAAGGAGAAGCATTGCCTGAATTTTCTCAGCAAGAATGTTGAGGCCATAAATTTCTGCTGCCCGAGCACTAGCGACAGCTCCAGTTCCTCTTATTCTGCTTGAAGCTACCATCTATGCTCAGATGTTTTATTACCGATCATTTTAATAGAATTTGATATAATTAAGCTTCAGCCTGAAATGAGGTTTAAAGCCTTTACCTGAGCAGCACCAGCAGTATCATCAAAACTAACTCTGATTATACCTAAATTGTTCAATGTCATTTCACATTGGGCCAATGCCTGCTGGCAAGAAAATTGTCAAGGCAGCATCTGAATTTGCATAACACTTATCCAAATGCCAAGAAGCTAAAATTATCTACTGCAACTTTGCAACAACCATTTTACTATGAACATTCTTTTTTTTTATTTTTTGAAATTATGGCAAAGACAACACAATTTTAGACTACAACAGATAACTGTTGAATCAAGTTTTTAAACTGGCACTTGCTCAAAAGAGCAGAATGACATTAACTTGATCACAAAGGAAGCCCAAATTGACTATATTAGAACTGGTAAGTAAGCCTCTCTTTTATAATAATGATATAAAATTACAGTGCCATGCACAGAATTGCTTAAAGATTTCACCATATTAATGTGGTCATAATGAAAACATATTGGTGTGCCCAAGTTCTAACCAGAGAATCTTCATTTTATCCAACAAAATGTCCTTTAAATAGATAATACAACAAAATGGAGCACAAGAGAGGAGAATTACAAACCTGAGGATGGCTCAAAACATGTTCCAACTCATTCTTTTTTACACCAGGCAATCCCAAAAGGCAATGGTTAACTACCAACTGCACCTCCCCCACTATATGCAGCCTGTGACGTAGAAGTAAGTCATAATTACGGTGGATGCTGCCACCTACTGAATTCTCGATTGGAAGAATTGCTTTATCCACTATCCAGAGTTCAACAGCCTGTTCAATGGAACACAAAAATGGCAATTACTATCATGTGTAGTCTAGCTCAATAACAGCCAAATGTGTATAGGCATTATCTGAACCTTGAATGCATCTTCAAACTGATCACATGGGACAGCTTCACACTTGGGGTATGCTTTTAATGCTGCTGCCTCACTATATGCACCTGGTATCCCCTAAAATGTGATCCAAAGACAAAATTCAAACAGCTTGAATAACATTGGCATTTCAAGAAGAGGAAAGGTTGACTGCTTACCTGATAAGCAACTCGTACTTTTGTATCATTATCAGTTGATGAAGAAAGATCGGTTGCAGACAATGGTTCTGCCATTTACAGCGGATCACTTGTAGCAAATTAGCACTCAGCAAAGTTTGAGCTCACTTGGACATAATGTTTTGAAGCATAAAAGAAGCAACAGAGCTTCTACAGGCTACAAAATATCAACGATTCTATACAACCAGAAAAACACAAAAAAAAATGGAGAAAAGAAAGAGCAAGGGAAGAGTAAGCTTTTGCCTTGGGGTTCTAAGTTTGCATAAGAATCTAATTAAATGCATTGATCCATTAAAGAGGGAATAATGGTAGAAACTACCATCAGAAGTATCGTTGATCCTCAACTGAATTATTCATCAAAATGATACTTTTTATAAATACATGCAGAAGGCGACAATCAATCCCAGAAATCCGGGATACGTGCACAGAGTTCCTATTTACCTGAATCAGCATCTTACATGACACCCCCAAAATTAAATTTATTTTGTCATTAAATGTTGAAAAAAGAATTACATTGATTATGACAACAAAGAAGTTGATCGTTAACCCTGTTTAGGCTATCAAATTTAAAGCTTTTTCCAAATGCATGCAGAACACAACAATTAACCCAGAACTTACCAAATACACATGCACAAGCTAAGCACCTTGTCAGACTAGCAGCCTACATGGTGTTTCTATCAACAAAATCTTCTCCTTCACACAGTCATTTACATTTTATCATCACAGGAATATAGCAAACACATTAATAGCCTCCTATGTTATTAGGAAACATAGCATATACTTCATTAGCTAAATAAGGAAATTCAATTCACTCAGAGACAGCAAAACATTTGCTATAATCCACAAACATTTGCAATCAGCACAAAACATAAAGCTACATTGCTCACCAGTTGCAATCTTATGTGCGATTGAATTGCATTCAGCAGTTCAATCAACAAATTGATAATACAAAACCTCCTTTTACACCAAGGTACCTCATGCAGGGCACAAAACAAACAGAGAATATCAAACATTATTTCACTCAATCAACAAATTGATAATACAAAATCTCCTTTTACACCAAGGTACCTCATGCAGGGTACAAAACAAACAGAGAATATCAAACATTATTTCACACAATATCTATGCTCCTGTAACAATTAGGAGGAGACTAATTTCCAGAACTGGAATTGAGCGAACTCACTTGGAAGAAGGCTCAGATCTTTGTAAAAAACCTTTGGTTCAGTGCCCTGAACCTGATCAATTGCCTCAGAAGACTCCACCCCAGGAGTGAAGGGCTTCTCATCATCGAGAGGAGTTATAGCTCTTTGAGCCAAAACACCCAAACAATAACATTTACATCTACGAGATCTCTCAAGATCCCAAGTACCCCTGACATCCAAGTCAAAACCCCATCGCCTAGGCCCCAAATCAAATACTTCCACATTAGAACTATTCCTGAAGGGGCAAACAAAGATGGCCCCAGCAGTCCTCAAAGCCATAAGCGAGAGAAAGATAGCAACTTTCACTGCGCAAATGCAAAATGCAGATTTTAAAAAGGAGAACCACCAACACCAAGAAGCAGCAACAGCAACAGCAACGGCAAGCAGGAGGAGAAAGCAAGAGAAGGGTTGGTGATGCTGACAGGGTTGTTGATGAACGTGAGCTTTGGTGAAACCCGGTAAGACACTGTCAAATGAGAGGCGGGCGAGAGAGACGGTGGGGACAAGAATGGACTCCAGGGGACCCCCCTTAGTCCCCGCAGAAACAAACGCTCGTACGTTTCAAAAATCTATGCCTTTTCGGGGATCCCACATAACAAAGCGAAGCAATTTCTTCTCTCTTCCCCTCTTATATATATAATGAAATCTTTAACGCTTTGCTGGCTTGCACATAGATAGGACAAGAGGTCTGATGCTGCTATTTAGTAGGCAGGCAGAATTTGGCTACGCGTTGCTTCATTCTTCTGTGGGAAAACCCAACAAATATATAATTTTCTCTTTTTTTTTTTAAATTAAAAAAAAAAACAACAACAACAACAACAACCACCATAACAGCAACAAAAATTGGGTTGTGTTTGAAGAGGTTTTATCTAGTTAGTTAGAGGGTGGCTTAGGTGGGGGCCTCTTCACTGTCTGGAAACTGTTTTGTCCACTCCCCCACCCAATCTAAACCGAAAGCCTCGGTTCGTCCGTCAGACGTCAGCACAGACGATTCCTTGTATGCCGTTCGAGTTCTACTTCTAGATTTGAAGTCACCCATTTCCTTTTCCCTTCTAGTTTGGCAATAACCCAATCCAATATCAAGAAACTCTCGTTTTTGTTTTTGGTCAAACCAAACAAACACCCAAGATGACCCGCTCATTCTTACAAAACCCAAAACGCTTAACAACAAAGTTTTAACCATAAGAAAGTTTTTGTCGTCCAGATTCGTGTCCTGCATGTGGACATACATAAGTTGTCGTTTGCTTCTTCAAATTCATTACCATTGCTGCAAAATTTATCCTTATTCTTTAGAGAAGTCTTTGTTTACTTTGTCGGAATTTAATTATCCGACTAAGCTGTACCAATACTTAAATAAAATTTGTTGTAAACATAAAGAAATAATCTATGATAAGATTAACAAACTTCCCCTTATGAGCACACCTCTTTTTTTTCTTTTCTTTTTTTTTAAGATAATTTGTTGAAAAAAAATTAACAAAAAAAAAAAAGGGTTTCCAGAAGACAATAAATTAAAGAATTAAATACCTGCATTAGTCGTAGAAAGAATATGCATCTCCGTCCTCTAGAATCATTTATTGTGTTAGTTGTGTAAAGTGGCAGCTTGACTTATTTCTTATTTCTTTCCTTATTATTGTTGCCCTTCTACATTGCATACTCAAATCTGAAGAATTAAAGTCACTGATGACCAAGATGGTTACTGCAAACTTTCTTAATGAGAACCGCAGAAGGATTAATTAGTGCATGAATATGACTTTGTCAAGCCTTAAATCTCATTATAATCTAAAGCATGCACAAATTAAATATTAAAGACTTGACATTGACAATGATGATGACAAAGGAAAGATTGACACATCCAAGTATTTCGTTCGCCGTGAATGAATTCTTCCGTTTACTATGAGTTGGCTTTTTCCTCTCTCTCTCTCTCTCCCTCTCTCTAACTCTTAAAGATTGCCTTGTGATTTTACTTGATTGGTGTTTCTTTCCTCTGTGAAGAAGTAGCGGAAGACAGCCCTGAAAATAACCCGTTAACCAACCAATGGGAAGATTGGAACCAATTAAACTTTTAGTTTCCTTTTTCATAATTCAATGAAATTTAATTGAGCTTAAAATTGTCAAAAATGAGATAATCCAATATTTCCTTGAGTTTTCCGCTTCTCTTATGTTGTGAGAAATGTAATTCATAATGCTGTGAATATAAGATTAAATCTTTCAAATATAATCAAAATTTAATTTAACTCATAAGTTATATATCATAAAGTAATTTATTATTATTATTTTTATCTTATAACTCGATGATCTAAGTCCAAGACTTTTAACACAAACATTTAATTTTTAAATTACTAAGGTGACCCTTTAGTGTATATATCAAAATTTGTGACTTCAATATTCTTTTATTAATTAGTTCCAATTAGGTCTCCCAATTGTTAACCTTAAAAACAATTTGTTGAATACCCTAATATGCGGGAGGGTAAAAAACATCGCCAATCAAACAATAAGTTAGGGAATCCCATCAAAGTAATGAATGATTTTTTTTTTTTTTTGGCATGTACCAAAGTATTTTAAAAAAAAATTGTTTTCTTGTTTTTTGAAAGATATTTTAATAATTAAAAATTTAAAATGTTATTATTGAAATTTTGAATTTTAATTTTAAAAGAGGGTGTGAAATTTATAAAATATTTTTATTATATAATATAACTCACAATTTAATGGTATGAAAAAGAAAAGAAAAAAGGTTTGCTTTTTAGCCCTTTGTAATCCAAATATTTTTCAAATTCTTAATGTGTGGTAAATTTAAACAAGATATTGGTGAAAATTATTGCAGGCAAAATGACTTCCCCAACACGTTAGGGAGCCTCAAAATGATCTGGCCCTAAAAATGTTGAGGTCAAGCCACAAGAACTTCGCCCCTCCATGGATCCAATTGGGCCCAACTTTAATCCAAGACGAAGCTCTCCTAGCCCAAATCAACCCAATTCATAACAAGTCCCTTTAGCCCAATCTCGGATTGACCTTCTGTGAATGATATCCTCAGCGATGTTCCCCTTTTCTTCTTCTTCTTCTTCTTTCTCCTCTTTGAGCTGTTTGTTCCTTCCCCTGCCCCCCCGAACCATTTTGGGGGTATGATTAACACTACTCTTCCAGAGATTAACTTTCGAAATAATAACAATACACACGCACGCAAACATATAATAATCTGCAGTACAGTTACCATTACGCGTTGAACATAAAATCACAAACTGAAATATTATCTTATGTCACCTAAAATTTCTTAGAGAGTCCTGCAAAGAAGGAAAAAGCTGAAGAGAAGGAATCATTGTTTAAACACATGCAAACCCTTCAGTCACAACTAGATATGCGCAACAGCTGACACAGAACTGAACGTAAATAAAATAAAATGTATTGAAGAGAACTGAGATATATATAGATATAGATATATATTCATATATTGTTGTCCCAGCTAGTGAGCCATGGCACAGCATGAAGCATAAGAACCTTGCTCATAAATAAGAGAATCTTGCTCCAACAGGGAAGTAGGCGACAGGAATCGGAGGCCTGTTATTGGATACGTTCTGCTTCAATTTGCCTGACGATTGCTTGTTCTTCAGTTTGCCTCCTCCACCTTGCTGACCTCCTTCGCACCCCACCTTGCTGGGATTGGAGAAGCAACCAAAAAACTTGCCCAACAAAGCCATCATCCACTAAACTTAGTTGAGCAGAAAGTTTTATGCCTTTTTAGAGTTAAGGACCAGACTTCTCTTGATTCAGTTGGTCACAAGTATAGTGAATTGTTTGATCTTCCTGTCCCCCGCCCCAGCATATACATTATCTATATATATATATATATATACACAGATGCTACAATAGTTGAAAAGTCTACTGGCTTACAAAATGAACAGGACAAGAAAGAAAAAAAACAAAAAAAGCAGATAGGAAGACGTTAGCATCATCGGGCAGGGCGCGGGCGACTGTGTCGGGCGGGCGGGCAGGCAGGCAGAGTGCAGGCTGCCTCATGGCATCCAAGGAAAGCTGATTCTAGACAATATCGGTTGCTTGCATGGGTCCCTTGCTGACTTACTCCGCTTTGACATCGTTCGTTGGCTTCCCTCTTTCTTCCCACCAAGGGAATCCGCGGTCGTGCTCGGCCGCTATTTAAGTTTCACTTTCTACTATGCATTGCACTAATGTTACTAACTCAGCTGTTCAGAAAAGCCAAAAACAGAAAAAAGGCAAATTGCCCAGTCAGACTGGGATCAGCTTTTCTTTCAGCACCCCGAAAGACACTCATATGAATATATATATATATAAAAAAAAAAGCAAGGGCCGAGACTCTTACGCTTGTGGAAGAGGCAAGGATAAGCGGGGTGGGGCTGATGTGACAATGCCCCATGTACTAAATTCTTATTTTGAAATTTAAGGTTTTTTTTTAATATATATATATATATATATGATGTGCAAATAAGTAAAATAAAAAATATAAATAAGTGCGTAACAAGATGTAAAGTACACATTTTTTTTTAAGATCTTGTAGAACATTTTATTATGCTATTAGTATATCATTTTTTTAATTCGTTAACAAATTTATTAAATTATAAATTATATAATAAAATAATTTTTAATATTTCATTTTTAAAATTAATTTTCAAAATATCCAAATAAAAATTTAAATTATTAACTACAGAATATCTGCTAAAAATAAATTTTTATTAACTGATAAATATTCATCATAAATTATTTTTATTTTTCTGCTAAGCGATCCGTTAGGCCAGACCTATTAGCAACATTTATAGCAACTAACCCTGTTCACCGACTAAAACCCTGCAAACCCCATATTGGGTTGGCCCAGCAATGCACCTCTTTTTCTTTTTCTTTTTTTTTTCATTTTGTTTTTCTTATTTCTATCTTTCCCCTTTTGGGTGACGGCGCAATTCCAGATTTAGGAAAATAAAAATAACAGGAGGCAAGAACTGGGAATAATTTTCAGTTCCTTTTTCCTCCAACTACACCTGGGATTATGAAATCATACGTAAACTTTAATCACAGCACAAGATAAGGTGTGATCCTACCAAGTTAATTAATAAAAGTTTAATTCTCCTGGGAATATGCAAGCTTATAAAGAAGAGGATTTTGGTCCAAACAGGGAAGTAGGTGGCAAGAACTGGAGGCCTATTCTCAGACCTGCACTTCTTCAATTTGGTTGGTGATGACTGCTGTTTCTTCAATCTGCTTCCTCCACTTTCTTGGTGATCTCCTTCGCACCCCACCTTGCTGGAATTGGAGAAGCAACCAAACAAAGCCATCCAGATCCCTTTTTTTTTTAATTAATTAATTTTATTTTGTATGTAACCAGCAATCACAGACAGCCAGACAAGCCCCTCTCCAACAAGTTTGAACAACTTCCAGTGCAATAACACAAAAGTTCAGGTGAATTTTATGCCTCTTGCGTCCTCTCCTCCGGGTTGTGTGGTCTATAATACATGCACTAAGTACATGAAGAGTCAAGAAAGAAAGGAAAGTGGGATGAATTATATGTCCCATGAAAGAGAATAACGCGTGGGATAAGCGACAATGGCAGGTGGTAACCGAGGCGGCTGTCCAGGACAGGCACAATATAAATCCTTTGCTTCGTTTTTCTTGCAGCCACGTCGTTGCTGGTTGGTTGAAGTTCCGTCCAGGAAGGCAATTAGGTTGTGCTCTCCCACCATACGTCTTTGTCCGGTACTCACTCCTAAGCAGCAGCTGGTTTGGTCCCCGTAGGCCCAGCTTTCCTTCCCCACCTTTTTTTTTTTTTTAAATAATAATAATAATAATTAATGCCTGACAAGTGAAGTGCAATTACAATATAAGATCTTGTAGGTAGATTTTTCACCTTAACAAGATCATTCTTTTTTTTCTCCTTTTCTAAGACATTACTAGACCTATTATAAACCGTTGAAATTGGGTGATAAAAACTGATCCAATCTAAATAATTCGATTCAATTCGCATGAAATTAATTCTACTCAATTTATATTAATTAAAAAAATTAATGATTTATAATTTAAATTATTCAAAATTAAAATAATTTTAAATTTAAGTTATTTAAAATTTGATTTGCTTAAAATTTAATTAATTTAAAATTTAAAATTTAAATAACCAAAATTTATAAAGTTTAATGTTTGAATAAAGTAAATTTATAATTTAAAAGAGTTATATTTTAATATATTTAAAATCTAATAAATTTTAAATTTGATATTAATTTAAAATTTAAAATTCAAGATATTTAAAACTTAATAATTTGCGACCTAAAACAATTTGATTCCCTCGATTCGAGTCCGATCTAACCAATCCACCTATCACCTCTACCTTGAATCATCTAGGAAGGTTTCTATAGCGGTCTTGCTTCCTGGCGACGTCTAAAATACAAAGAACATCAAAGAGCCAAATGAGCTTAGGTAACTCGTTCGGCCAATTGCTTTGGGCATCATCATACGGCAAGACTGCAACCAACTTCGACTTGTGATCTTGGCCCTGCACATCACTGAACTAAACAGGTCTCGCAATGTAAGTTGAGTTTGAATTCCATACCAAAAACCCATTTCAGGACCAGACTAGGCTACCAAAAGGACAAAAATTGTTGGCTTTGTCACTAATTATAAAATTCAGTGGCAAAATTACGTAAATTTTTAATTTTAAATCTAAAATTTGATTATTAATCCTTATAAATTTATTATAAATAAATAGATTAGGAAAAAAAAAAGATGTCTTCTTTTGTTAGTCGTCTCCTAATTCCGATGTGTGCGAAGGCATGGTCCATGTAACCCCCTGATTAGAGGCCTTAATGAACACCATACTCTCAACTCATTTTTTAATGGCCCGTGCTCTCTAACTCGTTAGTTTAACGCGTTGTTTTTGTGTTATTATTTCAATTAGGACGCCCTATGGTCACTTACTTCTAGTCTACGCGAACTAAATGATCATCACTTCCTCACTTTATTTTTATTTTTATTTTTAGTTTTTTGACATAATGCAAGTTACCGTTCCAAAAAAAAAATAAAAATAAAAATAAGGTAAAATGTAAGTCAATTATCATTGAAACGCTAAAGCCAAGATTCGCAGATTTTTATTCACCTTTAAAACGTCACGCATAAAACTTGCCAATCCTCCATCCCTGTATCGTTAGGACATGGATGGGAATTGTGGCAGACCCCACCCTTTAGTCTCACGAGTCAAAAGAACGTGTCAAGATCTTTTTTTTTTTTTTTTTTCCAATTCTAACGAAATTAGTCTGACGATGATAAAGTAATTATACTTTTGGTTCTAATAATTAGGATTCAAATTTTAATGTCGAGGGACAAAAAATAAAAAGAGGGTAAATGACTGGAAAGATACATAGAAATTCAATGTTGAGGAGTGCTTGAATACTCGGTAGCTTTGTTGCCAGGTCCAAGGAGACATGATGCAAAGGTGGATGAAAGCCTGCCAATATAAAAAACCCACACCGCTGCAAGTAGATCAGTGAAAAACAGGAGGTTTGTGTGTATCCGTGTTGAGCTGTTGGTGTAACCTGGCATGATCCTAACTAAAATGAATATTAGAAAAACAGAAGGCTGATGCCACAATAACGTTTGCTTCAGAGCCAGGAAACCAGTGAGTTGGCAAGTCCCTCTTTTTTTTTTTTTTAACCAAAAAAAAAAAAAGAAAAAGAAAAAAGCATGATTGGGGTTAAAGACAGCACATCCATATGTGGCCTTTTTGTTTTTTGTTTTTTTTTTTTTCCTTAATTTTCATCTTCTCGGGCTTTTGATCATTTTGCATTAGCTCCTCTATCAAGTTTCCATTCTAGCACTGACCAACGGCCACCGTAAGGTACTCTCTCTCTCTCTCTCTCTCTCTCTCTCTCTCTCTCTGTGTGCCAACAGCCAGGAGACCTATCTTGATGATCTGCTTTTGTTTGTGTACTAGTTGATTGTCGAGAATGTTAACTATTGGGATCCTTTCCTTTGCCTTCATAAAGTGCATGTGCTTGTTTTGACGTGCAAGCCTCTTGACCTTCTTCTTTACACTTGATTTCCGTAGATATAGATTCCCCCACTTTTAGCTTAAGGATTATAATTGACAATACCTTCCACACTCTTCGTGCCTTTGAATAGGCTAGCTGCATATGGTATTAAAAAGAAGGATTTATTGATACGGGAGCATTGGTTACTGACATACGTTTTCTCCTCTAGATTCTTCGCTTGATTCTGACTGGAGAAGTGAGAAGGAATGGAAGGTGATGCGCCTAGCTGGGCAGATCAATGGGGTCCAGGGGGCATCGGGGTCATGGCGGAGGAAGGCGGTGATGCCAACAAGAAAGGGACCAGCAATGGCAAGGCGGGGGGCAAAGGAGGAGGACTAAAGAGAGCCAAAGGGGCAATCATCATGGGAGCACAGAAGATCAAGAGTGGAGCATCCAACAGCGTGAAGTGGGTCAAAAAAACATGCCGGAGAAAAGGCTCCCCCAAATGAACATGTAAAACTCATTCCACTCTCGCAGAAACTTGATCTGATCTTTGAGGTGCTCTGACTTGTTCTCAGCTTGTGTATGGTGCCGTAACCACCGCCGTTCTTCCTCTCTTGTTTTAATGCAGAATTACAGATGCCAGATTTCAAAAATATTATGCCATCTTCGAAGAAAATTGTCGAAAAAACAATATTATACATGTGTGAAGAAAGTTTATGCTTTGCTTCGATTTATTTTATTTCTGTTGAGGAACACGTGTGGGGAGGTATGCATCCGGCAAAGCCACGCATGCTTAGTACCAACTTCTTAGCTGTGATCCAATAATGAAATAAACTTATCGTTGAATCTTTAGTTAGGAAACATTTAGAATAATTATGTCTTCGCAACTAACCCACTGCACAACAGAACGGCATGGCCCATTGAAAAAAAAAAAAAAATTCAATATAACTTGGAGGTCGTATGGTCAAGCGCTGAAAATAATGATAATGGCGCGCACGTCTGACCCTCCCAGATCCCTGTAAAAGCCTCGTGCCACAGACCCCATATAACAAGTCTGGAGTGTCGGGTAACCCGTTCACTGATTTTTGGCCAAGGCAGCGGCAACACAACATTTCACCTCGCGACTTTCTTAGCAGAAAGGATATTAGCAACCGTTCAAATAAGATAAACCATGAGATTACTGGCAAGCAGAAACGTAAACGATGGGGATAACAACAGAGAAGAACTACTCGAAGGAAGGACTCAATACCATTCGTTCTCATTGAGTTGAAAGGCATGGATAAGCAAAGAGGAGAGTAGCATAGACTGCTAAGAATTTACATATTGCAGATTTCCATTTACAGAGTGACATAACATTGCTCTTAGTGGGACCCAAAGGTATTCTCTCCACTGTAAGTCATGTAGAGAAAACCATCTTCATCCTTGTTTTCCTCATATATTGCAGACATCAGTGCAGCTGTAATAACCAACGGATGTTACTGACCCAGCTCAAAGTTATTGATTTGCTAGTAGAAACACTTTTGCATTGTGACTAACCAGTGGGAGGTAAAGTGTTCTTCACAAAGACAAATATAGCCTTCTCAGCACCGAGCTTAATCCTTTTCCGGACAACATAAACAAATTGCCCAATAGTCAAATCAGCAGGCACGAGGTATCTGAATTCACGAGAACAAAAGTTGAAAACTACAAAGTGAGGATCAAACATTAATCCAACTACCATAAAACATGCATTAAGCTTCTGGTGGAACTGCACTGGGATGTACAGCAAATGATATATTACGATTATTCTTCTAAGATCTGATATTTTAATATTGAAGCCTTCTTCATAACATGCAAAAGTGGATCCAAGTAACCGAAAAAAAATAATAGTGTCAGCTTACATATTTTAAGTACCAGGACTCCAAACTTTAATCTTGGATCTAAATTCAAGCTTTCAAAATCAAGAACAATGGTAGCCACATAAACTTGTATCTACTCAACCCTAAGCTGATAAAGAAGATGAAATTCATGCAGAATATTGGCACAGACTGCAGAATATCAAAGATTAATCAATGCAAAACAAGCAGCAAGTATCTAAACATTATGAATTTGTCACGTAAGTGCATGTGCAATTTATCTCTTTAATGCACATAATAACAAAACAACATGCCATTTAGCGACAATAGTATAATGCCACCTACCGAATACTATAACAAGCAACAAATATGTTCCTGAGATTATTAAAAAACCAAGCCCACCGAAGGATGATTATAATAATAACTACTTAGCTAGAAACACTTGCAAATGCAATGAATTGTTGATATCCATGACGCTGAAAAGTATCTAGGTAAAGATGCAACTAACTTTTTCTTATCAATATCAGGAACATCACTCCTTTCAGCCTTTTCCACAATGACCTGCATTACGAGCATTGTAAGAGAACTATCACAATGTGCACATGGGGATAACAAAATGGACATAGCACGACACAAAAGGTTCTTACAGGTACTCTATCAGGATACTTCTCCCTGATACGAGCAGCTTCTGCTTGCCTCCTCTCTGTTTAGAAAGACCATAAAAGCATGAGTAATGTAAACAAAATCAAGATCTGATAAGCAAACTAAATAGCCACTGTCAATTTAACGTAAATTCTGTTCTCCAGATGCAACGAGATATCAGTTTCCTTCATGTTACAACAGGAAAGAGCAGTGGGACAGCAGATTAGCAAGACTAAGTTTTAAGCCACGCAATAACCATGGAAGCCCAAAACCCACATCCAAAGCTTGATCACCAAAACAATGGTGTCCATCTACCGTACCAAATTTCTCACAATACTAAACAGAACCTATAACATCTACAGAAATTGCAATTAACCCCCTCAAAAATTACAAGATTCTGCATAACTTCGATACCTTAAGGTCCTACCCAAGAGCCCCAATCACAGCCAACCGAGCAAGTTTTCGAAAAAGATTCAATCTTTCGCACAATCAATGGCAACAGCCACATGGGTATCAAGAATTCAATAAATAAAATAAAAAAAAAACACATAACAATCAATACAATTCAAAAGAAAGAGAGATAGATAGAGAAACGGACCCAAGGGGTGTTCAAGTTTGAAGGAGCTTTTAGCCATGGCGATGCCGGCGCTTTGACCGCGACTACCTGCAAGTTTCAAACATCTAAACATCACAACCCACAAACAAAAATCCTATCTTTCTCACAAACCCAACAAAGCAATCTCCCGTAAACATCCGACTAAACAATATTCAAGAATTTTAAGCCAAAACTACCCAGAAAACAATCAACAAAGCCAAAGCGATTTCGTGTACACAGATGGAAACTTTTTCACATACCCAACACGAAAAACAGAGAAATCTATTGATTTTTTTCTTGGGAGGGGAAGTAGAATTTATTAATTGATGATTGATCGATCTAATATTAAAAATGGAAGAAAGGGCTTATATATAATTAATAACTAAAGTCTCAGTTTCATTACAACACGAAAACAATTGTTGCTCTCATCTACGCAAGGATTGCGTCCGTTTACAAGAAGTTGTGTGCCTACATGATTGTGTTGATACGACATCGTTTCAGGTGATATATGAGCTTGCACTTGCTTATATTAAAGAAAAAGAGACGGTGTTTTTGCCTCTCAAATTTCTTGATGAGCATTTTTCGCTCAATTTTGAAACAAGAGAAAAATGAAAAAGGATGTCAAATATGAATTGGTTTAGTAGGTTCAATACATCTGATAATAGCTTCTCCACGAAACGTAGCTACATAAGGATGCAATAGAGGTAACATTTGGTTTGGAGAATCCATAACTCAACGGCCAAAAATCCACGTGATTTAATAGTTTAGAAGATCGTTCATTTCATGCAAAAGTTTGAATTCGATTCTTTGATAAAATGTCTGTTAGAGTTTGAATAAACATTTTAAAATATACATAATTGTGATTGAATTTTCTTATCAAGTATATAATGTACTACTTATTCACTTACTCTTATTGCTTTTCCACTTATTGAATTGAGATTTGAGACCTTAAATTGTGTCGTGCAATCTTCTAGTTGTAGTAAAAAATTGTAAGATTATCAAATCATGCTGGCCAGAGATACTTTAATAATTTTACACAAAACAATATATCAAAAAAGAAAATATTAAGATAAACAAACTGAACGTTTTGCTATTAATAAAGTGTTTTTGGTAAGTGAGTATTACATGTTTGTTTCCCTTCTGCCTTGCTCAAAACAAAAAATTAGAATTAATAATATTATTTTTAATAACAACTTTTACAAATATATTATACAATCATTTGAGTTAATTAAATGTATTTATTATTTTTACTAATATATATATATATATATATATATATATAAAGAACATATTTATTGTATTTACTCAAAAAATTTATAAATAATTTTGCATTTTTAATATATATAATTAAGATATTTTTATTAAAATTTATTGATTTGATACCTAAATTTTAATAATTTTTTAATATTTTAATTTTTTATAATCAAAAATACATATATAATAAATATTAAATTTAAGTATCACTTTTTTTAATTTTTATTTATTTATTTATTTTAACTCATAATGCATTTAGTATTGTTGTAACTAAATTTTTTTAAATAAAAAAAGAGAGTCAAATTGATTTTTTTTAATTTTTATTTTTAAAAGGGCATGTAGGTGCTATTTCTACCTTTTTGACGGTCGAGTTCAACACGTAAAAAATCTAGTTGAAAATGGAAAAAAAAAAAAAAAATGGCAGTCGACAATTTGACATTTCCCATGTCTCTTCTTCACTTCTGTATAATAATCCTCCATCGCTAACTCTGAAGCTCCAGTCTTGCTGCTGGTGGGTGGCAGGAGCAAACCACTCGATTCCAAGACTTGTTCGTGGTTCATAGCTAACACCAATAAGAACCGATTTGCTTTTCATTTTCATCAACACAAAATCTCAATCTCTCTCTCTCTCAGAGTTAAGCAATTGGGAGGTTTAATATATAGGGTCAGATTCAGGAAGTGGAATAACAACATGGGTCAGTGTCATTCATCTCTTTCATCATCATCACCAAGAGCAGGCCACCATGGAGCAGAGACTTCAAGCAGAAGGAAAAGATGGCTACTCATGGCTAAGCAGCAAAGGTCTAGGTTCTACATACCAAGGAGGTGCATTATTATGTTACTGTGTTGGCAGAAATATGGCAAGTCTTGATAATTCTCTCTACTTAATGTGAACCATCGTCAAATATCATCATCAGCAGACAGCAGTCATCAAATCAACAGACATTAGACCAGTGGTGATGGGTTTTGCTCCATGCATTGTCAAGTTTCAGTTGTATGGTAGGCAAGTGATAATGAAGATGTCATGTGACTTGGCTTATATCATATGGCATGTGGGAGTGAATTTTTAAGAAGAAAGCAAGAGAATTGAAGGGTTACTGTATTTGAGTTTAGTGGACAAAGAGAGGAGGAAGCATTGATTTTTACTTTTGTTATTTATTTATTTTTATAACTTATTTTTAACAGCGTAGGATAGGATAGGAATGGGGTAAGTGAAAATGCAGAGCAGCAGACCTTAATCGCAGGGAGGACGGTGACAGAGACAAGAAGGGGTGAACGCGGGTGCCTCCTTGTAGTAGTACTTGGGAGAGACAAGAATTTGGGTCATTGGAATTGTTGTACTTTCTATCTTCTCTATAAATCTCGTTAACTTTCTTGAATTTTTCTTTTTGTTTTTTCGTGCCTTCATTCCAAAGTCATCAAACTCGATTTCTTTTTTCATTTTTTCGCATATGTCTTGTTAAAACTATTGAAATCAGATTACATGCGTATCTTTATGATTAATCTCCTCATGTCTTGAGGTTTCCTATGCGCAATTAGCCAAGCCATTGCTTGAGGGCACAACCAAAACATTTTTGGCCGATCGAAAATACTACATTTTACGTAAATTATCTTTTAATTTATTAAAATATTTAATAAAATTTTGATACCAGCGATCAGAGTTATTTTTAATAAAATTTTTAATAATATATATATATATATACGCATGAAATCTTCAATATACAAGAACCATTTATTGTGAAAATTTGGGGTTCGAAGTGCCGTGGACAAGCGAGTACGAATGATACTTTTTTCTATGTCGCTAAAGTAGTGTTGTTCCACAGTTTTAATTGCTTCATTTTCCCTTCCCTGTCTCTGCAGGCACTACTTTTAATCAAAGGCGCATGCTTTAAATACTCGTAGAACATGGGTTCTGAAAAATAGCAAGCAATGAATGCACGTCTAACGTTATGCAAACCCTGATTGGGTGAGGCCACTCTTGGAGCTCCATGATTAGAAATTGTAGGGGCCCGTCATCCATCTCCACCCTGTGGCCAACTGACGCGAATCTTTTAGCCTATTGTTTTTTTGCATGCTTGCTGATCTGCTCGTATGCTTGCAACCATCTCGCTCGACTTGGCCTTAGATGTGGCGAAGAGGCAGGTGGGTTAAATTCAGACCGACCAAAACTATTTTGGGTTCGGGCTATTTGAATCTCAGGTATTTTGGATCATAAGTATTAATTTTTTCAATAGATACAGATTGGTTGAGTCGAATTTCAAATCGGTTAAATTGAGTTTTGTGGGCCGCATTAGTTTTTACTGTCTCGTTTTATGCTTAAAGCAAAAGAGTGTTCGGAGTTGCACTTGTACATCTTGACTTGTAGATGGCCAAAACTGCTATCTTCCTCCACTGACCTGATATGGATCCTACGTTCTTCGATTGCACATCAACAATTTGTATAATCAAACCAATCGTCCTGGTCCTGGAGATCATGGAGGAGGCTTTTTGTCATGTGGACGGATGCTTTGTTTAAGTGCGTGCACGAATGCTTCGGCCAATTAATTAAGTTCTTCCTGCGCAGACGCCACATTCAATGGGGAGACGGAAGGGCTTGTGTTGTTGGGAGTCCACCAAAAAGAAATCCTCCCCGGCACACTTCGGAGCGTTTAGTTCAAGATATTTTTAATTTGGAAATAAAAATGAGAAATTTTATTCTTATTTCTTTAGTTATGTAAATAAAATTTTCTTGTACTTAAAAATTATTGTTCTCTTTATTCTCTTAGATAATTTCATTTCTATTCCCCATCTTATATATACATATTTAAAAAAATAGCAATAATTATAAATATACTACAATATATTATGATAAATACTAAAATAAATATTATATATAAATATCAATAAAATATAGATAATAATAATAATAATAATAATATTATTATTAGTATTATTATTAGAATTATGTATTGTAATAGTATTAAATTATACTATTGAAATATATTTTTTATTTTTTAATCATTTTAATAATTTAAATTTTAATATTATATTATAAAATTTCTTATATTTCATACGCTTTAAATAATACTTCTATTATGTTAACTGTAATACAAATATTAGAATATATTTACTATTAATTTTGATTTTAAATTAAGTCAAATAACTACAAAAAAATTAATCTTAATTTTAAAGTAAATTAAGTATACTTTCGAAATAATTATTTTGTTTCTGAATTCACTTTATTTTCATTCTCTTTTTGGATTTTAATTCTGAACTATAAACCAAACAATTCCTTTATTGTTAGTACGAGATGGCATCTCTCATATTTGTTTTATGGAATGCACTTCAAATCCTAGACCCGTGGTCTACTCCATCATACGATGCATGGCGAATACGTTTGGTACATTCAATATGTCAAGTCCTGATAATTATAAATGAATATGATAAAAAATTGACAATTAGCATTAACTTTTGGGGCTAATTGCTTTAAGTGGGGTGAGCCCATGCAAGAATGTAAATGGTCATGCACATGCGCATGCCTTTAACCACCAACATGCCCCTTTCATAATATTGTTGACCCACTAAAAACTAGAGAAGCGCTGCATTAGACATGAACGTGCTCGAACTTTCTTTGCGTGAACCAGAGAATAAGTCACCATGTTTAATTATTGATTCGTTTTTTCTCACAAAATATCAACCGTGTCACCAGAGTTGTTTGATACACATAACCTAGGAATTAAATGCACCGACCAAAGACTTGCATCTCTATTACTTTGCACCTGCTTTTTTGAAATTCAAATCAAAATGACAGTGGCAGAGTGGCACTGGCACTACAACAACATATATGCTTGCCTTCTTCAAAGCTCATTAATACTAATTGAAAGCTCACGGAGAGCTTTATGCAATTTTCTATCTAAGCTTTATACTCAATATACCAACCTGCCTTTTGTTGATGGGTAGGTGACAAATTTAATGCTACCTTCTTCTTATAGCTAGGCCAAATGCAGCATCCCATCTTCCATCCCCCAAGTTCTCTCTCCCTCCCCCCCCCCCCCTCTCTCTCTCTCTCTCTCTCTCTCTCTCTCTCACTCCCACAAACACACACACACACACACACATTAAGTGATGATACACGGCCTCAGTCACAGGACATCCACTTCTAGTCCTGTGCTTCTTTCCGCATCTTTGGTACTCTCTCTAAATGTACACTCTTCCAGATTTGTTGAGTCACTCGAAGCTTTTTTTTTTTTTTTATTAGTTTGATATTGCTGTCAAAGATTGTTTATCACAGACCAACTTAAAGCTCTTTTAGATTCTTTTTGTTCGAATTCTTTATTTGAGTTGAAGCTTTCTTATCTTGTCTAGCCATGTTTTAGGTTATTCAGTTTCTATCCTAAGACACTATATTGTTAAATACTTGTAAGCTTCTTCATTGCATAGTTCCTTTTTACTTTTCCCCCCTTTTTTTTTTAATAACAAGCAACTCCACCCCATGTCAGATAATACACTATATTGTTTATAAGAGTAAAAGGTGTACGAGATATTGGTGCGGTTCAATCTGAGAGCAGTACTCCACATCTGGGGTTCTGTCATTTGATTGAGCCGTGCCAATATCACGTGCTACATTTTCCATCTTAAATCGTATCTAATTTTTTTTTTCCCCCTCTTGTCCTTTCCTGGTAATTTCAATGTATGGCCTTTCAGAGCAATTATGGTTATTTTTTATGTCATGGCAAGAATACTAGACTTACGTCTCTTGAAACCCTTTGACTCTATGCTGTTTGGTTTTTGTGTTGCATGCAGGGCAATTTGATTATGCTTATCTGTTTTCTTTGCCATTTATGCCTTCCTTGCATATTCTGTATAACAAGCATATTACTATCAAGAGTCACTTTATTCTAGGCGATTGGAAAACCTTGAAATTGAATTTGTTGTGCTGAGTTAATCTTTGAAGGGGCACTTTGACACATACCATGAATAGATTTTTTGTTTTAGTTAATTGACCCTAATAGTAATTCTAAATTCAAGACCTAGAGCCCTGAAAATGATTGTAACACTGTTGAGTTAAATCACATTGATAGAAAAAATATCCCAAAAAAATAAAAAATAAAAAACTCAGCCAAGCTGTATAACTAAAGAAGATTAAAGTTGAATTTTCAATGTGATGAATATGGCGACTGTAATTGCTCGAACCCAGAAGTTCATAACTTGGTTTGCTTGATCGAGTGATGTTATAAGGCCTCCATCAGTCTAAGCACATCTCATGCCATTATATCTGCAGAATGAATGCTAGAGCACGACAATAAAATGCCATTAAGAGTAAACAACAAAATTGCCACAAAAGAGAGGGAGAGAGAACATCCAAGATAAAGGCACATTATATTTATTTATTAACCAAAAGGCAGA
The DNA here is from genome assembly GCA_019804595.1 of Bruguiera parviflora. Taxonomy (NCBI): domain Eukaryota; kingdom Viridiplantae; phylum Streptophyta; class Magnoliopsida; order Malpighiales; family Rhizophoraceae; genus Bruguiera; species Bruguiera parviflora. The sequence continues at coordinate 313,991 of CM034055.1, forward strand.
ATAGTTTCCCAGAAGGACCAGATTTACGTTCAATTTTATTAAGTTCTCAGTGGCCATGGAGGAGAACCCAAAACGGGCCCTCCAAGCACTCAAAAAATTGGTTGTTACAGCCTCTCCATTCTTCCTTGGTGCTGTCTGGGGTTGGCTTCTTTAGTAAGTGTCTCTTCCCACGTTTCCAGTATGATTCTATGGTTTTGTTCTGAGTAAATGCTATATATCTGCTTAAATATGTGGGGGGAAGGATCACTGATATGCTTTCGCGTGTTGTCTTTCCAGAGTTCTGAGAAGCCAGTGGCTAGTCTTTCAGAAACTTGCATTCCATAAAGCCTGGCTACCTTTGCCACAGTGCTTGCGAACTTCCATGATCCTATCAACAGAGCTGCAAACACGAGCCTTCCACTCACAGTCTGCAGGAACAGATCATATCACGAGTTCTCCAATCAATACACGTACAAAATTGACATAAAAAATAGGCTCAAGAAATTCTGACCCCTTCCAGATATTTATCAATGATTTGCAGGAAATTACAATATCTGGAAGATTGGTAGTAGGTGGGAGTACAAACAAATGCAATTGCAATCTGAAATTTATCCAACTGTTACTACTAAAACACATATCTGTCTTCGGAGGCATGAAATGAAACAGCATGCATGGTCACCTATCAGTGACAGAATCGGTCATTGTAGTTGCAAAGAGAAAATGAAAAAGATAGTAGTTCCATATAAATTGGATTGGAACAGAATCGCACGGAACAACAAGTCAAACACCTTTGTGTCTGTATGAATTTTACCTGGAGGTGTTCCGCAACAGAGTCTCCTATCATCCACATGCTTGACATCTAAACCAATAAACCAAGATCCCAGTGAAACATCTTCGTTGGCATATTTGTGCAGAACATGCCTGACAAAATAGATTGACAATTGAGAAGCACATTTAGCTTTCTTTTATAAACATATCTTGGAAAAAAGTTCCTAAACATCCGGGATATATGGTTCAAACACACATAGCCACAAAAAAACTGAAACAGGATGGAGAACTTTGCATAAACCTTGGTATGCTATCATCAGTGATGAGAGGTTTAAAGCTACTGTCTAGAAAAGAGTTCACAGAGCATGGACCTTACTGGTTTACAGATATGTAGGTTGCCAAATCTTTTGATATGGCATAAAGCTGTCCTGTAGCATGACGAAAATACTTGTCTCCAAATTTCCAATACTCTGGTTCATGATATTTCGCTCCTCTGTTTCATGGACAAGTATGGACAAGTAGGAAAATTCAGCTTCCAAATAAGAAATTCATTAATAAGGCAGAGGTGACTCGGCACACCTGTTAGCACGTACTGGGCCAGACTTCATGCAACCAATATAAACCCGAAGATTCATACGGTGCCCAGCTAAAATGGTAGCGAGTGTACCTGTGGTTAATCAGAGAAAATGAACTCAGGGAGACAGGAGAAACACAATGAATAAAAGAGAAAAAAAATTTAAAAACCTGTTCCATTCCACTTTTAACTTTGTTCATCATTTATCATTTAGGAAATGATCCTTATTTTTCACAACAAAGCCCAGATGAAGAAAGAAACTCATGCAGTCCACCGCATGCTTGAAAGTGAAATCTTAGACGACGATCAATATGGAAGTACAATTGTGAATTGACATATGTGAAGGGGGCAAAGATTAAAAAATTCCCTTTACCAATATTTACATGAATATCATCATCCACTTTGACATAAAAATCTGCATCCCACAAAGCAAGAGCAGTAGTAAAGTATGTCTTTGTCTTGGCAGATAATTCCAGGTAGCCCTCAACATGTTCCTGCTCACAGGATATGGACAATAAGCAATGAACATGTATCAAACCTGTTTTTCTAATTTCTTTGAGAATATTAAGCAGCTCATTCAACGAGTCATGATTCAAGTACAAGACAAGAATATCACCAGCTTCAAGAAATCTCCATGTGTCATCTCCTCTGCTTCAATAGCTTTGTCAAGAATGCCACCAGCTGTAATACTGCAGATAAAATTCCAAACTTGGATATTTTAAGATGATATATTACAGTCATTTGATAAAAGTCACCTGGCATGGTTATGCAACAAATGTAACATTAAGGATCTAACAAGACCATTCACAGCTACCACAAGATGCCATTGTGGTCTAGCCTTTGATGCCGTCCATAAGGAAACAGCTTCATATGGACTCAGGTTCATATTGAGATAAATGCACAAGAACATGTTTTTCTTTGAATCATATTTCAATATGCTAGCAAGTGAATCATATTCTCATAATAACTAAAGGGTGATGATCCACGGTAGGCAGATGTTCTCAACAAAACTGGACAAGCATGCCACTGTACGACCCCAGCTATGCAGAGATACTCACCTGTGACCAATAACAAAGCGAACGATTATGCCCTTCTCTTTCTCCAACTTCTTTCTTTCATCACCTAGTTAAGATCTTGAAATGACCAGCTTATCATACATAATAAATGAACAGGGAGAAGAAAATGGAAAAATAGGAACTTATTTGAGAAAAAAATTAGAAACTGGCCAATTCACCTTGCGGCATCCAAGTAGCACGTACTGAATCTCTCCGCTTCCTACTACTAAAAGCTGTATTGATTCCTACTACCATAAAGTATTTTCTCCTCACATTGCCTGGTGCAGGAGAGGCATACAACAAAGATTCACGTACTGCCTTTGCAGTTACCAGTTTTGTCTCTAAATTTGAGATTTTATTATCCAGTCTCCTGCATTCCATATAGGGCCATATATTTCACCTTACAGTCAACGGAAACAGCTGTAATGGATACCAAATGCCACAATCAAGCTTACTGAATATCATAGCGTGACTCCGAAACTTTCCACATGCTGCTGTTGAACATATGGTTTGCAACCTTCTGATAGCGGCAGATGAATGGAGTAACATTATATCTAGCATGCTAATAGAATCCATATTCTACAGAATGACTATCAATCACATGCTTATCAAAATATAAATGAGTCTTCAATGCAAGGGTGATATGCACTTACAGGTTTTGGATTACAGGCCTTGGATTCTAAATTCTTTTCTTCAGGCACTGTCCACATCCTGAGACAAGAAGCTTGGTTAATACGGCATGCAGATGCTAAAAGCAATCACCTTGAGACAGATCAAAGAATTTCATGCCAACAACAATGGAATGACAATAAAATAGGATGAAGCTTCCTAACAATAACCAATGGATACAGGTACGGCAACAATATAGAACTATGTGACTCAAAATACAAAGAAGAGAATGTTGGTTTACAACATCCTATTTAATAATGGGTTATCTGTAGTTAAGAAGACTCTGCCTGATGGAAGTAACTTGCTTAAATTTGCAGCAGACATTTCTGAAAGTCGACCAGAGGAACAAATGCCTCTCCTCAATTGAGCTACTCCAACAATATGACTTTTGGTAGGTTTCTGAAGTTCTTTAGAAGCCAAGAAATAAGAAATCATCGAAACTTAATAGAGTTGCGAGCACTGAAAAGTTATCTATTATCTTCCCAAGTTATGAAAGTGTCGGTGGAGAAAAAACAAAGAAAAACATAAAAAGGATGATGGATAAAATATTGAAATGGCCAACCATTTGATTTCATGATAGAAGAATTATCTCTCCATCTTGTTTAACTGAACTGATGCTCCAATATAAGAACACAGGAATTCTATAGAGAACCTGTTTTATAACATGCAAACAATTTGTTTTCAACCTGAGTAACAGCAATTCTGGGAAAAAATTCAGGAATTTGGCAAGCCGCGGTTCAAAAACACACAAGAAATTGCCCAACTCACATGCACTGGCAGCAACAGACAGAATCAAAGGGACCTCTTTCCAAAAAACTTTTACCAAAACTTGACAATTTTCTGGAAAGTTGTTGACACCCAGTTGACTTCAATACATCACACTGTCAACCCAAGCACTGAAGGAGCCAAAAGATCCAAACTTGAATGAAACAAATGTCACCCAAGAATCAAAATACCTGTTGGTGAAGAACATTCCGGCAACGAAGCTGCTAAGGCAAAGAAAAAGAGCCCCTTTTCTTGACATAACATTTTTAGCAGCAGTCTCTCCCCCTCTAGTCTTCATTGACATTCTTCTAGCTTTCCACCTAGAAATTAACGATAATAAATTATAATCAAGAAGAGAGAGCCTAAATAGACAAATCTAGAACCAGAATCAATGCTGTTTAGATAAACCAAAAATTAAAAAAAAAAATGTACAGTATTGTCTGTGAGTTGGGACACACGCTCTCTCCTTCGTCCACACTCCGGAGAGAGAGAAGACCCACCAACCGCCACTCTTAATATTTCCCAAAATTTACATAACTGTCATTTTAGCAAAACGTTCCACAGTCATCAGTTCCTCACCATAAATGTGAGTTTTTTTTTTTTAAAAAAATGAAAAAACGAGGGTAATACCCACAATCTCATCGAAAAAAACAAAAAAAAAAAAGACTTGACGAGGGTAATACCCACAGTCATCATTTTTAACACCATTTAACTGATACAGTTTCTTCTTGTTTTGAACTTTTATTCAGGTTACAGTGCGAGTTTCATTGATAGCTATCACTGAGTGGAATGCGACGAGGGTACCGCATCATCAGACTACTAAAACCACTTGACGAATGATGATTTTATTGAATTTTAATTTTATACAAGATTCCTGTTGTTGCATTTGAATGAAAAAGAAGAAAAATAACTAGCATTTGTGTTTTTTTTTTTCTTTCTTAATAAATAATAAAAAAAAAAAAAAAGTTACAGAATGTGCTCAGTCCCACGCACGCGAATGAGCTGGGCTCAGTAGTTGTTAACAGGAGTACGTTGGGTCCAATGGGCTGGAACCAGTTCTAAATTCTCCGTACCATAGGTCACTCGTCTACATCGAAAGATTGGCACTAAAGAATTCTCTGTTCTAACTTTGATCTCTAATATTTCAATTATAATTCGCAAGTGTTTCTCAAAACAACAGCACAGCAGCTTAGCAAATTAAATTAGCAGGCACACGCTATTGTAACTACATTAATAACACCGCACTACACACCTACACTTGCGTTCTGTCGAGTGATCGATCTAACCTGCCATGCTTTGTCTCGAGCGAATGTGTTTAGCTGTAAAAGGAAACGTACAATGGTGGCTCTACTAATATTTTTCTTTACCAAGTTTGGACAGCTCGCACGAATTGGCCTAGTTGTTGTCAACTTGGTGTGGGCGCACGATGAACTCTCGAGTTTGAGCATGATAAGGATTAGATTTAAATGTGGATTGGGACTAATGGGCCTCCGAGCCCATTTTCAGCCCGTTAACACTTGAGTGCCCGACACCTCCCCCCGGCACCTACCCAGGCCCATGCCACTCGAAATAGTCACACACACACACACGCACGCACATATATATTCGAATTCACTATTACTAGTTATGAGGTTTAGTGATTGAATTATTTAAGTTTCTAGTGTCGGGTCATTAAATTTCAAAAAATAATAATAATAATAATAATAATAAAAAGGTTATAGCCCACTAAGCTGAATAACCCTTTTTGCCCGAAATATCTTATGGCCCCCACATACTCAAGGTAACTCTCTCATTTCCTTCTCACATCTTCTCCTTTTCCTTCTTCTCTGTGTTACAAAAAATAATTCGCACAGACTTGGAGACTTCGCTAGCATTTCTGATGATATGTGGAAATTGACTAATCAAGCTCTGAGATTGGCATTAAGTAATGTGTCGAGGACCATGAACCAAAGTTAAAAATAAAAGCAGAGTCTGGATAACGGGAACAAATTGTACATTTATTTAATGCAGCGGAATAGCCAACCGAGCAAATTTAAATTTTCTTTGTAAAGACTATCAGCAAAATGACAAATGGAGATGACGTGTGGCGCTTGGTCCCCTGTCCAATATGTAAAGACCATGACAGTACCATGGAATGGGGACATCGAAGATGGAAGCAACCAAGCAATGAGACAAAAAGATTTATTTGTACTAGGATTACAACTTTTTTTTTTTTTATAATTTTTTTTTTCTTCTGGACAACAAGACTACCGCAACTATACTATAGTGGAAGAACCACTCGATTATCACTTGGTACAAGGTTTTTTTTTTTGTTTTGTTTTTAAATTTCTTTTGTGGGTCGAAGGCAAAGCAAAAGATACGAAGCTTTGAGTGGTCCTTGGAAGATGCTTCGAACATTTTAAAAGCTCGCAGAGGCGAGGAAGTGAAAGGAGTGGTGGAAGGAATATTGCAAAAGAAAATCATTGTTATTCCTCATCTTTTAGCGTAGCTCTGGGATCTTTTAGTTTGATGAGCATAAATCCTGATAAACAAGAACATGTCCAACGGACAAGGAACAGTATAATTCTCTTCCCTTTCCTAAAACTTGGTACCCACTAGTGGCAGCCCCCTGGTAAAGCTTGGAAAGGGGTTGTCGATGGACTTTGAAATCTTCATTCCTAACCATTTGAAGCCATGGATTGTATGACTACGCTAGTCTGATTGGTCACAAGGACACAACTTTCAGAGGTAACAGTAAAGTTTTTAATTCCATTCTTTTTAATATATATATATATTTTTTTAAAAAAAATTTATGCAAAATGTAGACTTTAATTACCATATACCGAAAAAAAGGTATTGCAAATTTTAGCGAAAATCGATAGCTATTAGTTTGGAGCGAGAAATTTGTCATCGGCGGGCGGTCCAGAGGAGTTAAAAACTTGGGTGAAAGAGGAAACCGGTGTATTTTATGATGTAATGCCCAATGTTACAGCCACTTCAGACTTCCAACAACTGAATTATGGGTTTTAAAAGAAACAAAAGCAAGCTATGATAATAACCAAAAGCAATCAGAGAGTGAACGAAAGAGCAGGAGACAAGTATAAAGCAGAACTGCTAAGATCAGTAAGAAAAAGATGCTAAAGCAGCCAAGAGCGAGAGGGAAGATGTTAACATTAAACTAGTCCCTCTTTTATATCCCCTGATACAGGTGAAATACAATTACCCAAAAACACACGAATTCTACCGGGCTACCAGACAAAATTTCAGAGACTGCCAGAGTTCCAATCTTGCTGGCTTTTTTTTTTTTTTTTAAGTACATTTTCTTCCCTCTCTCTCCCTCTCTCGCTCTCTCTCATCAGCCAAAAAGGCAGCTCCAGCTTCTACCTAGCCCAATTACAATGGATAACATATTTAGCAACAACAATTATATTAACTACAATAAAAGATTAGACTGTGGACACCCATCAGTAAAAAGGATAAAAACTGACATGGTGATGACGCCACTACACCACGATGAAGATGCAAAGGATATGGAACGTCTTGGTTTTGTAATGGCGGTAAGGACATGAAATTACTCTAGAAAACCAGTTTTTGTCAAGATAGCATTCCTGACTTTACTAAGATCTCTTCCCTTGAGTGTCCTCCCAATTCCTTCACACACAGAGAAAGAAGAAATCTGGCTCCTTGCAAGCTTCCTAGCCAGCCACTCATGTGGAGGGACCATACCATCATCATCACCGTCTTCTTCTTCTTCATCATCATCATTACAATTAATATCATCATTTTGATAGCCCTTCCCTTGATGACATTCCCCATCAGTACAGGCTGTGCCATTGTTAGCCCAAGAGTCCAGTCTTGCATTTTTCCCATATACCTTTGACCAATCGGGGATGTTCATAGGAGCTGATGACTGCTGAGCCACTTTGGCTTCATGGGATGTTGCTCTCGGGATCATTCTTGGAGCACTAGAGAGGTGCCACGCAGCAGCACCACCACCAGAAGATGAACCAAAAGATTGGTCTTTATATTTTCTGATATTGGGACTTGAGTCTTCTCTGTCCTTCACAACTGACCATACATCATCTTCCTCAAAATCTTCATCTCTCATTGATCTTCTAACATAACCACGACCACCTCTGCCTTTTTCCATTGCACCATGCCAATCTGCCATGGCTGATTTTGCCAGAATATAATTTAAAAAGAGCTAAAAATAGAGGCTTTACATGCCGGGAGATGAGAAGGTAGAAAAAGGGGGAGGATTTGAGCAGCAATAAAGTTGCTTTCTTGAGCATAAATAGATAGAGTACAAGGGGAGTGGCCTTTGTTTGTTAATGGTGTGTCCTTTTTTAATTTTTTTTTCTTTTTTCTTTTTTTTTTCTCTTTTCCTTTAGTATTAAGTAACAAGATAAAACTGAGTTTGTATTGGGAATACAAAAGGAGAAAGGTGTAAGAGAATAATACAGGCATCTACCTTGGCCTTGTTTCAAAACGCTCCAAAAAGGAGCAGAACTTTTCAAAGGTGTCTTTAAATGGCAAGCTTAGTAAGAAACCTACCATTCCAAGCCAGGACAAACGAGGAGAAGCTGCGAAAGACCGACCCCCCTTCAATAACTGTGGCCAAAGATGCCACAGATTTCAAGGCAAAAATGGTACACTACTGCAACCACGGGAGAGACAAAGACAAGAAAATAAAATTTGGGGTTTAAGACTTCAATGCCCTCTCAGGCCACAAATGTTACACTGTAAAGTAAAAGAAAGTGACGGTGGATTGGTGGGTTTTGATTAGGACCTCAGTTGCCTACAACTCTCTTTTATCTTCTTACCTGGAAATAGTCTCTGCGTGGGTTGGCTTTAATACAGTAAGTCCAAGCGCCCACAGAAAGCAATGTCCATAACAAGTAGGCGGGCGGTGGTTTTTGCATAGGCAATGAGAGGTGGCAGCACAGAGCAAAACCCGGAAACAAAAATGTCATATAAAGAGCATATTTACCACCTATGGGGAAAAAATAAAAAAAGAAAAGCCAAAATTTTTAAGAGGTTTCTTTCGTGAAATGGGGTTTATGGGTATGCATTGTTAAGCATACAGCAAAATTGATTATTTGTGTTATTTTAAGAGTTTTATTAAAGGTTGCCTTGTTTGCGTACTGAAAAGGATGGTATTTGAATGGGAAAGGTGGTGAAAACTTCTTGGTTGGACGAGCCTCACAGATTTCAGTAACCTTATCCTCTCTAATCACTCGCTGCAATTCACATCTCATTAAGCGGAGTGGAAAAAGCAGTGTGTGAGAGTGTGTGGCAAACTTTTTAGAGTACCTAGAAGGAAGAGTCGTTAAAAAAGAGCAAACTATTGAAGTTGGACGCGAGATATATTAGTAGGGAATATACCAGTATTGGATGCGGTGGCATTGATATATGTGGTGTGGGGGTAGTGCTTTTTTTTTTAACCGTGACTCTAACTTCGGGCTATTCCTGCCTCTCCTCAAGGGATTTCAGCGGATCATGGAAGAGAGAGAGAGAGAGAGATGTTGTTAGAACTCCATTACGGATATGTCAAATAAAAATAAAAATAATTATATATATATATATAATAATAATAATTATTATTATTAATTATAATTACATATTTATATATCTTCCTTCGGTTCAATCGTTCTAACCAATCCGTTTCACCGCAACTTTGTTGTTGTTGTTGTTGTTGTTGCCATTGTTGCTATCAAGTTTTGTGGGGGCAAAAGGGCTGGGGGTGGGTAGGGTAAGGTGTCATCTCAACTCGAATCAGGAAGGTCCGGTGGATAATCTCATTTGAGGCGTGTGGGTCAACGCTTTTTTGGGGTCATCACGCAGAAGCAGAAACATCTGATGTTGCATAATAGCCAGAAGCATACCTGCCTTAAATTAATTCTCCCACATTTCTTTTTTTGGTATATTAAAAATGAGGGGAAAACGACAAAAGAGAATTATGGCTCACCCTTTCAAATAATGCGTGACTTTTCTCACTATAAAATAAGCCACCGAATCCATAGGTTGTTTATCTAATCTAAGTTACAATTGTTGCTTTATTCACCTCCAGTCTCCCACTAATTGAATTAATCACATGGTAAACAAGGAACTGCCTAGGCTTTAGAAGACCACAAGTTTGTGTCCAAAACAAACTTTAAAAAAGATAAAGCACCGGTTTGATTGATTGACGTGGCTGTTGGAATTCGAGCCCAGGTCTCCACGGCCACGACTTGAATGCAACACAGCAATAATTATGATAATAAACATCTTTTCTTCGCCAGAATTCTTTCCTGTCACTCATCTGGGGGTTTGGATTGGAGGCTCTAATTTGAGGTTTAAAATACGGTAGCAAAATACACGACAATGTAGTTACATTTGTATTAAATTGAAAGTGAAGCAACAAGAGGTCAGATTTTTACATACATATATATATATATGCATGAATTGCATTTCCTGCAGTTGCATTTTTTCTTTCTTCTTTTTTTGGGGAAAAAAGAAACCGAGTAGTGCGAGTTTATATATGGAAATGGAATCCCAGCAGGGGGTGTCCCAGTCCCACAAGCCAAGATAATAAACTCACCGAAGAGCCACTGAAATATCAGATAAAAAGGATTCCTTGGCTGCCCTTCCAAAAGGGATCAAAGCAAAGCAACCCACCTGACTTGCTTAAAGTTTTGATGAGATGAGACGAGACTAGCACACTAATCAAGACTTCCTTTCCATCCCTTTGCTTTTTCGCTTGGGGTTGATTAGTTAGTGGGGGGGGGTGGGGTGGTACTTTACAGCCCAAATTTAAACATCTCCACCGAATATGCCAGCTCAAAACCTTATTTACCAGCCCAACAAGACGAGGTCACACTTAATCACCCAAACTATCTATTCCACCACTCCCGGTCGCTTCAATGCCAACAAAGAGGTGGGGCAACTTTTGATGGCTAAGCGGGTCCTTTGCTAACTAGGACCAGTTTGCAACTGTCATCATGTTACGAATTATTGGCCGAGCTGTCCATGTTCCCTCTCACTTTCTCCGATTCCAATCGCAGTATATTGCCTAAATCTACCTTTAGATTTGCCGGGTGACATACTAAAAAGGGACATATTACAAGTGGACTTTCCCACCCTCTCTCTCTCTCTCTCTCTCTCTCTCTATGTGTGTGTGTGTGTGTGTGTATATATATATATATATATATATATATATGATTATTTTTTAAAATGTAATTGGATGATGCTACGCATCGTGTTTTGCACTCAGCTCATATATATTCGAGTGAGTTGAAGATAGACCATCTAGACTGAGAGATTTACAAAAATGGATTGCTTCTAAACTTAATTGACAAAGCGAAGAATATGCCCACTTCACCGACTAGGCCAACCGTTGGACGTCTTCTTCCCTATAGATTTCACCGCAACTGTAACTAGATGGAATTGATGGCTCTAGGACAGCTCTTAAAAGACGTCTTACAATAAATAGAATGAGGGAATTACGCGGACCTACGCTGAAGTGGGTTGGAAGGCACTCGATAAGAAGACAAATGACAATTGCACGGGATTTGATTGCCAAGCTGTATCTTTTGCTATTTTGATTGCTACAAAGAGACACACGATCCAATCTTTTCCAGCACATCAGCAGTCCCGCCATACTCTTGAGGATTCATTGCAGCAGGAATCAAACAATCAATGGTAAGAATTCAAGTGAAGTATGCATGAGTAAGTAAGTACTTCAATTAATAATTGTGATCATTCGTCACACTGGACCAGCAAGCCTTCCCACTAAACTACATTGCCCCGGAGAGTGAGAAGCAAGGATGTGAATCCCTGACTACTTACTCTCTTTATTTTTCCTGATACATAGAGAGATGAATAAGCACAGATGAATATAACTTATTGAGTAACTTATTCCTGTAACTTATTGAAAAGCTGTAACTTATTGCTTTAAGCCAAAACTGGATGAAGCATTTCAACCTTTAAGACTGATGCCAACTCAGATGATCTTTGGGATAGACAATTAATTAAGCTATTGAGTAACAAAAGCTTAAATTGACGGGGCAACGTGAAACCTGTACAAACTAGGGCGGGGTTGCGTTGCATATTGTGTTTCTGGCTTTAACTAATTCCCTCCCTTTCATTTCCTTGCTGCATGATAAAGCTCCATGTAGTCAAGAGCAGGCCTATTCCAAGACCAGTCTTGCTCCATCACTGTTTTGCATAATGAGTTAAACCAATCCCGACCATCATACCAGGAAGAGATTGCCCTGAAAATTAAATTGAAAACGGATATTGCCAAGCAAACTTGCATAAAAAACTCACAGATAGGCATGTTTGTGTGGGTGAAGACTAAATATCTGCGTGGGTGTTGAGTGCAAGCATGAGGTCAATGAATTCCAGTAACATGTAGAACTTGCATGATAGAAAACTCTCTGATGAGAAGAGACTATATTGAATTCTATGATTCTGGCCACTGCTGCCAATGGCTCACATAAAAAAGTCCAGATATGGGACTACTTAAGATATCCTCCTTGTATTTAGGCATTCCAATTTTGCTCCCCCCCCCCTTTTTTCTCTCATTTTTCTCTTTTCCCTGGCCAGAGAAGGGGGCACAACGACCTACAACAAAGCAAACATTTATCCACTCACCTATTTAGAGCATAATCAACGCCAGCAGCATCAGCTACATCAAAATTGAATCCATTTGGCTCAAGCCCTTGTGCTTCTGCTCTCTCTTTGTCATTATCCACATCAAACACAGTGTCATAAAGTCCTACACGAGAATAACATAGGAAAAATGAAACACTTGAAAGCTTGGCATTGACCTCAGAAGTAATAAGGGACTTGCAAGTGGTCAAATTTTACTTAACAAAATATGGTATCCCCACTTAATTAAGGAGAAATACCAATATTTTCAAATGTTCCATCTATCAAAAGAATATTTTTCAATGGTACAAAATTTAACAGATCATTCTTCATTCAGTTGTGAGAACATCTCAGAAGCTAGGCACAAACACACCTCCAGTTTTTCGTACAATTGGTACGGAACCATATCTCATAGCCGTTAGTTGCGTGAGTCCACAAGGCTCAAAAATTGATGGGACTAGAATGAAATCAGAACCTGCATATATCTACAGAATGGTGAAGAAATATACAGAAAAGAAGTCAGGATTTGTCAGGGTCAATTTGCAGGTGCAAGAGCTAAATATCAACTTGGGTTCAAATATTTGGAGTTTCATTGAGAGCATACCAAGTGTGAAAGTGGCTCATCATAAGTCAAACAAAGGCGAGCACGGTCACCATGAGAGGAATGCAACTGGTCGGCCAAATTCACAAAATCATTCTGAATACGAGGGTCAGGAGCTGAACCAAGCAACACAACCTGGAAAAGCCAATGCAATTCAGTCTAGACATGAGTGTAATGTGTTATTTAGCTCTCATCGCAGACTTCTGTTTCTCATAGGAGTAATGTTGGGTATTAAGACTCATGACAACATAAATCTCATCATTATCATCATAATACTACGTCTAAATAAGTGTTTCCCTCAATTCTTAATTGATGTCTGTTAAATCAAATATCAAGCTTGCAAGGCAAGGATCACTTTTTGTGCTTTCTAGTTATTTATTCCTATAGTTTCAATTTAATTATAAAACATTATATTCTTGTTAAAACAGATCAAATTCTTGTATCAAACTACAATGCTACATTGCTCTTGCAGAATCTGAAAATAGCTTGCAGTTATAGGACTATGATGTTTATTGTGTTGGCTGGAGGTTCCAAACTAGTGCAAGTGGCAGAGAAATATAACCTGTCCGTTGCGATCTAAAGTGCGCTGAATTGCATGCTTAATGAGATGTATTCCTTTTTGATGCGTCAAGCGTGTAATTATTCCCACTAAAGGAAGATCAACCTGTTTTAAACCAAGCCTTTGCTGCAAAGCTACCTTAGCAGCCTTTTTGCCTTCGACAACATTCTCTGAAGTGTAGGATACCTGGTGAAGCATGCATCAAGTGAATCAAGCAACAACTTAACTGGCTAAAATTACATCAATCTCAAGAACAAATAATAGAAAACAACCCAAAAAAAAAAAATGACAATGTATGTAGTTCTAATGTATGAATTTCAACCATAAAAAGCAAATATAAGGGGGAAAGCAAGGGAGGCATAATATCTGCACCAACAGAAAAGGAAAAGATAACCTCATGTATTTTCCAATGGATTACACCACACCAGGTTCCTCCAAATTCAAATTCAAATTCAACACTCGGTACCCTCACCCTCAACCAAATTTTTTATTCATCCTTATCCTAACAGAACTGCATGAGGAAGCAGCAACAACTTTAGGACTCGAATTCTAGAACTGCTTCTCAAAGAACTTAAAAAGATTATGCAAATATGCTTACAGGTATGGACCGATCATCATAAGGGTCCCATATATCTGGGTCAATTCCATTCAGTATTCCATGGAGCTTGTGGAGATGAGAAGCAACAGCAGGATGTCCAGCAACCTCCCTTGAATACGTGGGAGAAACCTGAAGATGCAAAACTGAATTAGTCAGATGCAGCAATGGCAATGGCAAAAGAAAGTATATCATAAAAGTCCTGCATTAGCTTCCCCTTTCTTAATAACAACAGAAATTTCAACATTCAAAATATCAATGAAGTCAAAAGGCATAAAAGGCCACTACATATACAATTTCAATAGAGAGAACTCTGTCTCCACTGCCTCCAGCAAGGCATAAATCAAACTTACTACCATCTCAATCACTTTCAAAAATTATAACTCTTTCATACTTGGACATATTTCTACTCAGTAGTCAACATATTACCAGCTGAGTACTGCAATCATAGAGATTTATCACCAAAATTATCACAGTATATTTTGTTTCAGTGGACACCAAAATCCATGAAGTGAAATAGAAATTAAAGCCTCATCTGGATGCTTTTGGACCACACAACTTTGGACGGATGACAATCACAAAGTAGATCAGGAACAATCAAAGGATGTATGACAAATGCCCACACAACTTTGGAATGGGTGAAGGCATGAATCATTCAGATGTAAACATAGAAACATAAGGTAATAAAATGACAACGACTCACAGTTGTAGCCTTGTCAGAGTATGCCATAGCTTTTCCAATGTTGCTTGCCCCAAATTCCAGGTTATGAATAGTGAAGACCATCCGAGCCTTGCTGAGACCATAGTGCTTATAGTTGTCCTTAAACAACCATGCAACTGGAGCACTAGACCAATCATGGCAATGGATAATATCCTGTCAGTGTAAATCAACAGTGAATAGACAAGAAAAAAAATTATTCATGGTGCAACAACAGGCCCCAGATGTCATTAGATGAGAAATTATAGCAATACATCCACTTGAGCTGTCTGTGGTATGTAACAATGGATGGCATTGATATGTAGGATAACCAATCTCTAAATCCTAGACAATTTAAAGAGAGATTGTCCCGCAAAGAAAGCTTGTCCCGCAACACATGGCATGAACTTCATTATGCATGAGTACTTGCAATTGAAAAGCTAGTGAAAGCAATGTTATGCCAGCATCAAGAATGTTTTACCAGTTACTGAGAGATAGGCCACACAAAAACAACTTACAACCATTATAGCACAGAATGACTAACAACATGACAACAGCTTAAGGCACTAAACTTACTGGATGAGATCCAATTTGCAGTAAAAATTCAAGAGCTGCATGGCAAAAAGAACCAAATCTCTCCCCATCATTTTGGCATCCATAGATGCAGCCCCTCTGAAACATTCTGCAAGAGAAAATGTAGCAGGAGACCCTTCAGACAATTGCTTATTCACAGAGATTGAAGATAGTTACATGTTTTGGTGTGGGTTTCTTTTCCCCTTTTTAATTCTGTTGAATACATCAGTAAGTTTCAGTCGGAATAGTTAGGATCATGCATTGCAAAGATTGCATACTGCAACATCCAAGATGATTCAACACTCAAAGACATGTCTTGAGTTGTGCTCTGAATTGAATGTTTTATTGATAAGGTCTTAGGGTAACAAATTAAAATTTTAGAATTTACACAATTACTTAAAATTTTGAATTAAAGGTTTTTTTTAACATTTTTAGTACTCAAAACTTGAAGAGGACAATGCTGTCAGTCTCTTAAATATAGTTGAAATAGCCAAACTACACAAGGGGATGAATGGATTCTTAAGGACCCTCCCAGCACATCGTTAAGGCATACCGCCAAAATTTCAATGCATCAAATTTAGCCACTTATGCTCCGTTACTGACAACCCAAGCCGCGAAGAGGAATCAATTGGAGTTGGACTGATAAGCAACATATGGGTATGATTTCATATATTGATTTGGACCAAGCAATGCCTCAAAGGAATGAAATGTGCATATCATCAACAGGATAGGTACAAATATTGAGCAGTTATGAATTTTATTAAGCTTTCTCCTAGAAGACCAATAGCATCCAAATTAGTGAAAAAACCACGGTATAGACTAGCAAATTAGGCAAGGCACCCTGTGAAGTTGATTAATCACGGTAGTTGTGTATGAAGTTTTCAGCCATTTAGTCAAGAACAAATGTCACATGTGGGGATATGTGCTTGTGTGAGGAAAGGGGGGGGGAGAGAGAGAGAGAAGAAATTGCCCAAAAATGAGTAGTATGACTCATATAAGCAGAAAACACATGCAGGTGTAGCAAAGCAAAGACTTACCCATTCTGAAGCTCCAAAAAGTAAACAGAAATGCCTTCCACCTTCCCGAACCAAACTTTTATCTCTGTCCCATTTAAAGAATAGCTCCTCCAATACTGAAGATCTTTTACCTATTACAGAACATGTCCTTTTAAAAGGTTATTTATTTAATACGTTATTTTTTACATAATTATACAAACATAGTGGATATCTTCATTTCTGGGGACATTACGCCTTGTTGCCACTGTATAATAGCATTCAAAACAAGTTGTTTATTTGATTGATTGTTAGTTCTTGTTCTTATTCTAAAATGGCTATTTCTTTCTGAAGGAAAGTTCAAATGGAAAAAGGCAAGCAGAAGTTTTTAAGTTCAGTTTTGTGGGAAACTTGCTTGATATTTCATGGCTATCAGCATATACTACAGCTTCCAATCAAACCACTGTTACACTACTGAAAACTCAAAGAATCGCCATGACTTGAAACTCCGAGAGGGAGTTATACGTGACCGAATGTAATACCCACAGCTTTCACTAATATATAAATGAGGTCAAAATAAAAAGGACAAGGGAACAAAAGTGAGGCTCTGGACAACTTGGAGCTTACATGGCTAAGGTTCAAACAGTCATACTTTGGAAGAATGATGTCCACACTGTGATTCAAATCTTGAACAGCACGGGATAGACTAGTAACAACATCACCAAGTCCTCCAACCTGCAGATATTTAATATAATAGACAATTGAAACAGAGATGATATTTGGTAATGTAAAAAAAAAAAAACTTATAAGATGGCAAGTACACACAAGAAACAAATGATAATTACTCCTTTGTAATCATATCAATTCTCATCTTTTAGAGGAAGAAATTATTTCACTGAAAGAAAAGCATTTATCATGCTAAAGCAAGCATCTCTGTATATGGAGTGGCCATGTAGGAATACCCTTCTTTGTAATTTAAAAATTAGTCTCAAAATCAAACTTGGCGGGCTTGAAAATCATTTTGATGTAGGATGGGATAGAAATTAGAAGAAATTGGAAAGAAAGGGAAAATTACAAGAACCAACACTTGTAGAAGGAGAAGGGATCATGAGAATTGACATTCATAGGAAAAGGAAGAGATATGAGGATCACCACTTGTAAAAATTTAACTTAATAGTTCACCAAAGTTTTCTAATGAAACAACCCAAAAGGCCTATTTATGACCATTACATAACAGAGCCATTGGCCCATAGTCAACCTATAATCACACTTATGGAAAGGAGTTGAAATTGGAAGTCAATAAAATTTTGGCACAACTATTGTAGTACGTTACCTTTGCAATAGGGGCCATTTCAACAGCGATATGAACTATGTGCATTGGTGGCTCCTTCACAATTCCTCCAAATACAGGTATATGGTAATCCATGCCATCTCTGTTGTCGAAGATTCCACCATCTTCCCTCTCAGAGAATACAAAATCCATCATGTATGCATCCAATGGGACCTTGACTGCAAAAATATGGTCAATGAAGATTGGCACTGAACAAGCCTATGAACCCATGCACCAAATTATTTGTTTTTCAGACAGCAGAATATAAATATAAATAGTCCAATATAATAATTTGTGCCCCTAAGCTATAATGAATTCCATCACTACTTTGACGAATGACAATGGTCAATGTGTGCACCATGAGGCAAATCCGCTGAGGTAGCAACCAGAAGGTTTTGAAGTTCATGCAAATCAGAAAACACAAAATAGGATCAGCATTTTACAGAGCATGTTTCATAATTGCAGAGGATCCCCTGTGGCTCGGCTAACATCTTTTAAAATGTAAAATTGTATGTGTGAGCCCCTCACTATGTCTACATGATCTGTATTCATAATGCTCTTTGAATATAGTGCATTTCACGTCCTTTGATGCAATTGCTTAACACTAATGGTTGCTACAATTGTTGCATGCAGAGAGCAAAATGTACAAACAATGCAATAAAAAAAAATGTAGCCCTTTTTCTTACTGCTATATATACTGTAGTATCTGGTTTCTCAACAATGTACATCTATTGATATCCTAAGTTATATCAACGTCTTGTGCACCAACTCTCATATTCAATTTATGAGTTGATTCACAAGCTCAATGTATGCAACAAATCTATGCAAGTCAAACCATGTTTTGAGACTTATTTTTCTTGTTGCAACCTTAAACCATAGCACTAGGACTGAATATTTACCATATCAATAAGAATACCACAATATATTTTTCTTTTTTGATAAGTAACAAGAATACCACAATATTCATGTCAGAAAAGGAAGGATAATAAATTGAAAATCATAAACTTACCATTTGCTTTGACATGAGAACTATTATCTGAAGGCAACATTTTCTGTGGTGCCAATGGACCTTTATGGTGAGTCCAACGATTAAAAGAACATCTGAACCAAACTTCAGATTTACCACTCAGAACTGTATTAGAAGGATTATAGAAAACTGTAACAGTGCTTCCAGCTTGAACATCAAGAGGCTCTGTGTAGACTACATGCTTTTGAGATAGCAAAAATCTTTTTAAGGTTCTTTCCTTTGTTTCAGCTTTCAAACGTGCTTTCTTTTTGGTCTGTCATGAGAGCAGAAAAAGGGAATATGGAAGCTATCAGACACTACAATGATAAATTAAATTGAGAAACCAGGTCAGACATTCAAAAACTTGAGCTGAAATCAGTCTAAATCCTATGTAGCAAATGTAGGGAGCCTATCATTATTGTCACAGAAGGTTTCATCTTTGCAACTCTCAGAGTTATTGAGACAATATCCATATGGACAGATCAAGTACACAACACAAGAGGCTGGTCCTTGTCCCAAACACACGAAATAAAAGGATAAGAATAGAGTAAAAACACTAGGTAATTGATAGCTAAACTTTCAGATTTCTTCTGTTCATTAGTTTCAAAGTTTAACTCAAAAGGTTTTGAGTGAAATATCATATTGACTGACCTTGGCACGTATTGCCTCCTCTCTTAACCTTCTTTCTTCCTGCAGTTTCTTATATATCTGAAGTTCTTCCTCAACCCAATACATTTCTTCGGGAATGCTTTTGGGGACAACTGCATGAAAATCTTGGCGATGATTGTTATCATACACAACAGCATTCTGAGGAGGACCATCAGCAAAGACCCAATCCAAAACAAGAGCTTGATCAGGTACAACAACTGCATAATAATTTAAGAGAAAGCTTGTATCATACAATGTGTGGTACTAGCATCAAATAAGGAAGTGCAACCAGAGCCACTAAAGAAATCATGATAAAAATTAAGTTTACAAGAGGAATGTCCCAAGCCTTTAAATTTTTTTAAAAAAAGGCCATCCCATTGCACAGGGCTTCCACATTGTAGGTTCTAGGAAATTCTAAAGACAATAATTTGATAAAAAGCCATGATTACTCTCAACTTCCTTTTTATGCTATATTTAACCAAGGAAATCTGGAATATGCTATATGGAGAAAATTACACAGCATTTTTGGTGACAAAAGAGGTATAAATTCTTCTTCTTCTTCCCATTTCCTTTTCTGCTTTCATTTTTCTTGGCTATAGAACAATCTGGAATCCAAATGTGTAAAGTTTCAGATTCCAAGTTCCAGCAGCTTGCACGTGCATTTCACATATTTATAATTTGTCTCATTCAGCAATGATCTTTTCAATTGTCTAGTAAACAACGAACATCCATAATTACTGGATTGAAGAAGAAGATACAGAATCAAACATACCACTAGCAAACCACCAGTCTCCATCCTTTCTCTCAGTGCGAACAAGCCTCTGGAAAATGGACAACCCATCCTTCCAATTATTATACCCTCCATGAATCCAGATGTCTCCAGTATGCGCAAGAGGACCTGAGCTTTTATTATAATATAACTTGACCATGTCCTCACCTTTGAACTCACTTGGCTCTAAGTACCAAACCTTATCAACCGACCTTGAAGCCTTCTTTATAAGCTGATGTAATGCTTCTCTCCTCTTTTCAGCTTCTGCCCTTGCTTGGGCTCTATCAGCTTCACTTGCAGCCTTCTCTGCCTCCCTTATCTGTTTCTCTTCTTCTGCTCTTTCCCTCTCTGCCTGTTCCTTTGCAAGTTTTTGTAACTCCTTATGTTTTTCCTCAAGAAAGAAATCGTCAAATGCAAACAGATCCATCCCACCTTCAACAGGTATGCAGAAATCCTTTCTATCATTGTTGTCATACACGTTCTGACCATTGTGGAACACAAAATCCATCTTATAAGCTTCTTTAGGAACATGAATCTGACAAGACCACCAATCCCCATTTAGATGGGTTTTGTTCAACCTAAAGGTAAAAGATTTCCATCTCCAATCATTAAAGGCACCCATAATCAAAACATCAGGCTCATTCTTTAGAGTAGAGAGACTCCTGTTAAGGAACACTTCTACATCTTGATCTGGTTTCACCAGCTGGGGATAAACAAACAATCTGCTTCCCCTTGAGAAGTTATCCTCTGCAAGCCTCTCAGTTTGTTCCTTCCTCAAATGCTTTTCCATCTTCAACTTCAATTTCATAGCATCTTCTAATTTTCTTTTGTCTGTCTTGACACTTTCCTCCCCAAGAATTCTATCATTCTTCATATTATCAAATTGCCTTGCCTCTACAGTGATTTCTTTAGCTTCTACATTCACCTGTTCAACTCTACCGATAATCCCATTTTCCGCTACTTGATTGCTTTCAGCACCTTGCACCTTTTCACTCTCTGATGACACTGCCTCAACTATCTTCTTGTCCTCATTAATTTTCTGCTCCCTGGGAATTTCAGCTACCTGTTCTTCGTCCCTATCAGGTCCTATGTTCAATCTGTTGTGTGTCTCCATGATCTGACTCACTGTTGCTGCATTTGAACACTCTTCCTCTCTATTGTTCTTTGTGTCCTGGGTGTTTGTTCCTACAGGTGCTTTTGGTGTGAACCCCTTAGGAGCAGGGCTGTTTGGCTTTGCATTAGATGTTCTTCTTTGTCTCCTCCTAGAAAAATCTTCATTTACAAACAAGAATTATTAATATGATTAACCAGGTCATATTATTGTTCTTTTAACCAAAAATCGGAACTGTAACCAACCTGCACTTGCAGTAATTTCAAAGGAAAATCCACGTGCTGGGTGTTTGTTACTCCAAGAAGTAATCTGAAAGCCAACGTATTAAAATAAGAAATTCAATATTGAATTCTCTCTAGTATACATTAGCACAAAATAATTGTGGTCATTTGCTTATGATCAAGCAAGTCATAGACTTAAAACTAAAAAATCATTGGTCACCTACTAGACATGATATGTCATTAAGAGAAAGATAAAACAATCTGAAAGAAGAAACCTTTGGCTTCAAATGGATCCCGTTGAACCAAAAAATCCTCTTCGAAAATTAAACAGATGCAGTTCCAATGAGAATCAGGAAACCAATAACATTTCACTCTAAGCCACACCCAGAGAAGAAGCAATAAAAATTATTAAACAAACCATTACAGAGTCCTAGACGGATAACGAAAAAAAACAAACCCAGAACGCCTTACTCTTGTAAAGTGGCTGGTTTTAACAAGAGGGAAAGACCCAAGAAAAGATTTGATCTTTGAACAGGTTTTGTGGTGGAACACATGTCTTCTGCAACTGAATGACCTCTGAACTTGCAAACCCACCTCCATGACTGTCAAGAAAACCAGAAAAAGAATTTCCTTTTTCTTGCCCAACTCAAGATGATGGGAACTATTTATTGACCTATAAACCAAGAATCGATCTCCCTCATCAAGAGCGGTGCACATACAGAAAATCTACTCAAAAGAAAACCACTCGATTCTATATTGATTGTTTTGTACACCTTAATAGTTCAATAGTTTAGAAACATCCCGTTTGATAACGGCAGAAGTCAGTCCTGCAATCTCAGCCATGAGTGTCAACAGTGGTGTTTCTGCTACGTTTAAAAGGTGGAGGTTTAAAAGGTGCAAGATGAGTTTAGGATGCCAAATTATTGTGGACCTGGGGGCATTGGAGTAGCCTTTTTTTTTTTTCTTTTTCAAGATATTTCTACCATATGAAAGATGGTCTCACACACCGTCTCATGCTTTGCAGCCATTTCTTAGTCCGTGATATGCCAGGCTTTCATGTAATGTATGGGCCACGAATCAAACAGAAAGATTTACATGTCGAATTGGAACATGCCACATTATGGTTGTCTAGACATTGTTGTGGCAGTGTTGTTGCGTCAAAAAATTACCATAAGATAAACCCCGTGCTCACGGCTTAACTCATTAGATACTCTTTCTAAAATTTGTAGTTGTGTGTTCCGGTGTCGAACCAAAATGACTCAAGAAAATGTAAAATTACTACCAATAATCTCAAACAAGCACGAGTAAAATGACTAGCGAAGATGCAAAATTATGAAAAGTATCTGTTTGTTACATGGGTTAATATAAAATAAATTAATTTTATTTCATTAAATTTTATGTTTATAAAGTCATTAAAATAGTAATATTACAATTATCATTGTTTTAGTCAATTATATTAGTGTCATAGTTATTATTTTAATTTTTATTGTTACTATTATAATTGCTTCTTTTTTTTTTTTTTCTCAGAGGGGAAATTGGTGAATTACAGAGGGGAAAAAAGAAAAAGTCGTCTTTATCTCGTAAATGTTCTTACGACGAGCACATTTAAATGAATCGGTAAACACTCGTGAATTTACCTACAAAGAAGCAGATTTTTTTTAGGCCGGGTTGGGGGGGGGGGGGAAGATATTGCTTGCTAGGTGGAGAAAAACCGTATTAAAAATCTCTAAGTTAAGGCATTGGCACCAGCAACAATCTCCAGTATCTCTCCTGTAATCTTTGCCTGTCGCGCCCTGTTGTAAACAAGTGAAAGGCTTTTCTTCAATTCCAGTGCATTATCAGTTGCATTACTCATGGCACTCATTCTAGCAGCAAGCTCACTAGCCAGAGATTCCTGCAATGCCTTCAAGATCTGGCTGTTCAAGTAAAGTGGCAACAAGGCATCAAGAATCTGAACTGGGTCCTGCTCAAACTGCAAAATGGGTGAGAAATCTACAGTTTCCGTCCTGACCACATCTCTCTCCACAGTCAATTTTCCTTCTCTTGTTGTCAGTCGGAAGAACTCATCCTCGGCAGCGTCAACACACACCCCATTTATATCACAAATCTCCCCCTTTGGAGAGAGTGGAAGTAAGGTGTGTATTACAGGATCAGCCTTTACCAAAGACACAAACTTCGTGTACAAAAGCTCAACCTTGTCAACCTCTTCACTAAGAAAGAGTGAAAAGACATCATCTGCAATGGCCTGAGCCTCTTTGGCTGTAGGCAAGGTGGTGCCTTCAAGGAACCTATCAACTGGAATATAAGGCCTGCGGATGAAATAAGAATTACCCTTTTTGCCAACACTAATGATAGTGTATTCAAGTCCAAGCACCTTCAGTTCTCGCATTCTTGTTTCTGCTTTCTTGATAATAGCATTATTGAAACCCCCACAAAGACCTCTATCACCAGTAACAACAACTAGAGCGACCTTCTTGACTGGCCTAACCTTGGTGAGAGGCACATCAATGTCCTCGGTCTGGAGCTGTTCGTTGATATTGTAAAGAACTTCCACTAGAGTTTCAGAGAAAGGCCTGCCATTGACAACAGCTTCCTGTGCTCTCCTCACCTTAGCGGCAGCAACGAGCTTCATGGCCTCGGTGATCTTCTGCGTGTTTTTCACTGAATCTATACGGCTGCGGAGCTCGCGGAGACCACAGTGAATCGGTGTCACAGAAGAGGATCTAGAGGGATTGGTGGTGGGTGAACTGTGAGTAGGAAGCTGAAAAGGGTTGAGAGAGGAGCGAAAAGAGAGTGAAGAGGTGTCGGAAAGGGAAGGTTTTGGGGACGCCCACATTGTTAGATTTTTGCAAGACATGGCGGTAATGGCGATGGTGCTTGAGGAGCTCTATCTAGAGCTAGAGGAAGAGAAGAGGAGAAGAGTTTTTGTGGGGGCGTCTTATCTTTTTCCTTGTTAATTTCTATGGTGTGGCGAGGAGGAAAAGTGTGAGAGGTGGAAATGAGTGGAGGAACAGAGAGGAAATGGATGAGGTTTTGGGATAAGGATTTTGACCGTTGGAGATTGCCCGTGACATAATTTGATGCATAAACGGTCATTGTCTGTGACATAATTTGATTCATCTTAATTACTTAGCAGTGCATACTTGGCTTGGGGGGTTTAATGTCCATTCTGATGTCGTATGATTTCCTTACGGGGCAAAGGATCGGTTATCACTTTCTGGGTTCCAGACATTGGAAGGCATATGCTGCTCCTAGGTTGATCTTTTACGAGGTGATACGAATAGTGAATTCTGAAGGCACAAAGATTAGTGACCTCAAATAATTTGTGTCTAGAAGGGTATCAGTGTGAAGTTTAGGCACCGAATTTTGACTCAAAAACAGACGACAACAACGACAGAGTGGAAAGCACTGTCTATTGGTCATTCTTTTCAACCAACCAACCAACCACCAAAAAAAAACCAAAAAAGGTACCCCTGAAGATGTCCCGACGAGGTAAAAGATGAGAGATGACCCATCACACAAGTACTAATAACTCCGATAATCTCATCCACGCCTAAGTTACAAACAATATCATACTTAAATCCTGCACGATACTTATAATTTTTTCGTCTTCAACAACGATTACAGCATGGCCTCTGCATCTTCGTCTTCAGTGATTGGACTAACCATGACCTCATATGTGCGTTTATCCGGAGCTACTCCGTTATGTACCATGTAATCGTGCAACTCAATCACTTCTTCGGGGCTGCAATTCTTCCAAAAATTGGTGGCAAGAGCAGTATTTGTCACATCATCAGTAACCATTCCATGGAGATCTTCGTTAGTTCCTTGGCCTGTTGTCCACGCCCAGCAAGTTGATCAATGTTGCGGTATCCCTTGATCGAGAAGTTACAAGTTACGGCATCAATTAAGCCCCTCTTTTGTATTGCATCAACTAAATTTCTTGCAATATTGATCAACCCCTTCTTGCATAAGCTGCTTTGCAATAGAATTATACATTAACGAGTTGGGATTTTGCCCCGTTGAAGTGCCGAATGTAGCTCGCTCAGGAACCAAGGCACGAACAATCATGTTGGCTAAAACTTGCTAGGCTCCTTGTCTTTCCATATGCATCCTTGTACCAGCATCCTCAGACTACATCTCTTCCTGACCATGCTAAACATTTGCTTCCTAATAGCATGCACCTGAACCCTCAAGTTTCGCATACAACATAGGCATCCAAGTCATGCAACCGAACACAACAACTTTGACTCCTGCAAGAGAAGAACACACAACAGAAAGAAGACTACAACTTTAGATCACCAGGATGCAAGGAAAGCTATAGCAACCATTGACCAAGTACATGGAAAGAGTGAAGGGAAGTGGTGGTTAACTTTTTGATACCACATCAATAAATCAAAGGAGAAGACAGCGCATTAGCTGCATATCAGTGATGACGAAGAAATTTTCTGATAGTAAACATTTGAATGCTTCCGCCTATGTAACAGTGGATTAGGATTTCCAATCCAAAGAAGAAGAAGAAGAAGAAGAATCGGACTAGGTTCTATTTCATTGGTCCTCCGTTGTTACTCCGTTGCAGTACTTTGTAAGGCAAGAAATAATTAAGATCAATCTTATCCTTGCCGTGCAGAGATTCTGACATCAGAACCATCGTGGTCAATGCGTATGCTTTCATGCCCGAACTATGAACTAGGAACAATAAGTTCAATAACTTCATTACCATAAGACATTATGTAACAATGAAAGTTGGGTGGTTGTGATATGATCCATTATGAACTATCTGATGAATAAATTTACATGAAAGAAAATGCTGTTGAATTGCCCTCACTCCAGTGTGAGCTGAGACGTCTTTCTACACGAGATTCTCACGTTTGTAGAGTCTAACGTCTATCATTGTTTTCTCTCACAATTCGAACCCACCATCATCAAGGTCACAATGGAATAACTTTTCCGTTACAGCAAAACTCACCTCTTTAAGAGAGAGAGAGAGGGATTGAAAACCACTTCTTGTTCCTTGTCCTCGCTTTTGTCCTCTTCCAAAGCACCCTCTTGGATGTCAGCTCGATAAAGAACACCCATTTCACGCATTCCGAGGAAACCCCGTGAAATTAGAAGCTGCCGGATTCTAAGCCTGTTTGAAGATTGCACGAACCTGTTAGGATTGACAACAACAGTTGACTCGGGACAAAGAAGCAATTATGGATGCAAGATTTGAAGAAGTTTCTTCTTTGTATAGAATTGTGGGTCTAAGCAAAGGTGGCCAACCATCAGATTGTGGGATTTCAACAGAGAAAACACAAAAACAAAGACAATAACAAAAACAAAACAAAAAGAAGCTTAGCTTGGTACAGAAAACATGGAGGAAAACGTCGTAAACAACGAAAATTTTTCATGGACTTCGGACAATCGAAGAAGTGGTCACTTGGGAGTGTGCCAGTGGCGAGTAAGCCGCACGTTCAGAAGAGGGCAAATAAGGGCCTTTTATTTTAACTTATTTTATTTTTCGGAAAGAATCAAATTACTTGTCATTATTTTATTTTACCGAAAAAAAAAATCTATTTTTACTCTTTCAAAAATTAAAATTAAAAAAAATAAAAATTAGCATATTTTTAATAAATTATTTTAATTCATCTAAGAAAAACCAAAATAGCAAGTACCGCCATTTTAACGTTGTGAAATGGGTAATTGGGCATCACTTAAAATTGGGATAAGGCCAAATATTGGGCAACACAATCAGAGATTAAAAAAATTAAAAATATATAAAGATTGAAAATATTTTTGAGTTTTCATATTTTACAATTTTTATACGATTTTCTCATTGTCAATTCGGTTGCATTGGAAATTTTATATATATATATATATAAGTCTTGATTTGCTTTTTGTTTAATGGTTGTATATTAATAAAGAAAAGCCTTTAACCAAAAAAAAAAAAAAAAAGTTTCATCAGTGTAAGATTAAGGCTTAAAAAGAAAAAAAAATACAATTAAAAAAATAAAGTAAAAGTATTCACTAATCAAAGAAAATCTTTAATTCTTTATTGCCTCTACATCTACAATGCTATTTTGTTTTTCTTATAATAATTTTTTTATTGTTTTAATTATGTAAACTACAAAAATATTGGGAAAATAATTCTTAGAATTACTTTTCTTTATTGACTTGAAATTAGTTTTCGATTTTGATTAGTAAAAATCTGATCAGTCTTTAAAAAACAAAAATGCTAGATACTTTATGTTTTATATAATTTGTTTTCTATTTACAATAAAATATATAAAATTTAGGTAAAAATAAATTTAATTAAAAGATCAATATGAGGATGAAAAAAAAAAAAAGAATTGATTGAGGTAAAAAAATTCACTAGGATCAAAAGATAATTTTGAATGGAACAATTTTGTTAAAAGTTCGTGCGTAACATACAAAATAAAAAATTCATTGAGTACACTTCCTGTGCTCAAGTACACCTAGTTCATGGGTGTTCACGAACGTGACTTCAAAAATTGAATCAAAAGAGGGAAGGTAACTCGTAAATTTTGCTTTTTGGGTGGTGTGTAATTTTTTTTTATATATATATAGTAAAATTATAGAGTATCACTCCTCCTCATTATTATTATTATTTTTACAAAAAAGAAAAATTAAATTAAGCTTAAAACTTTTGGCTTATTTATTTTAAGAATTGAAACCCAATGATATTTGGTTAGCCTATTTAGATATAGATATGAATTATTACCCGTGCCAGTGGGATTTTCTGTTTTTTTTTGGGGGGGGGGGAGGTTTGGAAGCCCCACGCCAATGGGTCTTTCCCACCATATTTTCTCGAATAGGATATTAAGTTAGGTAAATGAATCCCCTCCTAAACTGTTCACTTGTAAAAAAGTTTGGATCTTTTATCTCGAAAAAAAAATTTTTTTTTTAAAAGAAAAAGTTTGGATCTTACCATTGGGCCGCTTGAAACAAATCTCAAAACAATAATAAAACATCTCGGGCGATCAATTGACTATGTACAGTTTTACGGATGGGGAGGAAGAATGTTTTGGCAGTCCATTAAAATAATGCAGGCGCAAACCCTGAATGTGGTCATGTGGTCAGAGGTGTGTGTTAGTGAGTGTGTGTGTGTGTGTGAGAGAGAGAGAGACCTGAGAGGGATGGAGACATAAAAGAGGATAATCAAGTGGGGAGGGTCATGTTTGATCAAAACACAGTGGTCCAAACCCAACAAACTTATCCAACTTTTGAGAACTACCAGTCAGTCTTTTTTTTTTTATTTTTTTTGGCTCCAACCACCAAAATAAAATGCTTAAATCAGACTCCCCCCAACCCCAAAATTTCTTCCCTTAAATACAACCATCCATACCATCCTCAAACGACATTGTGTGAGGAGGATGAGCAAAATGGGGGGCTCCAATAGTCATACTTCAGATGTCACCGGTGAAGACACCAGAGGTAACTCTAATATATAACAGAATGCTTCCAAATTCATTCTGGTTATTTCATTTTCATTCTCCCACATTATGTTCTGGTTCAGATGTGAAAGATCAAGACTCCAAGAGGCTGGAATTCTCTGAAGACGAAGAGAATCTTATTTCTAGGATGTTCAGCTTGGTTGGAGAGAGGTTTGGTGGTTTTATTCTGCCGGTTTCCTTCTTTCGTTTTTGTCTTCCCCATGTTACATTCAGTGTAGGCCCAGGAAGCTACTGATCTATATATATATGTGTGTGTGTGTGTGTGTGTGTGTGTGTGTGTGTGTGTATAGCAACGAAATTTTGATGTTTTTGATGTATCATTGTATGATTAATGTCTAGGTGGTCACTGATTGCGGGTAGGATACCAGGAAGAACAGCAGAAGAGATTGAGAAATATTGGACTTCAAAGTGCGGGTGCAGCTCATCGAGGGAACGATGAGGTTGCGCAACTTTATGTTTTCACTGGGGCTCGGGCACGATCGAGCAGTCCAATCGAGATGCTGTAATCAGCTGGCAAGTGTATGTAGCGCCAAAAGTCATGTGGCCATTGTAACCCCAAAAGCCACCGATCGATTTAACGTTTTGTTGAATGTGGGGTCACCCCACCGGGGGACGTTCGGTGAGAATGGATGTAGTTTTCAGATTCCATGAAATGAGCTGTCAAATTTGTAGTGTGCAATGCGATCTCTTTTTGGGGGCCATCCCCGACAAAAATTCTTACCCCTTTGAAAAATGGAGGTATATGCCAATCATTTTTCCTTTAAATTTTTCCCTAATTCAATGATTTTTTTTTATTTATTAAAAAAAAAAAAGAAAAACAAACTCTTAAAGACGCAAAGAGCTAACTAGTGGACAAGGAGAGTTTAAACAGAAACTTCTTGGAATCAACGTGCGACCATTGCTCGTAATACGCACTGCATCCGGCAATCCTGGCACATCAATTGTTTTCTTCTCACGATAAGGGAACAGGAATTGAACCATTGAGGCGTGATTTCGTTTCCACTCTGAGTTGATTTTGATTTCAATTCTGGTTCTCAGGGCTCATTTGGGCTGCAAATTCTATTCCCAGCCATTATTTTGATTTTTATCAATAAAAAATATTTGATTACAATTCATATAGTTGATTAATTGACTCATTTTTAATATACATCTAATAAAATAATAATAATATAATATAAATTTGTGAGAACGTATAATTTATTTAATATTTTTATACGTTATTTGTCGTTTTTCGAATCCAATAAAGATATTTATTTTAATCATTAAATTTTTTTTCCTTTAAACATCCAGCTTAATTTTTTCAGACCAAAAGCCCCCCGTACGCGGTTTCTGTCACCTTCTCCTGTTGTTTTCCCACGTGGCCCAATCGGTGTGCCTGCTTAGTCCAAGGTCGGTGGCAGACTGACCTATTTTAACTCTGGACTGTATTTGGAGGCAACCGCGGATTATTTATGACGTTGCTGCCATTATTGTCATGTTGCAGCGGCAGCCAGCTGGCGGCAGTTGCCATTCTGGGTCTTCGCCATCCTTCTCTCCCGTCGTCGTCGTGGTGGTAGCCCTCCTGGCCGCCTTCTTCGAGTTCAAAATTCAATGCTTCCATGTCTTCAATGTTCTTCAATTTCGCCTCCTTGACTTTCCCCCATAGCACAGCACAGCATACAGCCTTCCTACCATCATTAACGACCCTACTACCCTGCAAATTCCACCAATTTCACTCAAACACACACACACACACATATATAGAATAGGAATCAAGCTGTGTGTGTATGTGTATTTATGCATATTAATGTTTTTTTTTTGGCATAATATACGTACGTGCCCACGTATAATTTCTCACGCAGCAAAGCCCAGCTAAGAACTGCCGCTATGACCAGCGACGAGGGGCAGAACACCGAGACGTGGAGTGCTCCTTTTCCTTGAGATGCAAGGGAAATTGCTAGTGCAGAGCACACAATTCCCTGCAAGAATTATTATCGTTGTTATGGTAATACTGTTCTAACAACAATTTAATATAGGTACAACTGGTCCTTATGGCTTCATCATCAACAATTTGAACTAGTAGGAAATTAAATTAATTTACCGCATAGAGAGCTGCGACAAGCCTGTCCAGAGAGTGCAAGGACCACTCAGACAATTCATGATTGACAAAAGCAGCAATGACCATGAGCTCGATACTTGCCATTAAACACATCAACAGTGTGCTGGTGTAAGGAGCTGAAAACCCGCTGCTCACTCTGGCCTGCAATATAGGGTACAGAACGTCGCCCGCTGGCTGAAACTGAATCTTGCACGCAACCGAATTGGACCGATTGGTAACACTTGTCTGCATCATATAGTCAAAATTTAATGGCAAACCAATCTGAGAGCTTTCAATAAAACTGATGTTTTCTTACTTGGATCATAAACCATACGGAGCAAGAAGCAGCACCAACCATTACACACAAAGGGCCCAAAAAGGAGTTTGATTTGTTGCTAGAACTGACATTTCCCATTTTATCTAAATAATTCCTTTGAATGTTGGATTCGCCTATATTGATGATGCGTCCGTGGTAAAATGACAACAACAGCATGGTCCCTCCCAGGTATACTGCTGTTCCCAATACCTTAGCTTGCCCATATATCTTCTTTAGTCCAAGAGTTTCTTGTCTGAAAAACAGTAAGAGGCAAATTATTATCGTGACTTGAAAAGGTTGAAAGTATGTTCCTTTTTGGCAGGGCAGTAGCAATTTTAAGATGGTAACAACTACTGTCTTGAATTAACTCATCGGTACCAAAGGAAACATGAAAATTAGAAAAATTGTTTCCCGGAAAAGGACTGCAAGAATGAAAGTGGTAACGGGTAGTATGCCGTTCAATGCACACACGACAGTAGAGGTGGAATAATTAAGCCCGAGAAAGTATAAGACCTGGTTTCCAGTTATCCTGCATGTTTGAGATAAAATTCAGATATTTATACTATCCATTGTTGGCGGGGAGAATTAGCTCTAAACTGATGCAGAAGTCACTATTGATCACTTACCCTGTAATGGAGCATAAAAACAACCGAAACAACAGAGGTCTGGTGATCGCGGGTCTTGTTCTCCTTCATTAGAAAATATGAGAAGTGAGCATCGAAATAAAGTCTAGCCAAGGATGAGTTCATCAGTTCAAAAGAAATTCAAAACTGAAGGTAAGCAAATTTATCTGATATACCAATCATGTTAGCAATACTAATTAGCACGGGGGAACATGCACTTGTATTCTGCCGATGTACCTGTCCTGATTCTGACCATCCATATTCAAAAATTCCTTTCCACAATTCTATATTCCATATTCATGTTAGCATTACCCTTGACTTCTAATCCTATAAAGCGACCTATTTATTTAAAACAATTGAGATGGATAAATTCTTGGTTTTCTCAAAGTACAATAATCTTGAAAATTGCATCTTGACGAGTTTGCATTCATGTGATGCAGAATGACATGCCAGAAGACAGTTTTCTTTGTTTTGTTGTTCTCCCTCACAACATAATGATTTGTTACCATGGGCTAACTACTTTATTGACTGTTTCGCATTTCCACATTCTTGGCCACGAGTTGGACTACGAAAGTCAACAGAAAATTGGCTCATGAATGACGCAAGCCTGAGAGGGACCGTGCAACCGGGGACATAACCTGGGGACATCGGACACCTTTTGGACGGGACCAATTTCGACATGTGAAGAAACCAAACAGTCACCGCAAAGTACAGACGTGCATTCCATTGGCATATATATATATATATATATATTTGACGCGTGCAAACGCCATAACTTCAAACGAAGAAAGAAGATTGAAGCCTAAAAAAGGAGTTGGATCAAGTTCGAGAGCGTACCACTCAAAAAAAATAGGCAAAGGGTGTCACAAAGCAAACGCGGCAATTATCTGTCGATAGGTAACAAGAACTAGAGGCTTCATGCCGGAGTTGATTACGAACTTCGATGCAATGTTCAGAACCGCCAAGCTGATTTGTACCACAACCATTGCGAAGAAAGTCAAAATATCGCTGGCCTCCATTACTTTAGTTCTGAGTTCAAAGAAAGAGCTCTAGTCAGACACTGCTCACCGTGAGAGAACAGGCCAAGGCAGGCCGGACATCCATATATAGGGAAAGAGCAGAGTTTTTGAGGAATATACACGTTAAACAAAATAAATAAATAGGAGGAAAAGAAAAAAGAAAAAAGGTCTTGGGCCTTGCCTTGGTTCGACTATATCCCACAGCCAGCCCAAACAATGACTAGGACCCAGCCCCCAACAAAAAAAAAAAAATGTAGAATTAATTGTTGACGCTACATTAATTGAGATTTAGGGAAATTACGTTCCTTTTATTTTATTTTTTATTTTATTGCCTCTCTTCATTAATGTTTAGCTTGCTCGAAAATTGAAAAATCACTTGCTACCTAAGGGTTGGAAGTTATATAAAGTTTAGTAATTTAGATTGAAAAGTAACCCAATTATTAAATCTTTTTATCCAATTTAAAAAAGAATATATTTTACCACTCACAGATAGTTAATCCTTAAAAGGGTAGGCGACCATTAAGCATACATTCATTCATACTTCAGTTCGTGTCCTCTTAAATCTTTTTGCAAAATATCAAAATAAGTTGCTAAAGAATTTGAAATAATCTTAAATTTGAAAATTTTAATCTCTAATGTTAATGAGTTACAGTGCATTAGTGGAATAATTGTGGTTGTTAGTAAACTATCGACAGTGCATTGGTTGACCAAAGTTTTTGCGCTTGTATTGAATTTCGGTTGGAATTAAATTATTAAAAAATAATAAAAAAAAATCACCCAAAAACCTAAATAGTAAAAAGCCCAAACAAAAACCCAAATAACTTAATGGGCTAAAACCCTACTCCTCCCTCTTCTTCTTCTGCTTCTTCTTGCAACTGCAAGGGTTTTAAGTTAACGAGAGGGGCGTAGAGGGGAGAAGGATGGAGTTTGAGAAGAGAAAGGCGGCGACGCTATCCTCACTGGGCTCAGCCGAAACCGATAAGTCACCGAAAGGCACCTTGGACACACCCATAATCCCACTCCTCAACGCCCTCAACGCCCACCCTTCCTACTTCACCACCAGCTCCTGCTCCGGCCGTATCTCCATCCTCTCCCGACCCTCAACTAATAATTTCCCACGACCCAATAATAATGATGATAATAATAATAATAATAAAAAGAAGGCACGTGGAGGCTCCTGGCTCTTCATCACCCACGACCCGGCGAACCCGGACTCCGTCGTCTCCCTCCTCTTCCCCTCCGCCGCCGGCGAGCCTTCGGCGTTGACTGCGGGCAACGAGTTATCGTTCCGGTTCGAGCCTTTGATCCTCGCCGTTGACTGCAAGGACATTGAGTCCGCACAGTCCTTGGTTTCCCTGGCGATTTCGTCCGGGTTCAGGGAATCTGGGATTACCGGCGCCGGAAAAAAGAGGGTCATTGTGGGCATTCGGTGTTCGATCAGAATGGAGGTTCCGCTGGGTGACGGCGGCTGCGACATTCTTGTGTCGCCGGATTACGTCAGGTTTCTGGTCGGCGTGGCTAATCAGAAAATGGAAGCCAATAGGAAAAGGACTGAAGGGTTCTTGTCGGCTTTGAGGGAAAATGGATTTGTGGGTCCCACCGTTGTGGAGAATAATGTCGATGGAGGTTTTGATGATGGTGATGATGATGATGGGGATGCCGGTAATGATAGCTCGGAGAGAACCGATGGCCATGGCCATGGCCATAGGGTTGACCACAATGGTGATTTAAATTTTGGGTTTTAATTAGTCTTTTTTGTTATTAATGTTTATTCTCTGAAGGGTAAGCCTCGGTGTAATAATACAGGATACACCATTGATCACGGGTTTGAGTCACAGAAACAATCTTGGCGTGAGACTTGTGCACTGGGAATGCCTTTTTATTAATGTTTATCCGCTGTGTGTGTAGAACTGCGTTGGGATCATGAAAGTGCATACGTATGCAATGAGTTTATGTACATAGGAGTGAATGCTGTGAATGAACGTGTTACATACTAATCTATGTCTGATCGCAGGAAACCTTTCCATTGAAATGTGACGGCAAGTTTGGATCTTTGATTCATTGGCAGGATTGTTAGTTCCTGGTTGCAGTCTATCTATTAGTCAGATGATAATAGTTGGTGAACCAGTAGAGAAGCTCTTCCTTTGGGGCCACTCCTCTTGTACATTGAATCTTGCCAACCGAAATGAGATTCTCGTATTTGGTGGTTTTGGAGGAATTGGAAGACATGCTCGAAGGAATGATTCTTTGCTGCTTGAACCATTAACCGGTGCATTAAAAGCCATTGATCTTGAGGGCGCACCAATGCCACGATTGGGTCATACAGCTTCCTTGGTTGGTGGCTTCGTGTTTATTATTGGCGGCAGGGCTGATCCCCGAAATATTCTTGGAGATGTATGGGCACTCGATACTACTAATTTTGAATGGAGGCTATTGGAATGTACTGGCAGCCTTTTCCCTCCAAAGTGAGCAGTGTCCCAAATTTACACCTTCTCTTTTAATTTTTGGGTTTTCCCTTCGTTGGGTACACTGAATTTAAGTTCTATGAAAAGATCAAAGAATAGGCATGAATTCTAAACAAAATGTCATTTTCATCTAACATGAAAAAGGGCTTTATATTTCACCTGTCCTCATCATCTCCCAGACTACTTTTACATCTAATGTGATATGTATGCTATACAGGCACCGCCATGCAGCAACAGTTGATGGCTCAAACATTTATGTGTTTGGTGGACTTAACAATGAAACAATATTTTCATCCTTGCACGTCCTCAGCACTGAAAGTATGCATTGGAAAGAGGTATTGGTTGGGGGAGAACAGCCTTGTGCTCGCCATTCTCATGCAATGGTGGTATATAGCTCCAAGTTATTTGTGTTTGGAGGGTACAATGGTGAGAAAGCTCTTGGAGATTTATACAGTTTTGATATTCAAACACTTAACTGGAAGCAAGAAAAGCCACTCGGAAGAGGCCCACATGCGAGATTCTCTCATTCTATGTTTGTCTACAATAATTTTATTGGAGTTATTGGGGGTTGCCCTGTTAGAAAGCATTCACAAGATCTGGCATTACTTGATATGCGGCTCAATATGTGGAAGCATGTGATGCTTGATTTTATTGGCCGAGAACTGTTTGTGCGTAGCACAGCTAACATTGTTGGCGATGATCTCATCATGCTTGGTGGTGGGGCAGCTTGTTATGCATTTGGAACAAAGTTCAGCGAGCCTTTGAAAACAAATTTCCTCCCATTCATGTCCTTAGAAGGCAAAATTACGGGTTTAGAAGTTGGAGCTGAATCTGTTACTGTCCAATGTGAAGGGACAGAGGGAGAAAAGGACGTATGTAATCAAGATCTTCATGTTGGGAATGCAGAAACTTCAATACAAGGTTTTGACTTGACCTTTGAGTCTGGGAAACATCAGTTGGATGCTTCACATTGGGTGATACAAATTGAAAGGATATACGCAAAGTTAGGGAAGGACATATTAAAGAGACTAGGTTGGCTAGATCTTGGGAGAAAGGCTTATGGAGAGAAGGATGGATTACATATATGTTTCCCTATCACCGAGAAATTAAGTTCTGCACTTCTCAAAAAGCAGCATCAGTATGGAGATGCATTTGGGGGGCACGATGCTGCTCTCACACCCAATTCACTTGTTGAAGGGGATTTACCGAATGAGTTCTCGTGTTTGACAGCCTTTAGCCTACTAAAAGAATGTGGTGCCAGTCTGCTGCCGGATGAGGCTACTCAGCTTAGAAAGACTGTAAAGTCTCCCTTGCAAATAATGAACAAATCTGTAGGCTCTTTAATTGGACGCAAAGGCCTCTCAGAAAAACTTTTAGATCAGATCCCTACTAGGTTAGTAGTGTGGGATTCTTCATTGTCTCTTTTGTTTCTGCTTGGGAGCTTGGATGTTACTGAGTGGATTATGCCACAATTAATAAGTTAAAACAAATCTTATCCAGTTAATGTTTGTAAAAGAAGTTTAGTAGTGATTTTACAGTTTATGAATAGGTGTGATTCAGACTGATAGCTTTTTATCTGCTTTCAGATGGGAGCGACTCGGAGATATTGTTGTGCTTCCAGTAACATCCTTCAAGGATCCAGCTTGGGACTTACTTGGAGAGGAACTTTGGCCTACTGTTGCTAGGTCACTTAATGCCCGTCGACTTGCTCGCCAAGTAGGAATTGTATAAGAAATGCTGCATCCTAGATTGCGCTAATACTGCTTAATATGTGGAACAATATCATAGTAACCAAGTCAAGAGGCGTATAAATTTTACTTTTTCATTAGAGACGTTGGCATCCATGAATACTGTATTGATATGAGAGGATGAATATCACTAGACATTATCTCTGCTTCCCCCATACCAGTTTTACTCTGCCATTTCATCCGAAATTTCTCAGTTGTTTTTTTCTAGTTACATATGTGGGCACGAACCTGTACTTACATATATGGGTGCTGATCATTTCAGCCAAAGTACCGTAAATCTTATTCCTCAACATATAGAACATTTCAACAGTATTTTTCTGGCATTTGACATTGTGACTGCTCATATTTGCAACAGGCAAAATTACACGATTAGTTTAGGAAGAGGATGTTCAGGACATTCCATGAATTTCAATGTTCTTTTTTTGTGCATACAGAAGTGAATTATTTGTTCATTGGTATGCTCATTTAATGAATTTCTTTACGTAATTAGGGCTGGGTTGCATCAACTGGAACGAGAGACAGTAATTTGGAGATTCTTGTTGGAGATAATGGTTGGGTTGAGCATCGAGAAAATGGAATTCTCTATTCTTTTGATGCTACCAAATGTATGTTCTCCTGGGGTAATCTTTCCGAGAAGCTTCGGATGGCTCGCCTGCACTGTGAAGATGAGGTTGTAGTGGATTTATTTGCTGGAATTGGATATTTTGTGTTGCCATTCCTTGTCAGGTATTTCAAAATAGTATTTTTTGTTGTCTCTGAAGTTCTACAGTAGGCTAGTTCTTCAGCTCTTTTAGGCCATTCTGTGTTTCTCAAGAAAATCTGATTATGTCAAACTGAACAGTTTTTGCTTTTATACTTGTCTGTCCTGGATAATTATGAATATCGGGAGGTTAAATGAATGGACCTTGTGCCTTGAAGACATAAGTTATACTTGGCAAATGTAGTTTATTCATAGAATGCTGCATTTTTTACAAGCAATTTTATTTTTCTGAGTGGTCACTCTCAATTTTTTTCCATCATAATTAAGAAATGCACTGCTGATCATCAACTTTCTCTTTTTTTGTCTGCCTTATAATATCGTCTGATTAGGGCTAAAGCAAAACTGGTTTATGCTTGTGAGTGGAATCCCTCTGCTGTTGAGGCCCTTAAACAAAACCTTCGAGCAAATTCTGTCTCTGATCGATGTATTGTGCTGGAAGGAGATAATCGGTTGTCCGCACCCAAGGTATGTTTTACACTGACAATGTCTTAAAAGAATATTTAATGTTCATTCGCTGCTTTTATCTCCTCCCTTGTCAGGGGACCTTGTTCTTAGCACTAGATCTTCTAAATTTTATTTTATTTTATTTTATTTTATTTTCCCAACCATAATGTGAGGGTCATAGATATGGTTTTTGGTGACTTTAGTTTGTAGCTCATGAATCATAGTGGAATTGGATAGAGGCAATTATGTCTCTTAAACAAGGTTGCTGCTTCTAAGTTTCCTGGCCTATATCTTTGGCTACTCGATGTTCTAACAATTTCTGTGTTGTAGTTTGGAGCAAACTTCCGATATATTGGCTTTGACTGTGTCATACTTGACTCTTGGCAACATATGTCACGATTATGAGGACCAGGCTGATTCTGCTTGATTGCTTTGCTGTAGGGAGTTGCCAATCGAGTTTGTCTGGGTCTTCTTCCTACAAGTGAAGGCAGTTGGGTCACTGCTGTTAGGGCATTAAGGTCTGATTCATTCTAGCATCATTCTCTGTTCATCTGAACGAATGAGCTTCTCGTGTGTCTTTGGAATCTAAATATGAGACTTGCATATCTACATATTGTAGACCGGCCAAAACTTCAATTTCTCAAAAGTAAGATCTTTGGAATTGACGACTACTTCCATGAAACTTGCTCGTTTACTTTCAGGTAGAATTGTCCAATTCCAGATGTTATCATAACATTTGGGTTCTGCCTTCATAGAAATTGATATTATTGCTTTTAACATCATTTCCATATGCATTATAACTGTGAACTGTTGTGCACAAAAAATGCAGAGGAATGGGATCAAAGAGAGATCTTATGTCAACACACCGATGACTCTGCTTAGATGGGTTTCTTCCTCTCTGTCACATTTACTGTAGAGCTATTGCTAATGTCGCAGGAAAGAGGGTGGAGTGTTGCATGTGCATGGGAATGCGGAGGATACGAAGGAAAGCTTATGGAGTGAACACGTTATAAGATCATTTGATCAAATTGCTAGATCAGAAGGTAGATTTTCTCGGATTCTAGGCAAAAAGGTTTGCAGTTGAAGTTCCTTAGGATCAGTCTATCTGAGTGATGCTCGAAGCTTAAGCTGTGTTCCCCAAATCGTATTTGTTTGCAGGTCATTGTTGGGAGGTCTCATTGGAGCATGTAGAGAGAGTGAAATGGTATGCGCCGCACGTCCGCCATCTTGTTGCAGATGTGAGGTGCAGACATGTTCAACGTTAAAAACACTCTTATAGAGACGAATCTCTGAACTCCAGGAAGCATGAAAAACGAAAGGCAAAGAAAAGAAAGAGAAAAGTGGTGCATCCTCGCTTTGGTGTCCCTGTTAACACCCCCCCTCCTCCCCAAGTATCGGCGGCAGCATCTTTGTTTCCTCTTGATGTTCGAGGAGAGCACACTGCGGGTAGCTTCAAGCTATAATTCGTTGTGGAAAATACTTTAATATTATCTAACTATGTAAAATTAAGGTGTAACATATCAGATATGAGCTGTGACCGGTTTTTTTTTTTTTCTTTTTCTTCTTTTCAAGATATAAAATTCAAATTTCGTACATCTGATGTTGGCCTAAATTTAACAGTAAGAAGTCTCGCACATTAAGATATATTTTAACAGTGCTAAAATCTCAGTATAATGGTAATATTATTTTATTAGAACTAGAAAACTATACTAGAGTTGGGTGGTGAGATGCCCTTTATTGTAGTGTTAAATTTTGGTATTTGATTTTCTTGTAACAATGTTTGTATTCTTCGTATTAAAGTCACGGAGTTTTGAGGACGCCATGGATTTCACCAAATGCGAGGAGGCCATGAATGCGAGTACGAGAGTCAGCTAGCTTGAGCTCGGTGGAAGTTAGGGGAATTACTGTGTAGTAGATCTCGAGGCAATCATACGTGTCACGTCATATCATATCGCTCCTTTTCATGGATACTGTTCAAGATCCTATTCTGAGTGATCGACTTGTAAAACGAAAAGGGATTTGCCAATTGGAAGCGTGCTTTTTTACTACACGAATAAGTAGGCGTTATTCCCTGTTTTGTCTCCACGACGTGAGGGTTTTGTACAAGTCGAAGTTCTTTCTTCTTTTGTCTTGTCTGCCTAAAATTCCTGATGCGAATTCAATATGACTTCTCCGTTGAAGAGCTTTCGATAAAGTACAAAGGGTCACTGATTTGGGGTAACCCTTACAAGGCAAATTCAAAGATTACAAGGACTGAAGGGATTCCCATTTGAGTTGGCCCCGGGGGCACACCATGACAAGTAATCACAAATTGTCTTCCTCTAGAATGTGAAGTTGTCGGTGGTTGTCGGCAGACCTACAGGATTTACCACCATCTTTTCATTTTATCTCAATTTGTTTTGTCTCATCAGAAATGGGACCACCATCCCTAACCTATATAATCGGTGATTGCATGCTCACGCCCTAAATCAGTTAAAACGCCAATTCCTTCCATCTTGCTTCCGAGTTTCGGCTTCCTTTTTTTTTCCCTTTTTTTTTTTTGGTGTTTTGATAAAGCAATTAACTTTAATGATAGCACCAACAATGCAAATTAAAGGACCGTCCTACCCCACTTGAGTGTGATGGGTTATGATATCAAGCTTGTCCTTTTGGATTGAAAAGGA
Source organism: Bruguiera parviflora (assembly GCA_019804595.1). Lineage (NCBI taxonomy): Eukaryota > Viridiplantae > Streptophyta > Magnoliopsida > Malpighiales > Rhizophoraceae > Bruguiera > Bruguiera parviflora. The sequence goes on from CM034055.1 coordinate 355,085, forward strand.
ATGCTAGATTCCACCGCTCGTATTAAATTGGCTTAGTACAATGTGATAAAGATTAAAGAAGGAAGCTCACGTTAATGAAACTTCTGCTAGACAACTTGTCGATTAATAAGTTGCTCAGACTTCGTTGATAGTGTCTGTACTGGCTCTCTCCAAGTTTTTTTTTTTTTTTCGATATTAAAAAAAAGCAATCAAAATTTACAAAGATATGAATGTGCTCAATATTTTAATTTCATAAACTATATATATCAAATAATCTTTCAATGTCGTTATCGTTTGAAGAACTTGAAAGCAACCCACTTTGATATAAATTGCGAAGTCAAGAATCAAGTAGCTTTCTTTGTGTGTGTGTGTGTGTGTCTCTCTCTCTCTCTCTCTCTCTCTCTCTCTCTCTCTCGCTCTCTTCGTTTTTATTTATCTATTTATTTATTTATTTGAGCAGCATGTAGCTTTCTCTTACTAGACTTTTTTTTTTTTTTTTTTTCTCCATGTTGATGACATAATCCGATGTTTAAACGATCAAGCATAGCAAAGTCAAGTGCCTGTTTGTCTTCACTCGTTTGATTCGTTCAAGTTAACTAGCGTCAGCGTAAATATGAGTTTGCATGACAAGTTACTGATTTGCAAATTATACTTCTGATGGAGCATAGTCCAACCAAGGGAATATAATGTTTTTAGTGCTTAAGTTAAAAAAATGAAAATTCATTCTCTACTTTGAAAGAAAATGGGCATCACACATTTATAAATGTCGTAACAAAAACAAAAAAGGGTAATAATATATTAAATTTTATATGGTATAATGTAAAAAATTTAAAACAATGTAATAATATTTTTATTTCCCAAAATTGCTAACATCTAATCTTCAAATCATAATAAATTAATCTTTGTTACTCGATTCTGGGAGACAATTATATAAAAATGGACAAGTTAACAAGTCGTACGCAATGCACAATATTCATGAATTGCCTAACGAATATGGTGAATGCATTGAATTCCACCACACCTTGTCTCGAGACCTCGAGATACGAATGAAGTGACGAAAAAATAAAGGCAAATCCAGCACCGTGTCACACGCCCCATCTAAGGGATGAATAACGAGAGTTATTAATAGAATTATTCCTCTTTTATTCTTAATTTGAAAAATTCCAATCTTAATCTCAATTTGTCAAAAAAAAAAAAAAGAGTTGTGTTCTGTGGAGGGTAGTCCAGTCAGTAAGTAAAATAAGATATCGAGAACAAATTTTCACACCTTACCATGATAGGATAAGGTGAGGGTAGAACTTATAGGGCCATGTGTTCACGAAGGTTAGCCAATTCATGCAATAACAAGATCATTTAAAAAAAAAAAAATCATTTACTTTTTGTCAGAAATTTCATTTTTGTATTTCCCTTTTTTTCCCCCCGCTTGTCCAGAGTGCAGTGTAAGCAAGAAATGATCCAGCAGGCGAGGGATGCGGGAAAGTAGCTGGGAATTACAGATTTACGGTAGAAGAATGGACCAGACCATAGTTCATAAACTGCTTTCGGCACCGACCCCACGAGTCTTCCCTACTTCCAACACACAACAATAAATGCGCGCGCGCGCACACACACACACACACACACACAGGGATATATATATATATATATATGATGAAAATTCTTGAAAAGGAAGTTGAGGATCACACGGTTGGGATTCGATTCAATCTATTAACAAAGAGATCAGCAATCCAAGCAACTTTTTTTTTTTTTAATTTACAAAGAAAGGAGCTAATGCCCACACGCAATTTGAATTTTGGTTTGATACGTGAAAACACATAAAAATACTGCTAAGCTCTTACTTTAAGTGATAAAGTATTAAAAAAAGCAAAAAAAGGGGGGGGGGGCAATAACATCAAACTAAAGGAAAATCACTTGGGGGCACGATTTCATTTTCGTTCATATGGCGATGAACCTAACAAAGAAAATTGAGCTTATACTCTTCAAAAATCAACATAACCAAAGCTTTATGAGATCTACAATAGAATTCGATTTAGCACATAAAACGATAGTAGATTAAATCCAATGGCTATTCTCAATCTTTTGAGCTTGGTAATTATTTTATAAATAAAAGAAATATAATATACGTGAAAATCTGGCCAAGCACAACTTTTTCTCACATGTTTAGCCGATTTGTTATCCTCGTTTTCCATTATTTAAGAAGCCTCGAGGAGAAGCCAAAGCGCACAAGGTCTAGTGTGCTTTTGCCCAGTGACTAGTGAGGGTGGAGGGCAGAGGGGAAAATGGGTGCCAGAATAATCTTCATCTTTGGCTTGTTATCCTTCTCAGCCTTGTCTCTCAGGCCAGCATTTGGGGACAACGAGGAGGGAGACACAGGTCTTATTATGAACTTTTACAAGGACACATGCCCTCAAGCTGAGGACATTATCAGAGAACAAGTTAAACTTCTCTATAAGAGGCACAAGAACACCGCTTTTTCATGGCTGAGAAACATCTTCCATGACTGTGCTGTTCAGGTATGTCCTAATGACCCTCCACGTCTCTGTCAATTTTTCTTTGTTCTGTTTTTTTGGACTTTTTCCTTTTGTTTTCTTTGAAGGTCTTGATCGTCACACTGGTTTTGCTTGTTTGTTTGTGTGGTGTTGCGTGGGGGATTAATTAGTCTTGTGATGCCTCGCTGCTGCTGGACTCAACAAGGAGGATCTTGTCTGAGAAGGAGACAGACAGGAGCTTTGGAATGAGGAACTTCAGGTACGTTGAGACCATCAAGGAAGCTGTGGAGAGGGAATGCCCTGGCGTTGTTTCCTGCGCTGATATCCTTGTGCTCTCTGCTAGAGATGGCATTGCTGCGGTACCGCTTTCTCTTGGCTCTCTCTATATCTTACTCACCTCCCTCGGTCCATTCAGATTGTCTTCGACTGTGCGATTTTCTTCATCTACTATATTGGGTGGGATCTGGAACTGACAGTTGATTCTTGTACAATTAGAGTTAAATTACTGGTTATACAGCAGCATTATTCAATTCGGTGTGTCCACTTTGAGCAAAATTTGTGATTCAGGCATATCTGACATGCTTTTTAGCCTACATGACACTGAAACGGTCTTGTACCTTGTAATAGAGTCTCTGATCTGGTCTGGACTCTTTTTTTTTTTTTTGACCCCTAAACTTCTTTGTAATCAGCTAGGTGGCCCCTTCATCCCTCTGAAAACTGGAAGGAGAGATGGCAGGAAGAGCAGAGCGGATGTCCTTGAGGAATACCTCCCAGATCACAATGAAAGCATCTCTGTTGTTCTCGACAGATTTGCCTCCATGGGCATTGACACTCCTGGAGTGGTTGCCTTGCTAGGTATATATAATTTATGCATACACGTCAAAACTTATATTTGTCTTTTCCACTCCACTTTTATACGGCAGTTGCATAGGCGTCAAATTTCCAATCTGGTTCGCTTGGATTGTTCTCAACAGGAGCTCACAGTGTTGGTAGAACCCATTGTGTGAAGTTGGTGCACCGTTTGTACCCACAGGTTGACCCAGTGCTAAACCCTGACCACGTTGAGCACATGCTTCACAAGTGCCCTGATGCACTTCCAGACCCCAAGGCTGTGCAATATGTGAGGAATGACCGTGGCACACCCATGATTCTGGACAACAACTACTACAGGAACATCTTGGACAACAAGGGCTTGTTAATAGTGGATCACCAACTAGCCACAGACAAGAGGACAAAGCCATATGTAAAGAAAATGGCCAAGAGTCAGGGCTACTTCTTCAAGGAGTTCTCAAGGGCTATCACCATCCTTTCTGAGAATAATCCACTTACTGGCAACAAGGGTGAGATCAGGAAGCAGTGCAACGTTGCCAATAAGCTCCACTAGAGGCTTTGCTCAATGCGTCGCTGAAAGCTCTCTCCCTTGTGTTTGTGAGGGATAAGAGTGTAAAATTTGAAAAATAAGACGACTTTTCTTCCTTGGTTTTGCCTTTGAAGTGGGCCATTTCCAGTGCCACTGATTTGGAAAGATACTTCATTATGGTGACCTGCTACTACCGTTACTTTCCCTTTCTGCACTTGTCGTTGTCGCTTTGTGAGGTTGTTGTCGGTGGTGGGAATGATGGATGTTGTGGTGTATGGATGGATGGTGGCGATGGTGTATGATGCATGGATTGCTGTGATGGTAATTTAGTGATGATTCATGCCTGTAACTGTAAGCTTTTATTTTCTGCTGCCATCTTGAAGGCTGGATGCCCCGTTTGGACATTGACTGAGAACACAGACGGTTGTAGACCCAGCTAATAATACTTGACATATTAATTTAGATCAAACCAATCCATGTCAGATAATAACTAAATCAATCTCTAGCAATTTAATACATAGGCCAAAGGGCTCATGGAAACCGACAGGGATGCCAGGAAGACAATAAACTGTGGCCCATTTCAAAGAAATATATGTTATTAAATAAGGGTCCGAATATCAAAAGCTCGGTACAGGAACTGAGGGAAATAAGACTAAACTCTTATTTTTTTTTTGTTTTTTTGTTTTTTTTTTTGGGTCGGTGCAGCGAAACAGAAGGGTTGAGTGAAAGATAAGACTAAGCCCAGTGCGTGTACTTTTTTTTCATCGAATAAATAAGAATGAGACAAGGATGATGTGGAGAGGAAGACAAAAAGTAAAGATAAGATTCCCTCGCGCAGGCTAAGTGTGACTATTCTGTTGCACTAAGTTATGCATCGGTTACGTAAAACTGGTGTTTCGATGGGGTCAAGAAAGAGATGGGCTGTAGCAGACAGACGTGGGCTCTCCCGCGGAAATTAATCTTTCAATTAATACTTCCTCCGTCCCTCAATTAAGATTTTTATGAATTTTCCTTTTTTTTTTTTTTGGCAATCCTCTTCACTTGAACTTTTCTCGTTTGGCACTCAGTTTTAGGGTTTGCTTTAAATCTCCACTTTCAAAGAGATTGACAGCTCTTTAAACCAAGTGAAGTTGGGCACTTGGTTGCAGTTAAATGTACACACTAGTACTGATTGTCAGGCATGCACCCTAAAGCCCGTATCATGACCAACCTTTTATAGAAAGCAACGTAACCAAACACAACTTCTGGGGGCTTCAGTTCTCCAACTTTGAGCTTCAACTTTCAAGAGAAACCTTCCAGTTTTGTACACAACAAGCTGTGCTGCATTTGATGTTGTATCAAATTAAATATATACTAGTCTATAGCAGTACCCGTCCCCTAGTTCCTCCTATGGGAAATGAGATTTTTATTCAACTCAGAGAAATAGAAGGTTGAATTCTGAAGTATTGTTCGAAACCAACTATTAGCAGCGCCCTGCATATTGTTGATTTTTTCTTTTTTTTTTTTTTGGTATGGATTATCAAATTTCATAAATCAATTAGGTAAGAAGCATGACTGTATAAACCACATCAAATACTGATTCATTTAATGTATGTGATGGAGCAGGATACAACACGCCTCCGAAACGTATTTACGCTACGAATTGGGGTGATAGTTACGTAGAACAACTAAATTGGAAGTAACATTGCAGAACCGCACCACAAAAGCGACTTTGTTTGCGAAACTCAGTGTCTGGGGTGGGGATGAATCTCAAGGAAAGACATATTTGTGGATACTGAGCCATTACTGCACTACTTGCAGCTTGCCAATGCCTACTGTTAATTACTTGTCTTGGGACTGGTGGAGTTTGAGATGGCATGGACTGAAATGCTGCCAGAGCATGAGTTTGGTGTAAACGGGCCGCCCATGTGAGTGTGACCAATTAGTATTGGATGCTTAGGGTTGATGGTGTAGAATAGCAGAGGCAGATTGAGGTGCTTGGAAAATGATGAGGCAAAAACATTGATTGATGATCACAGAATTCTAACTAACTAGTTAGCTAGCTAGCTTGGAATTGGAGTAGGCCAAAGCGGTACTACCATGGGGAGGAAATTCTTCTTTTTATAAAGAATCCTTTCGCCGTGATAGTCGACTGGATTTTGAGATACACACCGGCCGGCCGTCCTCAACTCTTCCTTTCTCAAGTTGCAGGAGACTACAAAAAGAGGATAATCAGGGCTCATCAGGTACGCCATATCTGGATCTGTTGGATGCAGACTTAGTTCACTTACGTACAAGAAAGGATTTATCTAGAGTTGGATCGCAGAACTACCATCATTGATGTACTTAGTGTTAGAGCAACATAGTGCTTCCATTCTCCTCTTCCCCTCCCTTCTGTATGGAAGTCCCTGAGTTCCCAAATATTCAAATCGAATCGGTTGGCCATTCACATGCAACGCGGAGTATCGGAAATTTTTAAAATAAAAGTAAGCCACGCGATTTATTTAATAATTATAAATAATATTTTTTATAAAAAAATACATTAAAAAATTATATTTATTGATAAAAAAATATCTTATAAAATGATTATAAATAATTTTTTTATAAAAAAATATATTAAAGAAGTATATCTCTTATTATTTATTTTTTTAAAATCAAATAATTCATAAAAAAATCATTTTTATTAATATTAAGAGATTTTTTATTTTTTTAATCAAATAATTCTTTAAAAAGTTGTATATATTAATATCGAGAGATATATTTTTTATCAAATAACTCTTAAATTACTACATATATGATATGTTTTTTTATTAAAAAAAAAAAGAGAGAAGATAGGTCAAAATATATTATTTTTAATAAAATAATTTTATATAATATATAAATTTATTGAAATTTTTATTTTAATAATGTAAATTATTATCATGTGTCATTCATTTTATCTTATAAGGGAATTTTTCGTAATCGGATTATATTATTTTGAGAGCAAATTTTGTATTAAAAAGAATGACAAAATAGAATGTTGAAAGAATTGACTTCTGATTTTGTGAAAAAATTAAGTAAATTTCAAAGAGATTAAGATATATTTTTTCTTAATTATGTGAAAATATTAAGTCTAACATTTATGATATAAAAGTATAATATCTGAGTATAACATAATTTGAAAACTTAAATTGTTCCATTAAATCCATGTATATTCTCTCCTTATAACATGACTCGTTCAATTGTTAGATGTAGTTGTGTGCATAATTATTATTTACACATAGTGATATTATGATTTGTATAAAGCATTATATTCTTTAATGGTTATAAATAGTGATTCTTTCCATTAAAGAAAGATATTTTCTAAGTTTAAAATTCATTGATATATAAAAAGAGTTTAAAATGTGATAAATAAAAAGTTATGATTGATAAGTTTTAAACTTATGAGATTTAAGTATGATATAAGCTTGTGATATTTTGGTAGTTATTAAACTAAGTCATCCAATTGTTATTATTAAATTAACAATAAATATAATTAATTCTTTCATATGTCTTTTGGTTAAAAGACATGGAAAAAAGTTGTATATAATAAATATTGAGCTTTTGGCATTTCTAATGAAAGGATAAGACATTGACCACTTGATTAATAATGCATGAATGTCAATTAATTAATCAAAAGAGATTAAAGAATTGACAAGAGTATTGTTAAACAAGTCATAAGAGGAATAAGTCAAACTTATATTTCTAAATCACCTATAATAAAAACTCAACTCAATATTTGATATAATATCAAATCTTGATTTCAATGAAGTCAAAGTATATCATCAGTGTATTTGAAGTATTATAGTTAATTATTTTTATCCCAAAGACATATAATGTTTGGTACTTGCAGTAAATTAGAAAGATAAGTTTATAAAACTTTTAATAAACTTATAAAGATACTTTATAGTAAGAACTTTAGTTTATTTTAATTTAAATTCATTATATATTTTTAATTACTTTACATCTTATTCTACTTTGGTTATTTCTACAAGAAAATTAATATAAAATAAGACATGACCAAAAAAGACATAAATCATCAACTATAAACAATCTCAAGACTAATTACCAAATGTGACACTTTCAAAGCCAAAGACCTTAATTGTTTAGGTGGGATAATTAGCTTAGATGATCCATACATTCCTCTCAATGACATTGACTCACTTATTGGTTTTAAAAATTTGAATGCAACCTTTTAGGTCATAACAACTATTGCTAAGTCAAAAATTTTTGCAACTTTAATATCTTATTCTTTACCTTTTCTTTTCAATTTTTACTGTGTGGTCTTTGATTGCTCATCCTTTTAACTTCTTTTTTTTTTTTTTTAAAGTTTATTTACCCTGGCAATTTATACATTTAAATTTACGAAACAAGATGAATGAGCAAACGATATGTGGATTTTAGTCAGATGACCATGAGCCCTTAACAGCACTTCTTTATATGCTTGAAGAATTTTTAAGACACTTTCAAAGGTCTTTTTAACTGTTAAAGATGTTTTATAACCATTAGCAATTAGTGTTGGGGCTGGTACAACTATTAAGACCTCGAGTCAACAAAATCTTTCTCAAGTTTCGTATTGTTTTGTGTCACCTCACCTCCAAACTTAACCCTTGCTCATACTAGTTTGTTATGATTGACCAACTTTTGTAACATTACTAAGTTGAATTAAAGTAAGTGAGACAATATAGTGTCAATATAGATTGCCATTATCTACTACCACCTCACCTTTTAAGCTTATCATCTTGGTTATATTAGTTCATTATGATTGGCTAAATTTTGCTAAATTACTAATTCAAATTAAAATTAAAATTCAATAAGATAATATATTATCAATATATAATGGGGTATAGAGTTAAATTGTCTTTTGTTTTACTTGTAGAACTTTTATATATATTCTATTTTTTGCTACTTGAATTGCAACATATATCTAAATTCTAATTTTGATGTAAAGACACATACTAGGATATATAATATTAAAAACATTGTAATATAAAAAGGCTTATAAATTCTATAAAAAGCTACTTTTACTTGTTAATGAAATGGAAAGTAAGCTTGTAATGAGTTAATAACATTGGGATTTATCACACCGATGTAATTCTTTCTTAGCATAAAGGGGAAATGTAAACGATGCGGTAGTTTTTCCCATCTCTTATGCTCTTATTACTCGTCAAGACAATTTTGTTAAGTGATAGCAAAAATAAATTAGGTGAGGTAATATTATAATTGGTGATATGACGTGTTCTTTTTATATATGTCTAAGTTCGACTTTTTGTGGTATAGTATATATATATATATATATATATATATATATATATATATATATATATATATAGGTATTCAAATGTACAGTGGTAAAATTATCAAGGTTGAAATTAATTATAACGAAATTTATTTAAATTTAACAATATATAAATGATAAAATGTATTTATAAGAGATTCGGCGAGGAAAGTAACCAATTAAGTTGGCCCTCGATCTCAAATGTGATGATTAATATATTTTTTGATATATATATATATATATATATATTAAAAAGGAAAAGAAAATAAGGTGATGGCGAGAAATGCTCGGGGAATTTCTGTTTGAAGTTGTATTCGCCGTGCCAACTATCGTACCAAAACCTTATTCTAGCCCGATTAGCTAGAGAGAATCGGACATCGGTCTTAACAATCTGATTAGACATCGAAGAAGCTGACTTGAGCCATATCTTTCAAATTTCGAGGGGCGTGCCTGGGAGGGGCAGGGCAGGAGACAGCCAATTATTTTCGTAAAGGAGATGAACTTCTCATGGAACTTTCTTGGGATTAGAATGGGCTTGGGTTTATTGAATTTACGGGACTTGGGTCAGAAAAAAAAAATATGCTTGTTCTTTAATTGAATTAAACTTCTAATCCCAACTCAAATATGGATTAATTGAGCTACCCAACAACTAATTCTGTACGAACATAATCTCGCGGACGCAAATGGATGTAAATTACTTTTATATTATATGAATAATATTTTATACAATATATTTATAGTAAAATAGCCTAAAATTACATAAAAATGTTGTTTTGTTTTTGATATAATACAAAAAGCTTTGTATATTGTGTAAAATTATTTTGCATCCATGAGATTATGCGTCGAGTGGTGTTCTCTAGCTGCGAAAAAAATGTATCAATGCCTAAATCTAACGAGGGCTCGCGGCGCTACGCAGTTTCGTCCCCTTCCTCCAAGTCAGAAATCAGAATGAACCTTTGCCTCGAGAAGTGTTGCTATTCATTAAGCCTCCTCGCTCGCCCATCTATGGAGGCCAGATTTCAAGGTTGGCACATGGCATAGCTTGACGAATAAGTTACGCAATCTTATTGAGAAATCTCTTACAATCTAAATGTCACGTTCCTCAAACATTGGAACCGGGAAAGAAAGAAAGTCTTTGCATATATATATATATATATATATTTATATTTATAGATTATAAGAAATTACTTAAATGTTGAAACTGGTGTAGTTCAACATATCTCTTTAATGTAATATAATATTTGTTTCATATTAATATTTTAATTATATTTAAAATATAAAATTAATATTAATTTAATTTAATTTAATTATATTTGTTTTCAAATATAAATTATTAATTTTATAAATAAATCTAGGGATTATTTTTTAACTAATTTTTATTGAAAATAATGAAATATTCTCTTATAATTAATTTAGAGTGATTATTCTTTATTAATCATTTAATTATATTCATGTAATTTATATTATGTCTAATGCAATTTTTCACACGTGATTTTTAATTAAAATAATTTAAAAATTAAATCAAATTAGATTAATTTTTATAGGTGATATTTTAGTGATTTAAAATTTTAAAATTACTTAAACGACTATTATATGAGTAATTTTATACATATATAAATGATATTTAATTTAAAAATTTTTATAATGAGTTTATTTATCTAACAAAAATTCGCATATTCATTATTAAAGTATTCTTATATTTTAATTTATGAAATTTTTTTTATTCTTTTCTCAAAAAGATATAATATATATATTTTTGTAATTTTATCGATATCAATTTTAACGAAGCATCAATTAAAAGTATTTAAAAATAATATTTTAATATAATAAATATCTTTTGTAATATATATTTATCTTATAAATTAAATTAGTTATACAGACAATATTACGAGTAAAATATATTTTTATTAATAAAATTACATATATGAAATATTTAATATGTATTCGAAGAATGATTAACTCGGACACACACGAACAAACAATGTCACCGCTACGCGTCCCATCGGCACCATCCAATCCTTCACCTTCCACTAAAAGCTTTGCTTATTTTGCTCCGAAGGCCAGGAGCTGGCACCCAGCCCTCCTGTTCAATTTCTTTCTTCATCGGCCCTATATTCTCTTGTTCTCACTCGCAACATGGGCCGCTGCCATTACATTATACTACTGCACTGAAGGCTGGCGGATCATGGACATTACAATTGAGGCAATCCTCGTGCTTGCATGACTCTCTTGTTGGACGTGTAGAAGGGATTCAGTCAGTAGGTCTACATAAATTTGCACGTTGAGTCTTTGCCCCGAATATTTATATGAGACGCTTATTCGATGGATGCTCTTCTTCTTCTTCTCTCTCTCTCTCTCTCTCTCTCTCTCTCTCTCTTTGTTTTTTTTTTTTGTTTTGTTTTTTGATAAATCAAAGTCGGATTTTATTGATGAAAGCAAATTCGACAGTTGCACATATTTAAATGCAACATATATTCAAATTACAGAGAGCCTGAAATCTGAAACACTACTCACCAACCCTACCCTTATATGCCCAAAGAGTCATTAAAGAGCATTATGCAATTCCCTGCACACTTATTGTAGGGTAAGACTTGGATTGAGTCTAGAATGGAATAAATTGGAAAGCATTCCATGAACACCTTATAGAGTTCGTTTCTATCAAGTTTCTTAATAAATCAACAAGTTGTTATAGTTTGCTAAATCGACGTTTTAATAGTCAAATTAGATTGGTTTGTTTAATCAAAAAAAATTAAGAATTAATTTAAATTTAATCTCTCTTTTTTTTTTTCTTAAATGATCAAATTAAAAATTAATATAAAAATTAATAAATCAGTCAATTTATTTGAATTTAATTTTTTTCAAGTGAAATAATAAAAAAATTAATTTTTTAAAATAATATTATTTATTGTTATTATATTTAATTTTGACAATATCTAAATTTTATAAAATATTTATGATTTATTTATTTTAATTGTAATATATTTTTTAAAATATTTTATTTTAGTACTAAAATATTAATTTTGTTATATTTAAAATTTTTCATATAAATGCTTTATACTATTTATATATTTATTTAATCATAAATAATTATTTTATTAATTTAATTTTAATTATAGGAGTTAAATTAACTAAATTTTTAAAATTTTAAAATTTCTAGTTCTTAGAATTTCGTAATAAATACATGAAAGTGCTTAATCGTGCTCAGAACAAGATATGAATGGATGCCGTTCTTTGCATCAGAGAGGGACACAAGAACAAAACGAAACAAAGGATCGATCACTTCTCGTCGCTTTCTTTCTTCTTCTTTTTTTTTTTATTTTATTATTATGTTTATCTTGCACTATGTTTCTGGTCACTTTTGAAGTCGACCCTTCTAAAATCGAAGATCGGTTAGAAACTCAGAATCAGTCGGTGCTTTTCACAAGTTCTTACCGCGCATTTCGGTGTTCAGACTTTTACACATTTATCTACGGCGCAAATGGAAAGTGTCGAAATTACCAGAAAATTGACCGTACCAAGTCCGAATTCCAGTTTAAATAGGACAAAGGAGAGGCGAATCATCCGTCAGAATTATGCTTGAGCTCATCGATACTGAGTTGACTCAACCCAAAGCGTGAGCCAACTCTGCCAAATCACTGCCCGCGAAAAGAATTCGTAATAATTTAGCAAACTTATAGGCAACAGCGACGTTAACTAGCTTTACGTTCATTGTCGGTGTTTTCTTTTTTTTTTTGGTGTTGGGGGGCGGGGGGGGGGGCCCGGGGGGGGGTGGCGGCGATGTGAATCATTCATCCATAGAACCCAGTCTGGCTCCACACGGCATCGCGCACGCGCCTCATGTCACGACCCTTCAGGGTCCGTCCCGCACCCTCAAACACCGATGCCCCGCCGATTTTCTCGTTGCGTGCATGACCGCGCGCCAAGTACTCGTGTGGGGGAATCATTTCCAATTCACCGTCATTCAACTCGTCATCAAACTCGTGGAATGAGTCCACCGAGTCAACTCGGAGAATCTTGCTCCAGTCAGGCACGTTCACTGGAGCCGACGTGGCCATGTGCCCGCCGAGGGACGCCGCGCTGTCATGCCCGCGGGACTGGTGGACAATTCTCGGGGACGCCGTCTTATCCGATGAATCTCCAAACGCCAGAGTCAGCCCACCCACGTGGCCGCTGCCAACCTGGGAGATTCGACGGCGGGCCCTAATCGACATGCTCCCATTACTCGCAGCGCCCGCGTGTGGGCTCCACTCTCCGTGCGAATCATTGACAGCCTCGTCGCTCCGACCACCCAAGCCATCGGCAGTCGACCAGACGTCCTCCTCCTCCAGCTCCGCCGCCTCGTGGCCGGCCGTGCCTTGGCCGTCCCCATAACCATAGGTACCCAGATATCTCTCGCTGCGACTCGTCGTCAACCTCCTGCCCTTGGCCATATTGTTACCACAAGACAACTCGTGCAAAACCGGGCTTTGGGGTCTGTACCTTTACAAAACCCACCTCGAGGAGACACAAAAAAATAATAAAAAAAAAAAACCTACGAACTTAACTTAGAAATGTAATGGACGGCGTTATCATAACAAAGAGTCCATTATTTGGGAACTAGCATAGACTGGGTCGGAAGAGGGAAGACCCGTATATATGGGCATCTGCAGGCCTCGGTTTCATTTCATTTGAATTTGGGGGTTCATTTTTTATGCATTTCACGAGAGAGCGTGCTGCCGTTCATAGAAGGCAAGTGCGACAGAGCGCGGCGGGTTCACGTGCTTTAGGAAGCGCGTGTTGAGCACAGACCAATCGGCAGAGAGAAGGCTGAAGAGTGAGAGCTTTTGGGAAGAAAATGACTTCGCCCAATATGCTTAGTGGGGGGCATTTTTGGCTAATTGAGTCGCTGAGCATTGATAATCTCGCAGGTCACTCACTTATCGCTTCACGCGTTAGAGATATGTATTAACCCTTTTTTTTTTTTTTGCCAACTTTTACTTATTTAATCCAAGCGGATAGGCTTTGGCGTCATATAATAACGAAAACTTAAAATAATCAAATACAACATTGAAAACAATAACGCCTACACATTATTTGGAGACTTAACCCATAAATTTAGACGGCATAATTTGCATGAGACGATACAAAAATAGAAAGAAGAAAACGTTTTGTGTTCTTAATAACCTTTTCGGCTTGTTTTATCATCGAAGCAACTTTCAAGCCGAAATCATAAGTTTGGTAACTATACGCTGTCGAGACCCATAACATTACTCAAGAGATAACACAATTGCGAATTATGTCTTTCCAATTATGTAAGGTAACATATAGAGCAACTCTTCGGTTAAAAAAAAAAAAAAAAAGACAGATGTGTCTTGGTGAGGTCAACCGTGTTTTGAGTTGGGGTACCTCGAATTTTGTTAGGGACTCGGAGAGAAATTAACACTGTGACCAAATTGCGGGACACAAGCAGCCATTTGGTTTGTCATTTTGCTGCGATTAAACCCATGGCGGGAGATCGATCGTAACCAATAATTAATTAATTTATTTATTTATTTATTTTTATGTCGCATTCAATCCCCTTCACTGGAGACCCACCCCCACATCACCACCCGTTTTTGTTTGAAAAAGTCACATCCCTCTAGTGTGGGTCCCATGATCCATGTCGTGGTATGGCACTTGTTCTCCTCGCATCTCTTGCCACAGCCCGACACGTGTGTGCTTTCAACAGTCTCGGGTCCCACTTGCCTGTGTCCGTTACCATGCCACCTGGCTAAGCAGCGATCCTTTATTAGTATATAATAATAATAAATAATAATATAATATACAGAATAAAAAATGGGATGTTTTGTGGGAGAGCCGATCTTGCATAATTGATTTCGATGGTTATGGTTAAACGTGCGCTATTTATCTTTTGGTTCGATGGCTAAAATATTCCCATTTGTGGGTGAAGCGGACTTTCAAAAGCAAAGTGTGTTCGTCCAATGATGGCACGTTGGACGGTTGAGAATGCAGGACGGTGGGGGGTGGGGTAGGGTCTGTTTATGGGTCCTACAACGTCTTGTCGACTTTGAATTTAACGAAGAACCCCTCATCTCAATTCACCGTCGTTCGTTTTCACAGTCAACTACTCGGAGTAACCATGGATATGAAAAAGAACAAAACAAAAAACAAAAAAAAAAAAAATGTCTCGTGGTTTTGTAGAAATGGGAGGCACCAATTTAAGGGCATGTTACTTTAAGCTGTGTACAAAAAGGGGAAAAAAAACAAAAAAGGACATTACACCCAACGAAATCTCCTATTTACATGTGCTTGCTTTTCTTTTTTTATTCATTTTCCAACTAAAAGATTATTTGTGGTCAAGTTGGCTTATAGCTTCGTGGGGTTTTCCTATATACATTGTGTCATTTTGCTCTCTATTTTTGGGATTTTATGGTATGAAATTTAAAGCAACGGTCCATTTGTTCTCACGCTATAGACCGTGGTTTCAATGCGAAAAGAAAATCCTTTTGAGACTCTTCTGCTGATACAATGGACGTTGAATGTTTGATCAAATTAAATAAAATAAATTTTAAAATTACTAAAATTAAAGCAAATAAATTAAACTTACTCTAAAAAAAAATGAAAAATTATTATGCCATATTTTCTTTTTAATAATTTAATAATTTTTTTTTAATTTCAATAAAATTTTCTTATTTTTCTTTAAAAATGATATAAACTACTACTACTACTACGTAGTAATTATATTTGTTAATAATATATTTTTTGACTATCAGTTCCCAAATGACAACAGTAAAACTTCAACTACAGTACTAAATATACTCTAAATGGTAAGGCTCATCTCAAATACTGCATAGTTGTCGGATACTTAGGGTAATTGTTTTAGTTACTACTCACACATCTCAAATTTATCTTAAACATTAATTTCACGAGTTTACGAATGTTTCAAGGATCTCTTACAACTATCATGGATATTAATAATAAGAAAAAAATATATAATTGCTATCAATGTACATGCAAAATAAAAATGGACCGATGGATCCTTGCAATTACTATCATGTATGCTTTTAGGCAACAGACTATTCTATAATAAATCAGAAGGCTTAATCTTTTTCATTTTGTTTTCTTTAGGGTGACATTATAGATTGATTTTCAGCCACTTGCAATGGGTGAACCTTTTCTTTGCAATAAAATGAGAAGTCTGATAGACCATCCCTATACACATTTGGGACGAAGTTTGACATTGGGATATCTTCTTGAGAGGGTTCCCTGTGTCCTTTACCATTGTCTTAAAATTGAATTCAATCAACTTATAACCCCCCCCCCCAAAAAAAAGAAAAGAAAAAAAAAAGAGGTAAAGGAAAGATCCAACCCTCAATCAACAAAGTGCAAAACATGTTCTCTATTCTTCACGGTTGACAAGTACATGTCATTTGGTGAATTTGGGTTAATAGTTATTTTAGTGATAGAGAGCTTCTTAGTATGGACGAGTAGAACGAAGGGCAAGAGATATGGATAATATGATTTCAAGCACAGAACAGAGAGTTGTAATTTATTAATAAGAAAATAATTTATCATCGTGACAAAAGTTATAAATTTGAGTTTCTATTAAGATGTTTAATAAGGATAAATTGATATTTATAGAGTTTATTTTTTTCTGATGATGCCTAAGTTTTCTAAATAAATTTATAGCGTATCACATCTACTATTCTATTCTATTCTATTTAAAAATAATAATAATTTCGGGATTTGGTTATGTACGAATCTCGCTCGATTCAACTCAAAGCGCAAAAAATGGCAAAGATTAAACGCACAAAGACAACGTAACATCCCAATCAGAGCCTGCCCTAATTCTAATTTGCGATGCAAGGTCGATTGGCGGCACTAAAATATCTACCACATTATGCAATGCATAATATCGTCCAATATGGTAAAGTGGAATTTAGCGGCACAGAAAAGCACCGCTGCTAATGGACGGCCCCCACCACCTTTGCCCTCGTCTGACCAGAACATTTGGACCCAAAAAAAAAAAAAAAAACTTCGGAGTACTTCCAATATAATTGATGGTTTTTGGCTTTTCTTGTGATAGAAAGAAAGAAAGAAAGAAAAGGGAAAAATGTAATGCACGCTCAAAAATCGAATAATGCTCTCTTGCCATGAGAATTTCTATGGCCCGAGATATGCACGTAACAACTCTTTGCAGTACATTGGAAGAGAAATTTCTTTTGAGCGAACCCCCAGTGGTAAGATTTTTGGCACGGCGACGGCTGCTTATTTCACAGAATGCATTGAAGGGGGTGGCAATTTGAGACCACAGCCTATTTCAAACAATCCCGACTTGATTCTCATTGATATACCAACTGCGGTAGTTTGGAACGTACGGCAACTCTTTCCTGTCGCTACACCTCAGAGAAAAAAAGTAAATGAAAATAAATTAATCGCAATAAAATTTGCACCGCATGACATTAACGCCAAAGACACCAATGCAGGAAATCATGGAGAGATTCATTAGTTATGTCACAGAATAATGTTAGTTTCCAACGGGGTGCTTCCCACTCTCTTTTGGACAATACCAAAAGACGAGATTTTCTGGCGTTTCAGCTCATAGTTGCAGAATCAGAATCTCAACTGCAATTTTGGTTGGCCACAACTCAACCATCACCACCACCACCACCACCACCACCCCCGACAAACAATTCAATCAAAAAACAAGAAGGCAGTCACAAGTGATTCGCATGTGATCTCGTGGATTCCAGGTGGATAATTTTAAGCGAAACCATTGGTGGCTATACTTTATTGTAAAAATCAGATCACGGATCGTTTTCTTTTCATCGAACGTACGTGGGGTTGGGATTAATTTATTAATTGATTGATCTATTGCTGTTCTGTGACCTGTTAGGCTCTGAGTTTCCAGTACCGGAGAAGCATAAATTAAAAGTTTCTGTTGGACGCTTTGTCGTGTAGTGGGGATTAGAATTGTCAGCTCAGCCAATGCACTGTAATTCTTGCACGGACTGTTCTGATCTTACGTTCCGCGGCCGCTGGGGCCCATTTTTGTTTCTAGAAAAACTAGCTAGATTTGACGAGCCTTTTAAGGTGCGTGCCATCCACACTCTCTCTTGATCCCGCGAGTAATTCGTAACGTCGAGAGATCAAAAAGATGCAAATTTTGGCTCCGGAGATCAAAGAAATAAGAAATAAGAAAATAAAAAATCATGGGCATAACTTGACACAATTGACATAACAATAATATAGAGGGCGTGTTAATGAAGAGAAAAATTACACACACACACACACACACACACACAAGAAAAAAAAACTGACCGATTTTATATTATTGTATGAATTGTGTGCATTTAGATTTTAAGACTCTTGAGTTGGCATAGTAATTTCCTTTGACTTAAAACAACTTGTTTTCTTTGGGATCAGGGTTTGAAATACCTTGGATTGATGCAGCGTGATCTTCTCAGTCAAACCCTTTTTTTCTTTTTTGTCAAATTTACTAATTACTTAGTTAAAGTCTTCTCCCCTAAAGTTTTATTGACTTTTTACAGTCTCTATCCTAAAATTGTTGTCCCTTAATAAGGACTAAAATATTACAGGAATGGACACATTGGACAACCATGGCTGCAGCACACTTTTCCATTGGATAATCTGAGCATTTTAGGCACGCTGGACAACCATGGCTGCGGCACGCTTTTCCGTTTGGGTGGAAAAGTTTCGAAGTTACCGGTGTATATTTTTAGGGAGGAAAAAAGAGTTTCGCCTTTAAAGTGCGTCCCTTATTTTCCATTTTACAGAGCCTAGTAAGAGAAGTCAAAATCACAATTTGTCCCACGCACTCACGTGGATACGAATTCTGAACCATTTGGGTGGCAGCAGCTCTGGTGGTAGGATCCTCTTTCCATCTTTGTATGATGGGTCGAGCAGCAACAATTCCCACCAATCCCCATTTTGGACTTGTTGCTATCAGGTTGGGCCAGCCATTCCCCGCGACATTGTGGCCCATCCATCTGTCTTGTCTCCTTCGAGGCTTGACGGTTCCACCGTAAAGTAGGATTCGATGACTTCTAAGGGCTTGATCTGATGCCACCTTTGCAATTGAAATGGGAGTTTTAGCGTAATTAATTTATAAATTTTATGTTGAAAAAATAAGTGTTCGAAATTTTTTCTTTTTATATATGTATAGATTATATAACTCTTATTTTAGATATAAAATATTTTTTTTAAAAAAAAAATGCTGTTCATAATTTTCCACCGCATGGTGTAAATGAATGGAAAGTTAAAATTGTTGCTGTTTCCCTGAGAAAGGAAAGCGGTGAAAGATATACGCAGGAGTGGCATCAAGTGTTTCCAAGTTTTTGCATATTGAATGCCGGGCTGGATTGAACAAGTGTGTGCCTTGCAAAATTTTGGAATCGATACCCGAGCTGATTTAAGTTGCCAGGCTATCCCAGATTGAAACAGTCTGATTGGGACTTGTCAAGAGAAAGGATAATCCTATCCGTGTGCATATTGTGCAAGAAAAATAAAATAAATCAAATACAATGAGCACAGTTAGAGATTTGATAACAAAATTTGAAACAAAATAAGAGTGAATACTCAAATAGATTAATTATTATATCCTCGAATTATTTCTTTATAGGTTTTTCTTTTTCTTTTTTTTTTTTTGAAATGATTCCTCTAACTATTGTTTATAATATAATGATCTTAATTATGATCTCTCACAGAATAATTAAAGCAATCTGTGGGTATCTTGCCTTTTCTCAATGCCCAAAGGAGGATCCTATACATGCTGGCCCCATTATTAAGTCCTTTTTTTTTTTTTTTTTTTTGGCCATAGCCCATTATTGCATCGCTGATGCTCAAATAAAGGAGGAAAGAAGGGGTAAGCATCGAGTTGGACGACTAGAGCTACTTATCCCATAGTTTAGGTTTCTTTTTTCGTTTTTTTTTTAATAGTTCTGTTAGAGTGACAGTTGACAGAGAGCTTATATATATATATATATATATATATATAACAGAAAGCTTATTTTTGCATTAGTTAACGGGATAAGTGCTGCTTCCACCTGTAAAGCATAACAGAAGCCTAGTATCTTAAACTTGTGGTTTCAGTCTAGGTAACAGGTCTATTTCTGGATCAGGTGGGGTTCTGCAACATACTCGATTTGCTAGCACTCTATTTCTTGTGTAACCAAGATGGATAAGAAAAGTGATTGATTGATTGATTGATTAAGTTGGAACCTTCTTCTGAGTGCTGATATCTCTCAGCAGTTCAGTTCAGATTCCGTTTTAAACTGAAGTTTGGCTCAATTTCCTTGATTTCACTTCGTGGGCTTTCCCACGTGTAGTTTAAGCCGTAAGTGAACCCTATTAGTAGATATGCACAACCCATTTCGACGAGACTTCGAATTTCAGGAGAATTAGTAAAATTCCAGTTAGTCATAATTTTTACTGAATTTCACTGTTTTCAGTTTAAAGGCCATTATAGTTTTTCATTTAGGTTAGAGCCTAGCATCGCAGGGATCAAGGCCTAAACTTAAGAATGAACGGGTGAATGGATTCTATAACTAAGTGCCTGTGCTCTGTAGATGGCTAATTAAGTAGACCCAAATTCACCTGTAAATGACTCAGTCTTCAACAGATTTGGACCAGAATATTTGTTCGGAGATCCATACTGGGCTTGAGTTTGGGGGGTTCTTGTCATAAAGTTTTTCTCCTACCCCATTCCACATAAAATATGTACAGTATTAACTAAGGTTGAGTCTCAAAAAAAAAAAAAGAAAGAAAAAAAGAAAAGAAAAGAAAAAGAAATATGCGTCCCAAGTCAGAATTTCAGAGCCGCGACCCCGTCAGCAAATATCATCTCCAGAGCAAGTTTTAGAATGGAGGGGGAACTGAAATAGGAAAAACAGTTGCGTTTCTTAACATCCCAAATAATCAAGCACTTGAAATTATCTCTTGGTTGTGTCAGTTTAACAAATGCTCCGGTTCATGAGGCCAAGAAAGATGAGATAGTCTTTGCACGTGTTTTACAGGAAAATATGTAAGCGCACATGTTTTACAGGAAAATATGTAAGCCACCGTATACTCGGTTATTCACAAATTGACATCTTAGTTTATAAGTTAGAATGCATATCGATTTTGCCAACCTCAAGTTCGAATTCGGTTTCATTGCAAGCATGCTTAAATCTCCCCGTAAAACCTCATGAATTAGTTTTAGAAAGATATTCTATTCGAATGATTGATAATTATATTATTCTATTTAGTTAGATGAGTGAGAAGGGCGAATCAAGTAAAGGTAAGACCGCTACAAGGCTTGCCTGGATTTGAAGATCAATTTCAACTATTTGTGAATCTCTGTGTTCGAGGCACTTGTGAAGGTGGAAGAAGTGGCGATGGGTGGGGGGAGAAAGGATGGCAATGGTTGGAAGGTCAAATGAAGGATGCCGGACAACAATTCACCAGAGTCCAGACCAGGCACAAATGGGATTGGATGATAGCACAATGGAAAACATGGGAAGATTTGATGGGAAAACAAACTATATTGAGGTAAGATCATGCAAGAAATACAGTTGCTAGCCATGCTAAATTCTAGGAAGGAAAAATTCAAGTAAGTCCATTACAATATCTTACTAATTCTATTTTTAGTTATATTTAACTAATATTTTCCAAATATTTAAAGCAGGAAAATCCAATTTTTGCAAAGCTGGGTGATAAGGAAATTGACAAGGAACTCTACTCCAAGTATGAGATCTTATTCATGGCTACTGGAGAATATGCCTATGCTGCATCCTCCAAAGTTTTGTCATCTGATATCGGAAAAACAGAAGCTGATGTCAACCTCATTGAAAAACTGATATACTATCATTCGGGCTTCTTCTACACATATTAGTAATGGAAGATGCCGTGTGAATTGACCATTTTGCTAATACCGAGAAGACCTCAATGATGTGGGCATTGGGAGAACTGAGTTCTCTTTATCTTCTCTTCACTCTGCCAAACATTTTTTGCTCGGCTAAACTTGTTCCTCGTTCTCAGAGTAGTCACTCCTTCCGAGGGAATTAGTTCAAGGCTGATCTTCAGAACGAGCTACATTTTCCAACCTCTTGCGTCTTCTTCTGGAAATAGTTATCATCAACAACGTGGTGTAATTGCTTTGATAAATTGTGGTTGTTACAACCGTGAATCCCAGAACAAGCCAACTGGACCTCAAAATCATCGCTAGCAGAACCAGGCTGTTTGCTGGTTTCCAAAACCCCTTCACTAGCGCCTAATTGCCGAATTTCTTCAAAAATAGAGTATATGTCACCGGATTGTAGGGGCATGTAAGAGAACTCCTTCATATCATTAACATTCACTGACTTAGCTGCTTCTCTTATCGAATCAGCTGTTCTCAAATCCTTTGTATCCAAAGCAACACTTCCTGACCTCAAGAAAGTTTCAAGATCTGCTATTACTTTGTTCATTTGATTGTACTTATTTTCAATAGTCAATTTGGCATCAATGAGCTTCATCTGTACTCGTTCTTCACGCCACACCTTGGCAATTTGCAACATCTTCCTTTCTTCCTGCAATTCTTCCTGGATTTTGATGGACTCCTTCTTGAATACTTCAACTTCAGTATTATTTTCAGTTATTTTTTCCACTAGTCCATTACAAACCTCCTCTAGGAATTCCCTTGCTTTCTTTTCTTTGTCATAATCTTTCCTAAACTGCCTTGCAGATGCTTTGACTTTCCCCAGCTCATTGACCAATTGAGAATTGAGAATTTCCATAGTTTTACACCTTTTCCTTTCCTTGCTCAACTCCATCTCTAAATCACAAATAGCCACACAGAATTTTTTGTATTCTCTTATCTTCCACGAGGTTCCTTCATCTCCAAACTTTTGCACAATGCGTTCAAGTTTCCTTTTACAGGATCGACACTCTGCTTCGAGCTCACAAATCTGCCTTTGAGCTTGCAGGAATTTGGGTTGCATGGCAGGAGCAACAAACACGTTAGCAACTTGATTTTGAACAAATGTCATGTGGCTGCAGAAGGAGTAGGCCTCATGGGATCTTCTTGAGCATACAGAGTCCCACTTTGTTTCCCTCTCCAATGCAGATTTTCCGGATGGCACACGAGATTCAAGCTAATAAAATTCCACAAGAACAAAGAAGGTTAAAAACCAATCTGACTTAACTCGGCATACAACCTCAAATCATAAAACTTGAAACAACATGAGCACCAGCCACTCAAGTCACAAAAATTCAAAGTACAGAGCTCAGGACCAGTTAGAAACTTGGCTGTCCTAAGGAGAGAAAGAGATGCACCTTAGATACTATCCCATGCTGCAACTGAGAATTATATGGGGAGGCACATAGTAGCTGCTTTCCTCTTTCGCTATGTCCTCTGCCGGAGCAGCGAGAGGGATAGACGATGTCAACATTTCCAATGTGGTGCTGCAGAAGAAAAAAACAGGTTATGATTCTAAATTTTAAGAGCTCCTACACCCACCAAGGCGAATATTCATCTACATGTAAAACGAGTCCACCATCCACACAAAACCAATGGAATCATCTTTGTCTATGAATTGTCCTTCAGATTTAAAAACATCGTAGTTAAAAACAAAAAACCAATCCACTCAAGAAGACTACAAGAGAAAATCAAAGCACATACCTCAAGTCCTACCCCATTACACGGTCCACATTTCCCCTTCATACGTTTAGCACCACCACCACGGCCGCTGGTGTCACAGCTAGTAGCCCCAGCCCGAAGCCGCCACAGACAGGCGGCAAGCTTCCTAGCAGACACTTCATAACCGGTACTCCCTAGCCAGGCTAAGGTGGAGGGGCCGTGATGACATCGTTTGGTTCTGTTAACGAGGCCAACGAAATTCCAATGCTGCGGAGGGATTGCCGGAGCAGAGGACTTGCGGCGATGGGCAAAGACGATGGGTTGTCTCCTCCGGCGACGAGGAGTTGCCGGGGAGAGGTAGTGGGGCCCACGTCGGATGTTCATTCTGTCAGCTTAATCAAAGGCGCAAGCTGACGCCATGAGAGGGAGAGAGAGAGAGAGAGAGCTTCTGTTTATGGGAGCTGTCTGTCTGATGAGAGTCAAGTGCTTGACGGGTGGAACTTTGAGTGTGCCTTGTGAAACTGTGCTTTACCGCGTTTTGTTTTTGTTGTGTGTATATATATATATATATATATAAGAATTAATCTATTCTGTGTTATTTGGTCATAAAGATAATTTTTCTGTCAGAGAGATATGCATTTTTTTATTTGTAGGAATTAAAGATGAAATATTATATATGAAGTTATGAATTTAAATAATTTTATTATTAAGTTTTATGAATAATAATTATAAAAATAATATTAATTATTAACATTGGGTACCTCTGATATTTTTGAAAGGTTTTATTGGCTTTTCTAATAATAAATCTTAAAATTTATTAAATATTTATAAATCTGCATTTGGGTTTGACTCCGAACCTAATTTTTCAAATGACAAGCATAATTTCAAACACATTCTATGTTAAGTTCCAAGGTCCAAAATGATAAAAGGAAAAGATATAATAATAATAATAATAATAATAATAATAATAATAATTGTGAATTATTGGCTCCAAGATAAAATAAGTTTTTCAATGTGCAAAGCTCCGAAACAAAAAAACATTGAGTTTCAGAAGTCAGTTTAATTGATTGAGATGAGAGTTTTAATTATAAATAAAGTCTAAATTTTAAATATTAGATCTCATTCAACATTTTAAATTTTGAATTTACAATAAAACAAATAATTAATTAACGCGGGTTAATTGGTGAAGGTTTTATAAATAATACCAGTGAGCCAAAACATAAGCTCTGGAGTAAGATTAGAGGTTCAAAAATCACATCTCAGTCGTATTAAGTATCTTCTTCCTCAACTCACACTGGAAAAAAAAATGGTAGTTATTATTTTTCTTTCCTTTTTCTCTTCACTAAATTGGCTCACTTAATGAAATATTACTCAAAAAAATAAAAAGAAAACATTAAAAAAAAAAAAAGAAGTGAACCAGTTGATAGATCATTTAGATTCCTCCCTGGTAACATCGAAGGGAGAAAAAGAAAGAATTGCTCTGGGCTTCTTTGTCTGAAAACAGGCATGTTGTTGGATCCACGGAAAAAAAAAAAAAAAGAAAAAGGTTGACCACCTTGGGTTCCAAAACTTGGGCCGCATGAAACCGAACCCGGCATGGAATTTCAAGAAGAGTTGAAATTGACAGCATTAAGGCTCAAATTCGGTGAAATTCAGAGTCGTTTGCAAAAGAGGAAGTTCCACTTAATGCCACAATTTTTAGCCATAGTAATTAGATTCATGGTTATCTCAACTTTCTTTTTAAGTGTTGTGACTAAAAATTGTATTAAGTTTAATAGTTCTTGAATTATATATAATGCTAAATGTTTCGAGTTGTAACTCAATTAATTTGAAAAATAATCAAAGGCAAACTATTTGTACTAGAATTAGGAGTGACAGGTAAAGACAATCCTTATGTCTGACTTTAGGAATTAGATGTCACCAATTATCATAGATAAGCTAAAATGGTTTAGTCTAAACATAGACATGCCCAAGTCTTTTTTGGCTGCTTGAATTCAAGATCTAGCAATACAAAAGTGCAAATACTCGTTAAAGTTTGTAACTTTGAGAAGAAAAATTCTTTCATTTTAGTTACAGAAGATGCAAAAATGCTGATGGATGGACATGAAGATTATGATTCTCCGTGTATAGGAGACTGTCAATCATATAAAGTCTCACACGTTCATAAAAATTGTAATAATTATGAGTTTTGCCGACTAATCTCAACTTTACAAACTTCTCTTTTTGGTCCCAGAAGAATAAAATAAAACTAACCTTAATAATAGTCCACATTATTACAAAAGAAACGTATTTTTTATTTATTAAAAAGTTCATTGACCCTTAATTCTCCGTATATGTCTTTGATTAAAATAAATAAAGAAATAAAGAAAAGAAGAAAAACACTGATGATGAAAATGACTTCCTAACTTTTGAACACTTAATTTTGAAGTCTTTAAAGCTGCAATATTGGTTGAATAGTTTGTAAGGTATATATTTCGTTGTTTAAAATGTTTACGAACTTCCGAGTTCCGTAGAGAAAATGTCTCGAGGGTTTTTACAAGACAATCAGCTGGCACGAACTTACAATTAAACATGGTTTCTTGCTAGGTTATTATAGCGAGTTTTCCTTCTTTCTTGCCGGATTATCTAACGTACCTCCCACCAAGTCAAAATTTATTGCAGCATGTTTCCAATTCGATCAAGCATATGTGATCGATACATTACGGACATGGAAGGGTTCAAGGCTCAACAACCAGCTTGACAATCTCGTTGCATACCAGGTAAAATCATGTATCTAGCTAGCGTGTCTTTGTTACCTGCTTAACATTTCTATGCGAGTTCCGTGTGTGTGTGTGTGTGTGTGGCAAATTTATATGCACTATTATTACTATTAGTTACGCATTTAGTAGATATTTCGAAATTATTATGAGAGTAATACTTCTAGAGCCATTTTTATACATTTAAATGTATTATCACTACTATTAAATAATGCTGACTGTTGTCATACAACTTTTGTCATTCTCGTGTTAAGGAAAAAAAAAACAAAAACAAAAACAAGAAGAAAGAAAGAAACCCCTTGTTTATATGTAACGTTTTCCTCAAGTTCTGGTTCTCTTCGATTTTTTAGCTTTTACAGGTTCAGTGAGCTTCATGCGGAGGTTCCACATTTTTTCAAAGTTATATTCTGGCAAAAGGAATTGTTCTTTTTGTTTTTGTTTTTGAGCAATGAAGGGGATTTCCCTGGTCATCGGATCACGGTGAAAACTTAGCAAATCTTGAGAGTTACTCGTCTTTTTTTAAAATTTTTTTTTTTATAATTATTCTTTATTTCGCAATAAGTAGGCACATTGAGCCAAAGGTTATTAATCTCTTATACAGCAAATAGCAAATTTACTGAATTCTAATTCTCAAAAGATATCCTTGATAATTTAAAAAGAGGGAGAGGATGTGGGGTTGGTTTAGTTGAGAGGTTATTGGTGCTTCTCCATCTTTTAGACTAAGGTTGAATCTGGTGGACAGATTGCAAGTGAGCAATTCCTTGCGTTTACAATTCTACCGTGGATAACCTGCCTTTAATCCGATCGAGATGGTAGACTTAGCATGGTGCCTGAGGGCAAGCTAACTTGTTGTGAGACTTACTTGACCGTACTCCCCCCCCCCCAAAAAAAAACTGCTTTACATGTTTGATTTACGGATGATTTGGAATGAAACCCTGTTTTGGTAGTTTTTAAGCTAGAAGTGAAAATAATAAAGTATCATTAGTTACAAGATTTAATAGTAGAATTATCTAAATTCTTCATTTTAATTTTAAAGTTTGAAACTTAATTTTTATTAAAATAATAATAATAATAAACAAAAAAAAATATAAAATCCGAAAAATGATTTATTATTTCGTAATTTGAGTGATTGTATTATAACATTTTAAGCAATAAGAGCATGGTTCACAGGACTACCACCAACAGCCACATGCCTTCTCTAGAAGCTAACTCATCGCGGCCAAAGATAGAAAAAGAGAGGACAGAGGAGTGTGCAAAGGAAATGAGGAAGGAATCCAACTATTTCTTTTGCTCAGGTATTGGAAAGTACTCGATCCTCCTTTTGGGCCCATGTGTTCGTTCTTTTCAAATTGGAAAGAAAGTATGAAAAGGACAATTGAGGTTGATTTCTTTATTATATAAGTGAAGGGTGAAACTTGAACGCCACAAGTTTAATTTTTGTTGTCAAGTTAAAGCTCAAGCTTTAAAAAAAAAAAAAAAAGCCAAATTCTTTTATTGGGTTTTTTTTATAAAAAAAATTAATTATTCAACTGTGATAGGCGGATGGAATTAACAACTTAGACATAAGCCTCGATGCACAATTAAATCATAGGTAACACCGAAAACAGAGTTGTCGTTGAAAGGGGAAAAAAAAAGAGAGAGAGAAAAATTTCTCAAATTATCATTTTCTCTCGCCTTAGCTTTTACCTCGTAATAATTTGGATTCAATTTCCGTTTAATTTGATTCATAATTTATTTTGCTTCTTTTTTTCATTTTAATCATATATTAAAGCATCGCATTTAATTTATTACCTCGACGACTCTCTTCCATCCTCGTCCAAGAAATATACTAAACCCCCCACCACCACACAGGGTGGTATTTGAAGGCTGACGGCAACGCAAGAGAACTCTTCCTGTGTCAAAGATTCCATTTGCATAATTGCATTCACACTCACCTGTCCGATCAAAAGATGCCGTCTCACAATCCCATTCACACTTGACGATTATGTACGAACTCGTCCTTCCCTTATTATTATTATTATTATTATTTAATTTTAATTTTAATTTTTGGGTTTACGTTCACTTACTTTTCCCCGATGGCTCTAAAGTTAGGTGCAGGCCATTGCTTATTTGGTGAATTACGTTAAGCCAAGTCAGTGCCCATCTTAGACTGATTAAATGGTTATCTTATTCCGCGGACTTGACTGGCTCAAGCGGTGGAAGCCGAGTTGCTGACCTCGTCTTCTCCTCGTGGTCTCAACTGGGCCCTGATAGCATCTGCCGGTATAAAAAATGTTACCTCGAAGAAAAAAAATCACATTGTTCGGATGCAGTTGTGGTACTGTAGATCTAAATTATACTCACTTATTAACATCTTAATCTAATTTTTCTAAAAAAAAAAAATATTATTATTTAACTATTGATCAACTTATTAGATACCATGCCCGATATTAAGCAATATTGTTTTTTTATATAACGTTATAAAAAAAAATGTTAAATACGGTAACCCAGATGAAAGTTTGTTCTCTATTATTTGTGGTCAATGATTTGAGTGACAATGAAAAGATAATTTCTTATGGATTAGTTTTCTAGTATAAATTTACCTGTTTCATCGGCATACCTTGAGTTACTTTTTAATCCTTGATAATTGTGTGTCCTATTTAAGCATGCATTTATATTAATTGCAAGTTATGCTTTTAATTAGCTTACTCTACCATATATAAAATAAATCTGATTTATTTAATAATTTATTTATTGCATTAGATCGTGGTTTCAACCACCGTCAGTTTCTTATTAAATGCCCCACAATTTCACTCATTAATTTCATATTAAAGACATTATCTTGTTATATATTTTATTTATCAATTTTTTTTAAAAAAATGTTAAGAATAAATTTTAGTATAATAATAAAATTAATTTGTTTTAACTTATACAGATTTAAGTTCTATAAATAATTTTTTTTTATAAAAAACTTAAAATAAAATTACGTGTATTTAATATATATATATATATATATATATATATATATATATATATATATATCTTAATATAATAGTGTAAGAGTCTTGGATTTTTATTTTTGTTTTTTCGTAAAATCTATGTAAAGAGGTTTGAGAAATAATTGGCATTGAAAAAAAAAATCATGGTCGGAGTAACAAGCAAGAAGTTGCTTGGGTTATTGGTCAACCAACAGCCTCGATTAGTTGCCAACTAAGACATCCTCGTCACCAAATGTCCTACAGCGAAAATTCTAGGAAACTAGTCCCATTCAAAGACCAGTTTTTGCCCTGTGCTGTGCCTATATATACCACAAACCTCTTGTTTGTCCAAGATCTCTGGCTACCGATTCGAAAAGAACATTATATATATATATATATATATATATATATACACACACACACACATACACACACACACACACATATATTTTGTTTCTTTTTTTCTGCAATCAAATATATAATTAATGGGAAATTGCTGTATGCGCGAATCGTCGTCGACTGAGCTCACCGGCGAGGACTGGGGTCCAATGGCGCCAGAGCATTTTGCAACGAGCATAGAAAGGCAGAGGCTACTTGGTGAAGGGAAAGGAGGGTTTAGTTATAATCCCATTGCCACTTCGGGTCCTTCTATTACAGAGGTGAAGATAAAGGTTTCAAAGAGGGAGCTGGAGCAGCTAATGGGGAGGATTGAGATTCAGGGTTTGTCCATGGAACAAGTCCTGACCCGGCTTGTAAAGAGTGGAAATGTCGAAAGAATTAGATTGATTGACCACCACCACCACCACCTCCATCCCCATAGGTCTTGGAAGCCAGCCCTGCAAAGCATTCCAGAGGTGAATTAGATGTGTTTGATCGAACTTGATTCCATGCTTGGAACACTGTGGGTTGGGACACGAAGGCTTTTTCTTGTTGTTCATCTTGGTATTTCTTAATTCTTTTTTTCTTTGGGGGGGGGGTACATGTAGCATTCGGTGTTTCTTGAATATGAGGTACAGATTGTGTACATAGAGGATAGGAATATTCCTTGGTGATTGGTGTACAATAATTCTTTAATTTATTTTGTTCCTGTTACATTACATTTATGGATCAATAATTCTATTCATTGTTGATTGTTGATAGGTTGCCATTAAGAATTAGATCAAACCATTGGAAAAGTGGCTTGTGAAATTAACTGGTTTTGGTCTAATCTGACTTGCCACAAAAGTTCACAGATTGCTTTTGTGCTTTGGATCAAAGAAGCTTAAGGAGAACCAAGGTTTTCTTAGGCTGCAGGCTGCAACATTATAACTGGTTTAGTTCATCTTTCACGGCGAATGACGAAACGGCGTTGGCCCCAACAAAAAGGGTCCGGTTACCTGGACGGGGGAGGGAGAGACGGAGGAGGGACGGGGCCCCATTTAGCATTAGGTTTTTATTTATTTATTTATTATTATCTGTCCTTTGAAAATGGGGGGTTGAGTTAAAGGAAAAATATTTTATTTTTTTATTCTTGGGTGGAGCTCACCAGTCATGGACGCGTCTAAATGACGCGTCTTTGTACATTTTTAAAAACAAAAGTTGTAGGAAAAGAACTTGTAAATATAAAAACATAAGGGTAAAATGTCACCAAAATAACTCCACCTTTGAATCGTGCCACACACAATATTTTCCAATAATATCTGCAATGGTAATAATATCGTGTTGCGGTCACAGTTAGAATCAGAATGGAGTACAATATTGGAATAATTAAATTTTAAAATTTTTCATTTTTTTATTTAAATTTTATATACTGAATAAACTGAAATTATTATCCATTTGACTGATTTTTGTTAAAAAGGTTAATTGGGAAAAAATTTAAAAAGTATAATATTTAAATGAAAATGTTAACATTTGAATTATAAAAATTTATAAAATGTAAGAACTAATTTTTTTTTTTTGTATTCAGAATACACATTATAAAAAAAAAATTTCATTATTTTCACAAACAAATAGTATCGCACAAAAAATTTCAGATTCTGTCAGAGGACAAAGAAGGGAAAGAGGACTTCTTTTGAGCAGTGATTACGGGGAGAATGCCTTGACGTGAATATTTATCGTCAGATGCTTTGCCAAAATTTATTATTATTATTATTTTTTAAGTATAACAGATCTTATACCCCTCTCGAGATGGTAGTTTCCCTCTCCACCCAGATCCTCTGCGGTCATCTTGGAAGCCTTCATCTTGCTGCCGCCTCTCTCGGCCACATGGGAATCCACAATTTCGCCTGTGGGCTTCTGGTGTGAAACAACCGATTCCTTCCATTTCATTTCGTTCGACTCTTTGTTTCTTTCCTTAGTATAGTGGAAACCCAATATCGCAGTCAAAACTACTTGCCATGTGCTTTAGGGGCAAAGCTGCTTGGACTTCTAGTCATGTACTAATTAATTGAGTATAATTAAGATTTCCGGAAAAATAACGGACAGACAATTCACGTCCAACCATGAAGTGAAAAGTGATTAATTATTTTCTTGGCAACTTAATTTTCGAGGCATGGATGAAGTTGTCAAATTTTTGTTGTGCACGTTGGAGGTTTTTTTTTAAAAAAAAAAAAAGAATTATTTTCTTTTTCATTAAGTGTGAACATTAGAGTTATTTTTGTGACACATTAGGCTCATGGTGTTCTTAAAGCTAGGGGTGGGAACTGTAATGGAGACTCCCTGTGGTCCAGGCCTATGGGGCACACCATTATGAGATGCTTGGCGTTTATCTGCAAAGATCAACAATTCTGCTGATGATACGTGGGATTCCACTTGGCCCAGAATTGTGTCTGCGGCCCAAGTTTTTGTTTGTGGCCTTATTCCGCAGATACTTGCCTGCGCTGCTTGCTTGCCCATACAAAAGTTCTTGCACGCTCAAAGCATGGTTTTTCCTAGTGCATACATGTCGGCTGCTACACTTTTGGTGCACCCTTTACGAAGCTGGCTTGCAATCTACGTGCTGGGGTGGGGCTTGTTGGGGGCATCGCCGGTTTTGAGCTTGTCATGGTGGACTGTTGTGGTGGCACAGTTTGTGTACATCTTGATGTGCGACAAGTGCAAGAAGAGGACATGGACGGGATTCAGTGTAAAGGGTTTATCAGGGTTGTGGGACTTCTTGAAGTTGTCGGCAACGTCAGCAGTAATGTTGTGTCTTGAGAATTGTTACTATCAGATAACCATTTTGATTGCTGGGTTGCTCAAAGATCCCGAGATCGCCCTGGATTCTCTATCAATCTGGTAAGCAAGTCCAATATCTAGGCTATGCTCATATTCTTTCTTTCAGGATCAGTTTGTTTATTCCTAGGTGAGACAAAGTCAACATTGGCTGGTTGTAATATATATCTATATAAATAATCTATTTCTGTGGATCGGGGATCGCCAGGTAACCTCACTCATCTTCATTTTGATCTCATTTCATGAGTTTTTCATAGATTAACTTTATTCCATAATAATTCAAAATGAGTTGGGACTAGTGATTTTTTTAGAACTCTTGATTTTCTATTTCCAGTTGTTAGTACTTGGTTATTGGGGTTTATGATGCTTCATATTTCTAGCCAATCACTTATTTTTTCATTATCTAAGAGTATCGTGATTTGTTTGAGTGCAATATGTCTATATTTGGATGGGGCTACATGATTGCAGTGGGGTTCAATGGAGCTGTGAGGTTAGTTTTCTTTACATACATTCCGCACCCACTTTGACTAAGCCAACATCAAGAGTAGTGATTGATTATTGTAATTA
Organism: Bruguiera parviflora; assembly: GCA_019804595.1. NCBI lineage: Eukaryota > Viridiplantae > Streptophyta > Magnoliopsida > Malpighiales > Rhizophoraceae > Bruguiera > Bruguiera parviflora. The sequence continues at coordinate 388,256 of CM034055.1, forward strand.
TTGTAGCAGTATCCATAGAAATTATAATCAGAATTATTGATTATATAAACTTAGGAGGACAAATATCTAATCTAATAATCATGATTACACTTTTTGTACGTACTCATTATATTTTTATGTTAAAGATTTATATTTATAATCTGTTATTTATTATTAGTTAATTAATTATAAATTTATTTTTATTAATTTAAAAAATAGTGTATTATTAAATAATAAAACAGAGTATTGAGATTTTAAAAATATTAAAATTTTAACTATAAATTTTATAATTAAAAATTATTGTATAAAAAACTATAAATTTAATATTTTAAAATTTTAAATTAAAATATAATATTAAATTTATAAATTTATTATTTATTTATATTATATATATATATTTAAAGAGAATTTGTTAAACTCTCACTTTTCCTAGTTGTCTCTATCTTGCTTGATAGAAACCCGTTGTGTCTGGTATGTTGTTAAATACAGTTATCAAATTTATGTTACACTTATTGAGGATAGCAGGTTGTTGCCACTATCTTGCTAAATGGAAACCCGTTTTGTCTGGTAAGTTGTTGAATACAGTTACCAAATTTATGCTACACTTAGTGGGAACGATGCAGGTGTGACATGGAGCTATAGCTTTCGGTTTTCTACGTTAATCCATCCGAACAAGGATCGAATATTTATTACATTAGATTCTTCATTCTATTACAGCTTCTGTTGCATTACATGCCCCAATCATAGTTTTAATATTTTATGTAACTTAATTTCTTGAAGGTGTGGCTGTTGGGTGTGGATGGCAAGCGTTTGTGGCATATGTTAACGTGGGGTGTTATTACCTTGTTGGTCTTCCGTTGGGCTGCCTTCTTGGCTTGAGGTTGGGTTTTGGTTCAAAGGTAAAATTTACCAAAATAGCTTCGAAATACTTCATTACTCAACACATGATTCCCCCCCCCACCCCCCACCTCCCCTTTATCGGATATGCCGATTGACTTGATGTGTGTATGTACGATGATGATATATAACAGGGAGTATGGTCATGAATGATAGGAGGAACTTTAATGCAGACTCTCATTTTGCTTTCGGTTACAATTCGAACGGATTGGAATAAAGAGGTAAATCCCACATCTGATTATGGTCGTTGGTATTTGCCATTATTGTTCAGGTTCCTTTCTGGTTTGTCAGAACCAAGATATATGGGTAGTCATCCGAGACTAGGGCGCGTTTGTCTTCTGCAAAATTATTGCAGACAAGTGGTAGTGAGGGACGAGGTTCAATGACCATCCCTACTGTTGGCAACAAACTTACAGTTAAGAGTGCTTTGTAGAAATTGGCGTAGGTAATTAAGATATTATTAATACAGAGGCTCATAATAAGAATTAATGTATTTGTTGACAGAAATTCAACTCTTCCTGCCATCAAAGTTTCTTATCTGTAACATAATTAGTTTCTTATTTTTCCATTGCTCGATATGCTTTTCAGGTGGAGAAAGCAAGTAATCGCCTAAGCAAATGGGAAGTTCCATAACCAAACAGAGATCATCAGGAACTGGGAAAAGGGATCTCATGATTCTGCGGATCGTTTGAAAACTAGGAAGTACGGACACGGACGCTGCAACACCAGCAAAGACATCAACATCCCTATACATTCCCAAGTCAGGATCATCCCTATACGTCAGTTGAAAACCCAGCACCTAGCAAAAGTAGAGTGTTAGCAAACAAGGTTGGAGGACACCAGAGTTGTGTTCGTGCTTCGTTGTTTGACAAAGATGGGGGCGGGACGAGAGGCAGAGTTGTGTGCTTGGGTGTAGGGATTGGGCCGGCAGACAATGTTCACGAGGCTTACCGCAATTATTTATTCATTTATTTTTAATTTATGAATCTGATAGTGAAATTTTATTAATAGAGTAAAAAGTTACAAAAAGAGGGTATAGAAGTCACCTAAAAATATATATAAAATAAAATTTTAAAAAGATAATCTGTTTTATTGAAATATTAATAATAAAAATTGTTGACCTAATAATGTAAATAAAATAAAATGAAATAAAAATAAAAACTGCGAAATGAGGGAGGAGTTTCTTCATCGTACGAATTGTCTCTTAATCTCAATGGTCTTGACTTGTATTCAGTCATCCAGTATATAGCATTAGAAGAATCAAAAGATATGATTCGATAGGACCAGTTCAAGGGCTTTTACATTAGTCAGAATTTCTGCGACATTTGAATCTGGAGAGCCCACCAGACACAAAAAGGACCTGCGTGATCCCGTAAGACTCCATCAATACCTGCAGGTCCTGGCTTGCCAAGTGTAGAGCCACCCACGTTCCATTTCAAAATCAAAAAGTTCAGGAAGTCTCCAAACGACTTGAGGCTCAGCTTTTCCAGGATTTGCTCAACGGATATTTCATTAGGTAGAGTAGGTGGAGCCTTTGCATAGATTGACTGGTATAACTTGATGGAATCCCCGAATGCCGCTTTATTCACGATTGTTTCGGATTTTGGTCCTTCTTTTATAGTCTGTTAAGATGGTTTACTCAGTCTAAGCACTCAGCTAATGTGCTGAGTTTTGCCCTCTCAATGGCAATGTCGTTCCAAAAAATCTAAAAAGGAAGTTTGATTAACTAATCAAAGAGATCGTTGAATGCACCTTTTTTTATTATTATTACAAAATTTATTGAATTATGAACTATATATTAAAAATAATTTTGTATTTTTATCAATTTTATATCCTCCTTTTAAAATTAAAAAATAAAATTTTAAAAATAAAAAATTAGATTTTTAACTGACAATGTCCCGGTAGAAGCTTTGGCCCATTTACAATTTGCATGTGGTGCTGGTCGGGCTGTTCCCTAGATTTTATTATTATTATTATTTTTTTTTTAAATTATGGCAATTGGCATTGTGGGCTCAGGACTGGCCTATATTTCTGTGCTTCCATTGTCCAGTCCAATCCAACACATCATATGCTTCAACATTTGGATGCTTGAACTTTTCTATGATTCAATTGTTTATCTACCTACTTGTCCAGAAATGAATATATATATATATATATAATTTTTTTATTTTTTTACTTCTTCGTGTGGTGTAATTATTATTTTTCAGGTGCTACTGACCTTAAATAGGTACAACCCCATATGGATACATAGTTGGATATTTGTTTTGACAAATGAAACATTGCTAGGAATTAAAACAAGAGGTAAAAAATTACATATGCATGGAAAATTTATCCTGACAAATAGGGCCAACAGGCCCGCGGCTAAAATGGGCAGATTTCGATAAGGCATTTTCAACCAGCAGGGGAGCACTCAGAATTGGAGAAGTTGAGCCCATTCTGGTCCGACCCGACTCATAGATAAGTGGGACAATATTATTATGGTCACAGAGTATAGTAATTAAATCACCAAAATTCTTAATCTCAAGTTTCGGATTCGATTTTTTTGTTTCTATAAACTAATAAAATAAAACAAAACAAAATCAGTATGCAATTACTAGGTATAAATTAGTAATCACTAAATTTAAAAGTTGAGGTGAACTATGAGTTCAAATTAAATCCTTTAGTTAATGATTCTCCAAATGAAAATTTATTCTGCCAATACCCGTTTAATGAAACATTATATTGAAAATACAATTACAAGGTGCATTTCATCAACCCAAATTTATCTTATTATCCTAATGGCCAAAAAAAAAAAGAAAAGAAAAAAACGTAAACCCTCTGTTCATTTGGCATATTATGAGAATCACGGTGGGGTCTATGCTACAATTCTCCAGTGTGCTATTTTATAATTGTAGCCGGCTGATTCTCCTCAACAGATTAGGACATGGGATTGGCATTGTGGAGCCTTTGAAATGTCTGGTACAGCGGAGACTGCAGATGGGATATGATTTGTAACCTAACAGATAATAGCTATCGACGGCCATAGGATCTGGTAAAAGTGATGGGCATATATAAAAGTACAAAGAAGTCTAATTATTCCCTTGAACTAAATGAATTTAAAAATGATAAATTTAAAAATAATAAATTTAAATAAATAAAATTTTATATTGCACACACGATATTTTTATATTATATTTAAAATAGTAATGTAATATAAAATATTTTATACATAATATAAAAATTAATTATACTTACTCAATTTTATTATTTTTATTATTTTTGAGTTTACTTAAATTTTTTCTACTGAATATTGTGTTTGCTGAGCAGAAGTTTGAGGAATAAAAATAGCTTATAAGCTTGGAAGTATGAAAAAGAAATTAGTGTTCAATCTATAACTTAAATTCATGAGAGCAATTCACATCAAAGGAAAAATATTTGTGCATCCCTTTGTGTTGTGGGCTCGCAAGATTTCAAAGATGCACAAAATTCGGCAATTGCCAAGGCAGTGGAGCTAGCAGCCTCAAATGAAGCTTTCATGAGTTTTGATCTGATTGTAGAATATGATTCAGCAATTTCTTGTCTTGAATAACTAGTGGATGCTCAAGACAATGGAGATTAATGGAAACCTTTCTCGCGGTTAAAAGACGTGTACACTTCACCGAAGAATGTGAGTTGGCGTGATGCCAAGTTTACGCCATGGGAACCTTTTCTGCCAGGCATTCAGGCACTGCCAACCGCCGGCATAGTTGGCATGGCTCTCCCTCGGGCCTCGGGGGGCTAATGTGTTCATCTTCTGTAATTTGTTTGCCTACAAGTCTTTTCCGCAGAGGAAAAGAAAAGAAAAGAAAAGAACGTGAGTTCCCTCATATTAATATAGCAGCTGCTGACTCCATAGCTACGCAGGTAGTTATCAGAACCTCTGATTTTAATATCTGGATGTATTATGTATTATTGCACCTGAGTGTTTTGCTGGCTTAGCTCTTTCATTCATTAATAAAATTATTGACGCCGTATTATCAAGAAAAAAAAAAAAAGAAAAGAAAAAAGATGAAACAAAACTCGAAAGAATTCCCTGTCATTGATGTCCTCTTACCGAGGGTACACTTTGTTTCCAATCAGAAAAAATGGCACATGGGTTTCTCAAAATAATTTTTTTTTAATAAAAAAAAAAAAAACCTTTTTAAAGAATGTTTTGCTTCAGGCAAATTAAAAAAAAGAAAGATACATGATTTTAGAGCAATGCTATTCCCACAGACAAATCTTACAAATATCACTTTCAGTTACTCAGATTAAGATATGTTAAAACTCAATTTACGCGCTACGTGTCAACATTTATCTTCAGTTTGCACGATACGTTTGACGATAAAACATCTCCTTCAAATTCAACTCTTCTTTCCAACGTTTGGACAAAAAGGATCGGGACAACGACGAACGCATAGACACGGCCCAACGATATTGACTAATCAACCGCATTTTAGCATAGTAGACTAAGACGGTTCATTAATTACCAATTCTGTCCACTGTCGTGTGGAAGACAAGACGCTATAAAACACCATAATCACAGTCGTCACTCGTTCTCCCAATTCTCCCGACGTAACTCGGTGATTGCCGTCAGATCTCTCTCTCTCTCTCTCTCTCTCTCTCTCTCTCTCTCTCTCTCGCTCGCTCCTCGGTTTTCTGGCCACGTTCCGGCTGCTTCTTCGGCCAGACAAAAATTTAAATGTCTTGGACCGCTGCGTTGCTTGCTCCTTGACAAAGATAAGATTAGGGCCCACCGGGTGATGCCCGTTCGGCCGCTTTTGCGTTTTGATTCCCGCAATAATTGAATTTTACCCCCAGCGGCCACAGGACTCGACAAAGATGATTGCATTTGCATATACGTCATCTCGCTGCCAAAAATCATTCATTAGCTAAACGATGAAGTTCATTCATATACAAATATATATATATATCTATATATAATAGGAAAAACCAATCAGGACGGGGCACTGCCGTTGAATATTCCAAAAAAAAAAATCAAATTTAAATTATTGAATACATTTTAAAAACTAATCACATATTAAACTCTCACGTATTTTATTTATGAGTTTAAAAATATGAATAAATCACACATTTTTCTTAACTATAGAATAATTCTTCAAACGTAAATACTCTACTATTTTATTAATAAAGTTATTTAATAAGTCACGAGAATAGGCCGCGTGCCAAATTGTAACACTAATTTAATTGGTCAGGTCTCTGACACATGATGAATCTGGTTTACTACTTTCTGATGTTGGCGTTGTCGGTGGCAGGTAGAAGTCACATTAGTTACTTCTTATCAATAATTGAAAGGGGAATTGAATTTTAATTGTGTCAAATTACACTAAGATTGCACGAAATACTCAGTTTATATTCTGAATATAACGATTTATAAAGACGCCCCCCCCCCAAAAAAAGAGGAAAAAAAACAGAGTTGTTTACCAGTAATTTCATTTTGGGAATTGTCGAGATTTTAATCTCATTGCACAACACAAGAGAAAAAACATATTTAATTAATTATTGCAACAAATAACTATTGTAACGCAAAGCATAACTCTATGATTTGCGGGGGGCATCTCCGTGTAAGAACTTACAAGATTTACGCCCGTGAATAAGAAGAAAAGTTAGATGAATTGACTTTGGTTAACTCGAAAGGATTAATTCAAATATGTAAAAAGAAAAAAGTAGGCAGACGGCTTGACGGGGTGGGAGATGCGAGTAACGTGTCAGATGTGTCTCGTGCGATTTTTTTTTTTTCTACTTTATTATTTTTTCTTATAAATTTATAATGTACATATAAATAAATATGAAATGTATGTAAAAAAAAATATAAAAAATAAAATAAAAAAAATATATATATATATATACATCCAAAAATATTATTTGCACATCCTAAGTAAGCAAGATAGAGGCCTGTTCCATCCCCAGACCATTTGATTCCGTTCATGGAGTGGGGCTGTATATAAAAACATAGAGCGGCATTAGCCAAGCATATCATCACAAGAGCGCTACAAGAAAAAGAGAGAAAATGAGCTCAGAGGGCCTGCTGCAAAGCTCCAAGTCCTCGCGCGAGGCAGTGGACTCGGAGCTCGAGGAAATACTATCGGACAACCGGTCACCGTACCTTCCGCGTCTCTGTTCGGCCTTATTGGTTGAACTGAGATTGCTGTTCTGGCTGGCAGCACCGGCGGCGGTGGTCTACTTGCTCAATAACTTGGTCTCCATGTCCACCCAAATCTTCTGTGGCCATCTTGGAAACCTTGAGCTCGCTGCTGTTTCTCTTGGGAACACTGGCATCCAAATGTTTGCTTATGGCCTTATGGTAATCAATCAGTCTCTTCCTCTTTCTCTCTTTCTCTCACGCACGCGCGCGCGCACACACACACACACACACACAAACACAGAAGAATGGTTATTATGAATAGTGAAACAACCAATGGTTACAGAAAGATCATGAATGGATGTCATTAGTAAAGATAAGCTCCATGGCCTTGAGCTTTAATTCTTGCAATTCTAAAGTTTCATTTGCTTGAGGGATTCCGATTAATTTGATAGCTCTTTTGTTTCTCTTGTGTAAAGATCATTGGTCTATTAAGTTTCAATGCCTATATATATATATATATATATATATATATATGACCCTCAACCCAAATTGGCTATTTATTTGTCATTCCTATTTTCTAAGGCAGTCTAAATCATTCTACTTTACCTTGTATAGCACTCGTCACTTAATAACTAGCAAGTTAAAAGAAAATTTTATCGGCGAAGGAACTATATGTGGAAAATTCCTCGTGCAAATATTTAGAAGCAACTGCTCAAGTAGACATGGCGCCTCTCTCTCTCTCTGTCTCTCTCTCTCTCTCTCGTGAAGACTGGTACTTCTTCTGAATGGTACCTACAATAAGATAGAACAAAGAAACATGGTCCGTCTCATAGTGCATGTCATCCTGATGTACTTTTTAAGGTTTGTGTGTATATGCAACTCTGACCACGCATATGTCCAACTTTGGAAGGTTATGGATTTATCTACAGCGAAAGGTTATCCATCCAATCCACCGGAAACCCTGTCCACATGTGATTGTGATCTATAGCAGTGGATAGCATTCTCCCCCTCAGGATGTTTGCGCAGAATTATTTTGAAAATTTTGTTTTTCAGTGAAGTGAATACAACTGAAAAAGAATTACAATCATTAAGCGGATGGATGTTAGATTTGAGAAAGAATCAAATGTATGTAGTAGTCTTATCTTTATTTTAGGAAAAAAGTTGTTCTGGGGACTCTCATACCTGTGTTTTTCGAATCAAAATAGAGTAACTTTATATCAGCGGTATGAGCTGCCGCAGTTGATTCATGCTAGCAAAAGGAGTTGGATGAAAAAGAATCGCGTGAAATACGTAGATGTGTTCTTCCTTTAAAAGTATATATTGCATTTACTGAGTCACGTATCCCAACCCATTGTATATTTGTCTTCCATCGATGTGATTACCATATATATTTCCGTGATAAAAACTTTGTGTTCTTTGACATATGGCAGCTTGGAATGGGAAGTGCCGTGGAGACGCTATGTGGCCAAGCTTTTGGGGCACACAAATTTGAACTTTTAGGCATTTACCTCCAGAGATCAACAGTTCTTCTAGCGGCAACAGGAATCCCTTTGATGGTGATCTATATATTTTCCAAACCAATCATGATTTTACTAGGTGAACCGAGCAACATTGCTTCTGCAGCGGCACTCTTTGTCTATGGACTTATTCCCCAAATTTTTGCCTATGCTGCTAACTTTCCTATCCAAAAATTCTTGCAAGCACAAAGCATAGTCACCCCAAGTGCATACATATCATTCGCTGTTCTTGGGGTTCACCTCTTATTGACCTGGCTGGTTGTGTTCAAATGGAGCTGGGGCTTGTTGGGTGCAGCTCTGATGTTGAGTTTGTCATGGTGGCTCATAGTTTTGGCTCAGTTTGTGTACATTTTAACCAGTGAAAAGTGCAAGAAATCCTGGAGAGGCCTTAGCTTGCAGGCATTCACTGGACTCGGGAGCTTCTTCAAATTGTCTGCTGCATCCGCAGTGATGCTGTGCTTGGAGACTTGGTACTTCCAAATATTGGTGTTGATCGCCGGGTTGCTCCCAAATGCCGAAATTGAATTGGATTCTCTCACCGTATGGTATAAGATTAAGTCTCTTTGTATTTGATTTTAAAATAGAAAAAGTGCCTGCAAAAATTTAGATAACAATGTTGACTGTTTTGGTTGCTCCATGCAGCACGACAATATCTGGATGGGTTTTCATGATTTCGGTTGGATTTAATGCTGCTGCAAGGTCAGTAATTGGTTCTCGGATTAATTTCGTCGAGTCTAGGGAGACGAACACCTAAGTTAACTTCGAAAATCTTTAATTATTAAAAGTTTAGAACAATTAGATGTGTTAATGTAATTCACTTAACTCACTTTGATTAAATTTGAGATTAAAATTTTTTTGTTGTTGTCGTGCAGTGTTAGAGTGGGCAATGAGCTTGGAGCAGGGCATCCGAAATCGGCAGCATTTTCGGTTGTTGTGGTGACTTCGTCCTCTTTTATCATTTCTGTAATTGCAGCCATCGTCGTGATGTTATTGCGCAATGTTCTTAGCTATGCCTTCACAGAAGGTGAAGTTGTTTCTCAAGCAGTCTCTGAACTCAGTCCCTTTCTAGCTGTTACCCTCATACTAAATGGGATCCAGCCCGTTCTGTCTGGTAAGGACATTTACCAATTTCGATTAAAGTTGGTTACAAAGGCAACCTGTAAGATTTTGGAAATTTATATATAATAATCAAATCATGATTTGGCTAGTTGCTCAAAATGTGTCTTTTTTCGTAGGTTACATGCTGATTTAGTCTGGCATTTCATATTTTGTAGGAGTGGCTGTTGGATGTGGATGGCAAGCATTTGTGGCATACGTGAACGTGGGATGTTATTACCTAATCGGCATTCCAATTGGGGTGGTTCTTGGCTTCAAATTCAATCTTGGTTCCAAGGTATAAAAATGGGTACTCTATTTGTTCTGCATTAATATTTTCAAAACTTTAAATAAAAATCTTACCGAAAAAATATTGAATATGGGGTTACATATATACAATTATAATTGTTGGCTATATATATATATTTATAATTAATAAATAAAACATATATATATTCAATAAATAAAAATAATTAAATGATGTAAATATATATCTGATTTTGTCAAAATTTGTGTTTTTATAATGGTGCTCAAATTTATATTCAGCTTCACTTGAGGCTAGTAACCAAGGCCACTAGGCTACACATAATCCTCAGGGTCAAATTTATTTACATATTTATAATTTGCTTTTATTTTTCGTTGTTGGCAGGGAATATGGTCAGGAATGATGGGGGGCACATTCTTGCAAACCCTGATTCTGATCTGGTTCACTTGCCGGACAGATTGGAATAAGGAGGTAAAGGAGAACTTGGGGATCCTTCTTTCTCTTGAAACTATTATTCCAACAAAACATAAGCTGAAAATAAATAATTAATTAAGGTAATGCTAGAGGAATTTTTTCTCATCTTTTGGTTATCAAGAAGGGGAGTATCTTTATGGGTTAATCATACATTCACTCATTTAGCTCACATGTTTAATGATATCCTTTAAAATTTTAATGTAAAATTTAAATGTTTCAACTACATCAGATTTATTAAAATCTTTTCCTACGAGCTTTGTATAGAGTTTTAACAAAAAGTTTACAGATTGGAATAATGAGCTGTGATTGAGAATGTACGTAGTTTAGGAAGTGTACGTATGATTAAGCCTGTTATTGATGACCTTTTTTCTTTTAATTTTTTAAATTAACCCTGTTATTATTACCAAAACTACAAGTTTTACGACTTCAACAGAATAAACAAAATGGCAGACAAACTAGACAGATTAATTATTCAAAGTTATCATAATTTTGAATTTGAATTTTCAGGTGGAGAAAGCAAAAGAGCGGTTGACTACGTGGGACAACAGGAACGAGACGCTTCTGGAGAATTAAATTTAGTTTAATTGTAGAGTATTAATCACCAAATTGATTTTGAATTTGAAACTTTTTCTTTCTTTCTTTTTTTTAGTGGTAGAAAAGAAGGCCCGAAGCCAAATAAAAGAATATGAGATAATCCTCCCTCGAGGCCACTTGATCACGACGAAGTCTAGGTGTAAAATGTCCCGAACTGTGCTTGGTGGTTCTGTGAGAAAATAGAACCCCTGCTCAATGGAATAGGCATAGTTTGCCAACCATAGTCCCTTACCCTCTCGACTACGCTATAGATGTGTTGAACTTTGACCATCCAACGTCTTCACGGCAAGTCCCAGCAGTATAAAAGTAAGTTTGCCAGGGGGTGTACAGGGGAAAATACTGTAGTGAGACTGCTAATAGCAACTTGGGACTCAAGTTCAAGACAAACTTTTTGGTAGCCACAATTCCAAGTTAATTATAAGCCACCAATGATGCCCCAAACCTTCACAGCAAGGGCCGTACGAGTGCTAATGTTGTACACCAGCCCGGACATCCAATGACCACATAAGTTTCAGAGCACCCCCCTGCAGTAGCTGGTCCCGGATTATCCCGTGAAGCGCTATCTGTGTTAACTTTAATCCAATCCTCTCCCGCAAGTGACCAATCGTGGAGATGGGGTCCTGGAATGTCTGGTGGCTGAGGGGGGCTCACCGTTTGAATGATGTCCTGCCCTTTCAGCATCTTTGCCTCATATTCTTCGGCCAACCTGGAAATGAACCCAGCTAAATATTGATGCCGCTTGTTATGGTTAAAAGTATACTTTGTCCTTCCTTTCCGAATGAACCAGCAAGTTGTCGCGAAAAGACCTAACCAGGTGACAGCCGCATTGTTCCCATAATGACCAGTAATATTCTGCAATAGCCACTCGTGTGGTGGAGAGGAAAAGAATTAAGCCTTCGAAGGCAATCCTGCTAGGAAAGTCCGCAAAACCGCCGCTGGAGAGCAGGCCCTCGAAAGATTGATGACAGAGTCTTCAAAAATCTGGCAAATTGGACATAAAAGGACTGAATTTGTGTTGGGCTGATTAGTTCTTTTTAAGTCGTGTATGGTTAAATGGTATTAATTAAGTTAAAACTTAAACAACTTACTCATGATGTTTTGTTTTTCATTGTAAATAGTGAATATTGTATTTTACGTATTACAAATTTATATTTTTTTTAATTTTATTAATTTATATTTTAAATATTTTTTTATATAATTTTAATTAATAGTTAAATTAAAAAATAGTCTGATTAAATTAAATTTGAATTTATAATTAAAAGATACACATATTTCTATTGTGAAGAATTACATTGTATTTTGGTTAATTGTAAAGACAAATTTTTGATTTAAAATTGAGATATTTGAATTTTAATAATTTTTTATTTTTTTAATTGTAATAATTTTAATAAATTGTGTAAATAAATATTAATTTATAATTTAATTAAGTTAAATATTAATTTATAGTTCAATTAAGTTAAATTTTAGTCAAATAATAAGAGACATATGAAAGTTTGTTTGGAATAATTAAATTATTATTTTAAAATTTACAATTTAAATTATGATTGATAGAAAATGACTAATCTATTTTAGTCAATTTATTAACTTTTAATTAGATTCAAATTAATTTTATTTAATTTTTTGATATAATTAGAATTATATATTTTTATTATACTTGTTATTTATATTAAAATTAATTTTTAAATCAAAATATCTTGTAATTTTTTATATTTAAAGAAATTTTTCATGTAAATATATTTTATTATGCAATTACTTTAATTGTTATATTTATTATTCAGTTACTTTTTCTTAAATTTAAGCAAGTAAGAAAAGTTTTTTGAATTATTTGTACTTTATTACCTTTTCTCCAATTTAAATAGTATTAGAGGTAATGATTCATTAAAAGACAAATATGAACAATATATATTCCATATGATTATTACCTTTGTATCAAAGTACAAATAGTTTAAAAACCTTTTCAAATTTGCTTATATTTAAGAAAAGATGATTAAAAGTATACTAATTAAAATAATTATACAAAAAAATATATCAATTTTTATATGAAAAATACTTTTAAATTAAAAAAAATTATGGGATACTTTAGTTTAAAAATTAAATTTATTATAATTAACATATGAAATTTTAATTATATTAAATAAATTGAATAAATTTAATTTAGTCTCAATAAGAAACTAATGAGTTAAATAAAATAAATTAACTATATTCTGTTAACTATAACTTAACAAGTAAATTTTAAAATAATAATTTATCTATTTAAAATGAACTTTTAGATGTTCTTACTAATCAATCAAAATTTAGGTCAATTAGATCATAAGTTAATGTTTATCTATACAATTTATTAAAATTATCACAGATAATGAAATAAAAATTTATCAACATACAAAAATACAATCCTTAAGTTAATGTTTATCCATACAGTTTTGCATTAGAAACCTATCTTTGACTTTTAACCAAAATTTAACTCTATTAGATTATAAACAACTTTTTAATTATATAATTGATCAAAATTATATATAAAAAAAGCCTAAAATGTAAACCTGTAAAACTAAAGAAAAACTTAGACTTACTATACTCAAAAACAATCTTCATCGTTTCAAATTAAGAATAAGACATTTTTTATTATATTTAAATTTCAACTTGATTAGATATTATTTGGCCTTTTAATTATAAGACTAAAATATTAACTCAGTTGAAAATTTCAACAACCCCATTTAACTTTCTTTTTCTATCTTTCTCTTTCTTAATTATATTTTAGCATTCAAAAAGAGCATTTAAATCTTTATTAAGTATATTTAGATTATAAATTAAAAATAAATACATTTAAACTCTATCTCCATAATAATTAAATTCTCACACTATATTAAAAAAAAAAACCAATAACCTAATAATTTGAAACTTCATTGAATTTTACCTTGATAAAATTTAAAACTCATAATTAATAAAAACTAATAATTAATAAAAATTAAGTTATTTAGACAACTATTTTTTTTTCTTAGCTTTTTTGATTAGTCAAATATATTAAATCCCTTAAAAAGAGGAAATAAGACTACTTATAATATATTTAGAGACAACAAATAAATAAAGGAAGTTATTTTATATCTCAAATTATTTATTTTTTAAATATTTAAAATTTTAAGAATATTAAATTTTACATTTATCAAATTACAAATACACAAAATTTAAATTTATTGAATATATTGAATTTTAAGATATTTAATTTTAAATATTTGAATTTTCATTCATTTAAATTAGAATTATTTAAAATTTAAATTAATCAAATTTTTAGATTTATTAAATTTCAAATTATTTTTACTATTTTGTGAATTTCAACTATTCTTAATTTTAAGTTATTGATTTACAAATTAGATCAAATTAAATTTTAAATATATTAAATCAAATTATTTACGGGGCCAGGGCCATGTTTCACCAAAGTATTAAAATAACATCTCTAATTCTGAGTGCCTTGAATTCGAGTGAGTCGGAGTAATTAATTAAAAAAATAAAAAATAAAAAAGGCAAAAAGTTCGATCAACCGGCTGTGTTTACAATGGGCTTTGGTATATTGAATATTGGATCTTGTAGACCAAACTGAAGGCACCTTTTCCTGGGCCGCAAGGGAAGGCCCATCTATTGAGGGTGATTTTCAAAATTGACACATGGCATATCTTAACAATTATTACAAAATATCTTATTGAGCAAATTTCTCTAAATAAAATATGCTAGCCACTATATAAATACAAAAGTGATTGACTTAAATAAATACAAAAAAATTTTATATTATATATAAAATATTAATATATTATAAAATATTTTTTATATAATATAATTTTTTTTGTATTTATTTTCTTATATTTATCAAGAATTTTTCATTAAAAAAAAAATGTCAAGTTTCCCAAACATTGGAAGTGGGAAAGAAAGTCGTGGCATATTGATTCATTTTATATACCCCTTTTAAGGGGGGGGTGTGGAAAACAAGAAAGTTAACACCTAAACATAATTATTAAACGATTGATCGGTTTATTTATGCAAACCCCCCGCCCCCTTTTTAAGTAAATCTAGTTTACCAAGTAGTGATAAAAGTAAATAGAGTTATGATAGACCTCATGAGATGAATATTATTTCATCTTATACTCATTTTGGCTAAAAAAAAAAAAAAAGCTAAAAGAAAGGAAATACTTAACCCAAATTATTACATGTTCAATGAGTAATTTTGCACGGAAAATGTTTACCTAAACTCAAATCAACTAGTCATGAATTCGATTGTCACATAAAAATTCTTATCATATCCATCTTTTAAATGACACAGTTTCATTTGCTCGATATTTATGGTTGCGGCAGATCATGTGATCTGAATCCAGCCAAATGAACGCCACCCTGCAGCGAGTTGGCATCATAAATAACACTTTCCCATCAATGCTCCTCCAGCGACCTTGCTCGTTGAACCTAAATGGATATTAGAGTTGTTTCCTTTTTTTTTTTTTTTTTTTTAATTTATGCAGGTCCACCACTCGACGGCGAAATGACATAGCTACGTGATAAATAACACTTCACAGCAATGTTTCACCTACTTCCTTGGTTGACCATAAATGCTATGATCCGGTCTCCACAAATGTTCTCCATATATATATATGTATTGATCGTTGCTTACTCGAGATTATGTTGTAGTAATAAGAAGTGTTGGATTCAAAATTGTGATTTATTAATTGTCAATTATAATCATTTTAAAATATATAATAATGATTAAAAATCGTCAAATAACAGGAAGCTGCCAAGGATGGTGTGCAGAGCATGCAAAGCCACGAAAAAATCAGTATCCACGATCCAGTATAGTACGGCACACCCTGTTATAGATCAAGAAGTGTTGAGTTAAAAAGTTTAAGAACGAAAGAAGTGTAAAGAGACTACAAGAAAAATCCCACATGAAAAAAAAAAAAAAAAAAGAGGAAAAACAAAGTAACATCTCAGTAGCAAAGATTAATAACTCAATTATTTCAAATTTTAAATAAAAAAATGTTATCAAAAATTATATATATTACTTTTCTTAATCTTAGGAATATTGCACTCTAAATTAGGCCCGAACCCGTCTACGCCAACACGCCACTCCCTCTAAGGTTTCCATAGACTCCCTCAGTTGATCCCTCTCCCAGTCGCTTTTCTCCAGCTAACGTTCCAAGGCCATTTTTGCATCTACCCAACTGCCAAAGGAACTGACGCAGCCATCCTTAACAAGGGAGAGTGCATAAAACCTCAGAAATACCCTCTTTAGGGAAAGAGGAGGGAGAGAGAACACGAACACCGAGGAAAACACTGAAAATGAGTCGCAAGAAGACATTTTACCGGTGGTATCATTAAGCTCTGATGAGCTCGAGAAGCTATTATCCGACAACGATTTGCCATACTTGGAAAGACTCCGACGAGCCACCATGGTAGAATTGAATACCCTCTTTCGGCTAGCAGGACCAGCAGTTGTTGTTTACCTTCTCAATATGGTAGCTTCCCTCCCCACCCAGATCCTTTGTGGCCATCTTGGGAACCTCGAGCTTGCTGCTGTCTCTTTGGGCAACAGTGGAATCCAAATGTTCGCCTATGGACTCTTGGTATATGCAACAACTAATTCCTTCCACTTTATTTCATTAAATTCTTTGTTTCTTGGTAGTATAGTAGTAACACAGCGTTGCCCTCGCATGATATTAGGCAGAAATTAACGCCCTTGCTCTAAAATATTGAGTTCAAAATAAAGAGATAATTTATCTTTATTTTAATTTTGGTACATAATAAAATAAATTAACAAAAAAAACTATGTATATAATTGATTTTAATTAAATTTAAAATTAATATTTTGTTGTTAATATTTAGCATGGATGGAGTTGCGGTCAATTATTTGCTATGCACGTTGGAGTTTTTGTTTTGTTTTGTTTTTTTTTTTTTCCGAATAAGTGTGAACATTAAAGTTATTAACTAAATGGTCATGCAGCTGGGGGCATCGCTGGTTTTGAGCTTGTCATGGTGGATTATTGTGGTGGCACAATTTGTGTACATCTTGACGTGCGAGAAGTGCAAGGGGACATGGACAGGATACAGTTTAATGGCCTTTTCAGGGCTGTGGGACTTCTTCGAGGTGTCAGCAGCATCAGCAGTAATGTCGTGCCTTGAGACTTGGTACCATCAGATCACCATTTTGATTGCTGGGTTGCTCAAAAATCCTGAGATCGTCCTGGACTCTCTATCCATCTGGTAAGCAAAGCAAAGATCTAGACTACCTCCATAAAATTCCTTTCATAATCTGTTTGTTTGCCTATACGGTCCTGTGCCAAAAAGCGGCATTCCCCGTGTGCAAGAATCCCACTTATCATATAGCCCGAAGAAAGATAAGATGCACAAAATTAAAAAATAAGTTAATAAAAATTTACTCCTCAACCTCTAAATAATAATAAAATAAACATTACCTTTTTGGGTGTAATAAATTAATAATCCTTTTGTGGGCAACTACAGAAACTTTTGGGTTTCATTAATTATCAAATCGATGGATGATATGGATGGCCATTTTTAATTTGATGATACCTTAGAAATACTTCATATCAAATTCTTAGACACATTCTGAATCCGGACCAAATCCACCAGAACAAAGATTATTAGGAAGCTCGTGCGTCGTATCCCATGAGTTGTTGGATTTTCAATGGACATTTTTTAAATAATAATAATAAAATCATAGGCATGCAATGCCCCTAATAATATAAGCTACGATCTTCAAGTTTAAAGACAAAGTCACTTCAGGTAGAGTTACTATTAAGATAAAAGAAAAAAAAAAGTCTATAAAGTCTAATGATAATTAGAGTTTCATACCCGCTTATGCCAACCGCCCCTAGAATCTAGATATAGAAAAAGTTTCTTACTTAGCATGGTGATTTGTTTGAGCGCAGCATGTCTATTTATGGATGGGTCTTCATGCTTGCAGTGGGGTTCAATGCAGCTGCACGGTTAGTTTTCTGGTTCATAACATGTACCATTAGTTTTTTCTTAACATCATTTTCATTAATATCCCAAAAAATCCAATCAGACATAACACCACAAGCCTAATGTGGGTATAACATTTAATAAGGCTCCACAAAAGTACTCACCTAACATATTGTCTGCACTGTACAACCTCCTCGACCCACTTACTTTCTAGTGCTACTTGCTATACTTATATTTGTTTGAGTATAATAAACACAAAATTTTATACCACACAAATCTATGTTGTATTTTTTTTCCTTTTTTTTACAAATTTTGACTGAAGCTCACTTAAATTTTTTGTTATCACTCAAATTTGATATTGAGTTAATTGAGTCAAATTAAAATATCCCCTACTTTCATACGCCAAAGCCATCCATGCACACACCAATGCCCACCAACATCACTCACTCATCCTTTACATGTACCCTTAGTTAATTCATTGTAGAGTAATTTCTTTTTTATTAATTCAAATCTTATTGTTAAAATAATAAAAAAATAATAATAATACAGTGTGAGGGTAGGCAATGAGCTGGGGGCTGGACATCCCAAATCAGCATCATTTGCTGTTACGATATCAACTTCAAGCTGCCTTTTAGTCTGCTTGGTCTTGGCTATGCTCTCCCTTACATTCCACCATCACCTTAGCTATATCTTCACCGGCGGCACAACAGTTTCCGACGCCCTTGCAGAACTCTCTCCTTTCTTGGCTGCCTCTATCTTGCTAAATGGAATCCAACCTCTTCTGTCTGTCTGGCAGGTTCTTCAACGCATGTATCAAACTTGTGCTGAACTTATCGAGGATATTGCGACCAGTGCTGATGTGACATGAAGCTATAGATTTTGTTTTTCTACGCTTAAATTAAGTCCGTGACGTGATGATTATAAAGTATAGTTGGTCCCATGACACTCTTAGAGTGAAGACAAAAAATAATCTCCAACATACTACTATGTATAAAATATTGAAAAATTATATATGCGTGCTTCAATGATACTCTTATGGTAAAAACAAAAGATAATTGTATTATGTTAGGTATAAAATATTGAGATATTAGTGGTTACCAACAAATATGAAGTCATAATTGTTCAGAAAAAGAAAATATGGTCATATTGCAATTGAGCCGTACTAATTACAAAGGCTGTATTCGACCACCGTTATTCATGTACAGTAAATACCATTGCCAGTTAATGTATTGTAATTGTGTCTTAACTTTTTATGTAACTTAATTTCTTGAAGGTGTGGCGGTTGGGTGTGGATGGCAAGCACATGTGGCATATGTTAACGTGGGATGTTACTACTTTGTTGGTCTTCCTTTGGGCTGCCTTCTTGGCTTTACGTTCGACTTGGGTGCAAAGGTAAAATTTACCGAGTGGATCCTAAATAATTTATTACTCAACATATGATCCCCACTCCCCAACTGATCACCTTGTTGCAGATGTTTGCTAATTGATGGTTCATACGTATAGGGGATATGGGGAGGAATGACAGGAGGAACTTTAATGCAGACTATCGTTCTACTTTGGGTTACAATTCGAGCGGATTGGAATGAAGGGGTAAAACCCCACGTCTAATTGCAGTCTTTGGTTTCTACTATTAATGTGTATATGCCCATATAAGACGAAGTCTGTCATTTTAGGTTTGTCGGAATCAAGATATGCAGCCCAGACTAAGGGTTCGTTTGTTTGGGAGAAAATATTTTCCCTGAAATGCAGGCAAGTGATTATGGGTTCATCTTCCTAAGGATAGAAAGAGATCATTTTACAGTTAAGAGTGCTTGGTAGAATTTGGTTTTGGTCCAACCTTCATCCCCAAAAAGGATCCTTATTATCTCTTTGTTAAACTAACCTTTTGCAATCAAGAGAGGTGCACCGAGGATAGGATAGGTCAATCAAGAGAGGCTTGATGCTACCTACTCGCTGTTTGTAGAGGGGGCAAAAACTAAATCGATAAAATCTAATTAATGTAAAATTCAAATAATAAATTTCAAATTTGAGAAATCAAAAAGAAATTATGGTATATATATATATATATATAATTTAATGAATTCAAAACATGATAAATATAAAATACAATAATTAAAATTTTGAAATATTTAAAATTTAAAATATTTAAAAATTTTGTAACACAATATATATATGAAATTTGAATGAACCGTAATTAAAAAAAAAAAAAAAAAACACCCAACTTGAACCCGTTTGTCCCGTCTACTTGTTTGCTTTGTAACATAGAGGACGAGCCAGCATTTTGTTTGTTATTTTTTTATTATTTTTATTTTTATTTTACCTGCAGGTGAGTAGTCCTAGAAATCCACAAATCATGTATTGCTGTGGGGTTATAAAAGATACAGTTATTTCTTCGGGTGAAGGACTTGAATGGGCTAAAAGAAAACTTTCAGGAGAGGACTTCGAGTTTTAGTTTTACGAGGATAGTATGTTGCGCCTTCGATAAAAAAAAAAAAAAAAAAAAAGAGTCTATCATGTATGGATAGTTTGATGGCGTACATAAAATAGGAAGTTAGATTATGAATTCATAATTCAAATTTTGTGAAATTCTTAAATAGTAATATAGTAATTATCTAATAAATTTTATATTTTAATTAATTAATACGCTGTTAATAAATATAAATCAAATAATTTAATTAAAAATAATCTAATAAGACAATTACCTGATTTCTTAGATTATAGATTTAAAATAAGAATTAATTTTCTCGCTAATTTTTCGGTTTTGATAAAGGAACTAATTCATTCATTCAGAAGCCGGCTGGTGCCCAGAATGATGAAATTAAGGACTAAAACATATGTGTTTATTTGCACAAATTAAACATCTTTCCATCAGAGTTTTGGATTTGTAACATAATCAGTCTCTTTCTGGTTTTTCTATTGCTGGGTATGTTTTCCAGGTAGGGAAAGCTAGAAATCGCCTAAATAAATAATCAGTTTCGAAAATTATATTGAAACACATAATTAATAAGTGCAAATACGCTTTGTGCCCTATTATCTTAATTATTATATATATATAAGTTTAATGATGGAATCAATTCCGTAAAAAAAAAAAAAAAATCAATTGATACATACAGTATCAAATAATGCGCATTGTCCGTACACCAAAGCCAAGAATTGTTGATCATAGCCGTAACCTCCTGTTTTATCTTTAAACATGCCAACCTATGGTTAGATAAATAAATAAATAACTAAAAATTTTTCTTTAAAGTTTTTAGACGTTAATTAATTAGATTTACATGAAAAGATATTTATAATTGATCGTTTCCTTATTGTTGATGGGATATTCATAGATTAATCTGATTTACATAAACATAAATAATTGATAAGGAATTAGATCAATACAGCATATAACAAATACATTATTCATATGTCAAAGCATGTTGGAAAGAATTAACACATTTTTATAATCAATTGACAGCAATTAATAAAGTATATTACTAATGCAGACTGGATTTTACCTTTGCACCCCGGACTCTCTCTCTCAGTAAAAAAATATGTAATATATAAGCAAGCAAAATAAGTATGTAAATAGCATATGAAGCGCATAAAGGCAACAAAAGATGGGGCAAACATTTTTATTAATTATATGCGCAATTTTGATAGTCCTCGTGTGTATTTTACTCAATTGTGTCCGACCCGCCCCAGTTTACATATCTTTTTTTCCTTTGTATTTATGGTAATAAATCGAGAATGGATGGTACTGGCTAGCCCGACCGGACCTTGGCCCTTGTTAGATGGAGCTGGTGCTCAGCCCACGTTGTGATCTAGGCCAGGCCTGGGCTAGGGGTAGGAAAAAACCGGCTCGGCCTAGCCCGAAATAGCCTCGTATTTGCTCCTTAATATGCTAAAAACAAAAGGACAAAGAGCAAAATGCCAATTTTTTTAACTTTTGAATTTTGCGGGTATCTTGAAAGGAGAATTGATGAGCAACTTGTTCCACCCTGACAATGACCATTCCCAATTTTGGGATATATTCAACCACAAGCTAGAAGACAATTCGAGCTGTGCTACTGAAAAACATCTTTCTTTCTTTCCTTCATTCGGGCATTTGATTGCACACAAGACAAGTTACCCCCCCCCCCAAAAAAAAAGAGGTCATAATGATAATGTCGCTGCCATGTTTCCACTTCAATTTGAAAGTGGCATTTCATCGATTAGTTTTTGTCTTCTCGTTTTTAGAATATAAGTATGCACGAACATTTGGACAGGCGATCGGTATCACAATTACTGAATGAAAGAGTCGTGTTTCTCAATTAACTTTGTGTGAGATTTTGAGATAACACAAAATTGATTGCCACTCCAATAAGGTTTGATGTAACTTGTAAAAATTCATGACCAAAGGTTCCATTTTCCATGGTTGGGGATTCAAAAACGAATTGCGCTGCGTTGATTAGGTCTTTGTTCTAGTTCTCGGTCGGTTCTTGTTCCGATTCCTGACTCAAATACAAGTCGACTTCACCGTAACTAAGCATTTTTTTTGGTTCTGTTCTTCTGCGTTCCCTACTACGGTTTTGGTTTTCTAGCCGAAATAATGGTCACGTCTAACCTGAAGTATCCTAAAAGTACAAAATGACCAAGCACTTCCCCAAGAAGAGAAAAACATTAAGCATCGGTACTTTACCGAAGGGCAAGAATATTCCACACACCGTGAAAAGGATCGATTCCCCAAAGCATTGGTTCATCAAAGAGAAAGAAAGAACACTTGATTCGCCGTAATCATTCGGCATAGTCTCCCTTGTTTTAAGGGCAACACGTACGGCAGCCAACCATCATTGCCAAGGTGAAACCATATGGGATCTCATAGAGAACTCCAAGAACCCATTTTGCCGGCTGCTCCACCGGAAGCGGAACCTCAAGCTGGCCATGGAACTGAAATGAGCTTGAAGCTTGAAAAGGTGCTAAGTGACCCTCACTTGCCGCACCTCAAGCGGCTCTGGCTGGCCTCGTGTATTGAAATTAAGCTCCTCTTCCGCCTGGCTGCACCGACTATTTTCAGCTACGTGATCAACAACTTCATGTCCTTGTCCACCAGAATTTTTGCTGGCCACCTTGGTAATCTTGAGCTTGCAGCCGCCTCCCTTGGCAACAGCGGCATCCAACTCTTTGCCTATGGCCTCATGGTAATACGCTTACAGTGGTACTGACAAGTAAATCCTTTTTGTTGTAAGCCCTGCGGATTGGCACGGTGATGTCCCCAATTTAATTCTTCTTGCCACAGTTTTTTTCTTTCTTTCTTTTTTTTGAAAAAAAATTTAATAAACTTGTTTAATCGTCTCTGATCAAGACACGAACTCGGGGCTTTTAATCTCGGTAACCAACAACTCTAATTGAGCGCAAACCAATTTGTATTAACAGTCACCTTTTGCAGCATTTGTCTGCTCTAGTACATGGAAATGAGAAGATTTGCATATTTTGGAAGATTAGCTGGGCCATAATTTTTCTTAATATCCTGTATATCTATTGGTTTTCCAAATTGAAAAAATTCTAGGAATTACTTTTTTTTTCTTCTGTTTTTGCTCTTGAGAGTAGTTTTTATTTTTTTTTTATTTTTTGAATGTAGCTGGGAATGGGAAGTGCGGTGGAAACTCTATGTGGCCAAGCGTATGGTGCTCACCGCTACGAAATGCTGGGCACATACCTCCAAAGAGCAACAATAGTGCTAACTCTCACGGGGATTCCACTGACTGTGATCTACCTTCTATCAAAGCCAATCTTAATCTTACTCGGCGAGCCGCCTAAACTAGCATCCGCAGCTGCAGTCTTCATTTACGGCCTAATACCACAGGTTTTTGGTTATGCGGTTAACTTTCCAATACAAAAGTTCCTTCAAGCACAAAGCATAGTGATCCCGAGTGCCATTATTTCAGCAACTACACTTGGGGTACACTTACTGCTAAGTTGGCTAGCAGTGTACAGGTTTGGCATGGGGCTGATGGGTGCATCGCTGGTGCTGAGCTTGTCATGGTGGATAATAATTGTGGCTCAATTTCTATATATAGTAACGAGCAGTCGGTGCAAACAGACTTGGATAGGTTTTACCTTACAGGCCTTTTCTGGGATTTGGCAGTTTGTGAAATTGTCCTCTGCATCCGCCGTGATGCTGTGCTTGGAGACATGGTATTTTCAGGTACTGGTATTAATTGCTGGACTTCTCAAGAACCCTCAGCTTGCATTGGACGCTCTTGCTGTATGGTAAGCAAGCAAAGTG
Source organism: Bruguiera parviflora (assembly GCA_019804595.1). Taxonomy (NCBI): domain Eukaryota; kingdom Viridiplantae; phylum Streptophyta; class Magnoliopsida; order Malpighiales; family Rhizophoraceae; genus Bruguiera; species Bruguiera parviflora. The sequence continues at coordinate 412,381 of CM034055.1, forward strand.
ATTCCTATACAAGTGACCATTTTTTTTATAATTATATACCTCAGTAATTACTAAACTTTTTTTCCCTTTTGGCTAACTGATATTCCAACTTAAGATCACGGTACTAAAGATGACTTCAATACCATTGAGGCAATGTTCGTGCAGTGATTACTAAATTTGTCTGAAGCTTGGTAGGGGTAGGAACCAATTAAGAATGCCTCTTCAGTTTTTGGAAATTTTTTGATCCAGTTTTTACTTATTGGACCTTTTTTACCGTTGCAGCAATCTACTTCTCGGCAAAAGTCTACCATAAAACATGTCTAGCCAAAAACTTTTAGTTGTTCTGTTCAAACCAAGTCATGAAAATGTCAAATTTATTTGTTCAACTTCTTCCTCTTTTTTTTTTTTTTTTTTTTTGTCCTCATCTCTTCTGCTTCTGATTTTTTTTCTAATAGAGGTGAATTTAGTCTATCACATGAGCCTTGAACCAAAAGGACAAGCCTTGTAATGATGGTGAAATTACTCCTACGTTAATCACGAAGTCACGGGTTCAAGTTGTAATTCAAAGATAAAACTGCGTACGATAGATGACTTTGCTAAATGTATTCTTATGCATTGAGAATGTCTTTTTCACGTAATGATATACCCAAATAAATAGAATTGCGATGCACATATTTTGAGTCTTACAAAACTTTATGACATGATACGAGTATGGTTGTGTGATCCGTGCAGTATGGGTATATCCGGACTGGTGTTCATGGTATCTGTCGGGTTCAACGCAGCTGCAAGGTTGGTCCTCTTAACCTTCTTCTTTTACAAAATCTAGCATCCATGAGACTAGCAAAAACAATCACTAACGTTGTGCAACAATACATAAGTTATTGCTTGATGCGATTGAACTGCCTTAGCAAGGTTAATTTAAAAAGGTGTTTATTTTGAACTCAACGGATGGAGCAGTGTCAGGGTTGGCAATGAGTTAGGAGCAGGAAATCCCAAGGCAGCAGCTTTTTCCGTGCTCATGGTCACTTTGGTATCCTCCCTAATCTCGGTGATTGAAGCTGTAATTGTACTCTCCCTACGCCATGTGATTAGCTACGCATTCACTAGTGGTGATACTGTGGCCAAAGCTGTGTCGGAGCTCTCTCCATTGTTGGCCGTCACCCTCATCCTCAACGGGATTCAGCCCGTCTTGTCCGGTAAAATCTCCACTTTGCTGAATGAAGTTAGACGATAGGACACTGCAATCAGTTGCTGCCAATTTTTCTTTGAACCATAAAAGAGGACAATATTGGAACACAAGTCAAGGCCACCATGAGCCCATTGGTCTCCTAGTTTAATTGGAAAAAGACCTACTAACAGAATACTAACCGTTTTTAGAGTCTCCTCCATGCCTAGCACACATGTGGGTAGTACCTGACCTGTGTCTTACTTACCAATAGGTCATTTTTGTTCGTATAAACAATGGCACATGCGGGGATTTAAACTCTAGTTTAATAAATGGAAATACGCAAACACACCACCAAGTTTCCACTTCAGTAATATTACAAAGAAGTGATTATGTTGCGATAAGAAGCACTGTTATTGTAGCAGTCCACTGGTTAGAACCTTGCTAAAGAGACGTACTCAACATTTTTTAAATTTATAACAAGGTGAACTACAATGCAATACATTTCTCATAGTTCTTAATTTTCCTCATTTGTCGTTCATTGGACTTTAAATTGCCATAACCAATTTGACAATTAGGATTCCCCAATTTGATAATATAGGGTTTATTTATTGACGGCTACATATGTTTTTAGAAATTATTAATTAAAACACACACACACACAACAAATCGTGTAATTCTTTTGTACTGTATATGCTCTTGTTAGTGAAGGGGTTCATAATGTTCTAAAGCCTTATAAAAATAAATGTAACAAAGGTGAGAGCACGTGAAGCTGGTCTTGTTTTGGTTCTGAAGCCCATGTGTTAAAACTGGTTTGTTTGATCTTTCTGACCGTCGTGCGTTGCTGTAGTTTGTTTGCTTGTCAGCCATTTTTCCCGTGCCCTGTCATTTTCTTCCTGTTCTCACATTTTAGAGAATAGACTGAAATATGTCAAACAAAGCATACCATACATACATTAATAATACACGTAAGACAGAGCAATATAAATCATTCGCCTGACCATGGGCTCCACACATGTCTTGGTAAGTCCACTTTCTTTGTTGTTTACTGTAAATGCAAATGGCCTCGGACTTGGGGGGTGTATTCATGATTGATATTCTTTTGAGCCCTCTAGTGAGAAAGATGGTATCTTTGTTAGAATACTGTGATAAATCTGACTAGAAGTAACATAGAAAGATATATTTTAATTTGGCTGCGGTTTTACGAGACCAAGATACTCCATATTTTTATTAAAGTCGTCCAAATTTTTGTCTCCAAATGCTCTAAATATCATGATTGCCTCTCAATTTTACTTCTTAATCTCTTTATCCTATACTCTTAGAACGGATTGGAGATGTCTTCTTTTGTTTGTTTTATATCCACAAACATACCACACTCGATTGCTTCGAGCACTTACATTGGGGTTTCTTACTACAATTAAGGAGTTGCTGTTGGGTGTGGATGGCAAGCATTTGTGGCATACGTAAATGTGGGATGTTATTATGGGGTTGGCATTCCATTGGGTTGTCTTCTTGGCTTCAAGTTTGATCTTAACGCAAAGGTAACAATCAATCATTAATTTTGGCCACTCTTTCTTGTTTTGTTTTGTTTTTTTTTTCAACTCGTAAGAATAGAATTTAAACCTTAAATGAAAAATTAAGAATTCAGTTAATTCTATTACATATTAAACATATGGTTTGTGTCTTGTAACGTATGAGTGCAGGGAATATGGTCTGGAATGATAGGAGGGACACTGATGCAAACCCTTATCTTGTTATGGGTGACATTTCGCACGGACTGGAATAAGGAGGTGAGTTCATAAATATATTGTCATCAAATGAAAGTCCTCTGCCAACTGATGGATCACCGAGTCCTTCACAAGGCGACACGATGTAGAACCAAACTGAAATATTATTTTCTAATTTAATTTTTTTTTTTTGTTTTAGAATTTTTACCAAATATTTTGTTGTTAAAAATACTTAAATCTAAAAGTTCAAATATTAAAACGCCAAATTGAATTTTTAACTCAGTTAAAAATTATTTTATTTAAATATCTCATAACAAAATATTTATAAATAATCAATTTATCACAAATTATTAAAAATAAATCTAACTTTATTCACATTATTATAAGAGAAAAATAATTATATTCATTATAATTTGTAAAAATAATAAATATTATTTACTTGTTAATTTAATTGGTAACCCCACTTGTTAAACTAATGACCTAACCCTGCATTATTGTCTGGAGCAAATTTTGTAAGTCTAGTTCAATATTTTGCAGGTAGAGAAAGCAAGAAAGCGTTTAGACAAATGGGAAGACAAGAACAAGCCATTTCTCAATAACGAAGGTGTCAAGTGAAAGTAATGATGATATGGGTGAGGCACGATTCTATCATTGTGCCGGTGCAGATAAATTTGGAGATCTAAAATGTATTTAATAAAAAATAATAATTTTAATGAGTTAATCACTTATTTAGTATCTTGAATTAAAAAGTTAATAAGCGTTAATTATTTTATTATCTTATGTTATTAAATTTAGATTTATAATTAGTGATAAATATGTTGACTTTTTAAATTTTAAAAAATTAAATTATAAAATAAGTGAAAATTATAAATATAAAAATTTACTAATTATTTAATTTTTAAACGAAGAGATTTCTTGGCATAAAAAAAGTATTCCTTTTTGTTAGCACAAAATTTTATTTACTCAAATTTGTGGAGGTTTTGGCCATTAGAACAGAAAAATAAGGTTTTTTTTTTTTTTTCATAGCAAAAACAGCAAAATAAGATTGCTTATCAATGAACTTTTCGAAATTTGAAACCTCTTGGGCCACAAGCTATATAGAGTCCTGTGGCCTCTCCTGTTTTCCTATTACAGTTCCCGCAAAACGGCTAATAGCAAACCCAAGTCCAAAAGGCATAGATGTGCTTGCAATCGCCTACGCTTATGCCTACGTGGTTCTTGCCTTTGTTCGAAAACATAGTAATAGCCCACACACAGATCCGCTAGGTTACGTTTCAGTTGTATCACAAAGATGGTTTTGTACCGATGAGCCCTACCTCTTTGGCGCTGTGTGTGTGTGTGTGTAAGAGAGAGAGAGAGAGAGAGAGAGAGAGAGATTGTCTTGTATTTCTAATACAATCAGTGAAGATAATTTGTTATAATTTCTTAATTTGTATTACAATACTAATAATTTTATTATCTTTTGATTTTAACTTTTTACTCATAATAAAAAAATAAAAAAAGATAAATTTACCCTTTTATTATTATTATTATTATTATTATTTATTGTGCAGAAACTCCTTTATTTGTTTTAAGGTTTCATCCTGGTGTCGAGGAATTAATATCTATTGAAGGATTGATGAAATATTGATTTCAGTACAGGGTCTTGCAAGGATTCAACATTTAACCAAGATCATCTTAGAGGTTCAGCATCAAATCAATAATGAACATCATTCTCAATTCCCGCATCTCTACGAGATTTATAATTATAGGGTTTTTCATCATTACGTAGAAACATATTTTTTCTAAAAGCAAAAACTTCATCGAGTAGCCCCCCCCCCCAAAAAAAAAACAAGAGGAGTACACGAGATCGAAAACAAAACATGCTAAATTATGTTGCACCAGACAATCCCTTTAGGAATTATATCACACGGTACCCCGAAACCCAAAAAAATACCGGGAATCATAAAACCTCCACAAAGCACCTATAACTCAAGAATCATTGAACGACAAAGACCATCAAAAAATTGTAAGGCCACGACGACATCGACACCACAAAGCAAAATTTGGTAGATTTTCCCCGAACCTTTACCTTAAATTATTAGCATGCCAACATAATCCCATAAAAAATAATAGATCGTTTTGAAGACAGCAAAACAATAGGTGGGGTGTGAAAACAGCATAAGATGTGCATTTGACAAGTACTACCTTCTTTCCATTTCTTTCTTTTTTTTGGTTTTGGTTTGTTGTTTTGATGTCAATTTGTTAAAGCTTAGAATTCAAACTCGAGATCTTTCAGCCTTGGAGACGAAGCAGAGAGGTACATTGGCAGTGGCCTCTCGACGGCCAAACAAGCGCATCCACTGTGTAGTAACTTGCTTGACTCCGGCTGCACATATGCTCACACTCTTGGTCTTCCTCAATTTCTTCAATTTCTTCCCAACCCCGATCTTTAGCCTGCACAATCTGATCCTCAAAAACGATGGCCTTCTTCGAGATTCCGCAGCTTGTAGTGTTTTATAGATCAAAAATTGTGCTCGTCGATGAATTATCTCTTCTGGGACTTCTTGATCCAACTTTGAGTAGCCATATGATTTCCTCATCACCAGGGCCATTTTTAGGAAGAGATAAATTATATGAAATAAAGGTAAAAGAAAAAAGGCACAGCGGAGTAATTTGAAGAAGTGTGTATCTGTGTGCGTGTGCGTGTGCGCGTGTGTGTCTGTGTGTTCATTTATTTATAAAGTTAATGTAATTAAGAATTAAGAGATGTAATGGGGATTGTGGTTGAGTATTTGAGGGGTTACTATTGGTGGTAGCAACATTATGCTAGAAATTAGGCATTGATTGAGCTGTTAAATCATTGAGAAATACAAGTTGAAAAAACCGTTACATGAAATAGCGGAAAACAAGAAGTCAATAGGTCGTATTCAAAGGGGCCAGATGCGCAATTACTTGAAAAAACCGTTGCCATTTAAATAATAATAATAATAATAATAAAATAAAACTCAAATCCATGGCCAATTATTTCGTTTCAAGCAAAGTGAAAACGTTTTTTTCAAGGGAGTCAGCGTCAAGCAAAACTCTTGTCATGGTAATCACTCTCCCTTGTTTTCTGCGTCAGCCGACTTTGTCGAAGCTTGTGAACCTAGATGAGTGCATTTTGCCAGGAATCTTGACAGGGATCCTTGCCTCGTATCGCACAACAACGATTGTCCCATACTCAACCAATTTGACGTTGTGTGCTAGTCGTATGCATTATATGGATCCACCCCATAAAAATCTTTGTTTACTGCGGCGTCTTGCAAACCCTTTTCCCGGGGCAAGGGTAAAGTCCAAATTTACACAATTTTACTTCTATTTATATATATATATATATATATATATATTAAATGACTTGAAATAGTGTAATTTTATTGTTAAATTAAGACTCATCCTTCAAACCGTTTTCACCAAGGAGGGTGAAAAAAGAAGGAAAAAAAAAGAAAACTCAGTCGTATCCTACCATTTTCTGATTTAGATATCCAACGCAACGCCTACCTTATTGACAGTGGTTGGTTCGAGTCCTTGGAGAAATGTTCCTATAGTATGAATTCTTCTTCTTGTTTTTTTTTTTTTCAATAACCAACCCCGATTGACTCTCAAATCTAAAACTTTCGATCTTAAAGACAGACCTAGTACTGATGAACTAAATCTTATTAATTTTTAGAATTATATTTTGCAAGATTCTGTCATAAACAAATATTTTTATGGGGCGAATCCCTCGTCAACGGTGGAGGACATCTTGCATATTGATCAATATTCTTGTGACCGAGGTCTCGTTGATCCAAATCTTTGCTATCATCCTTAGCACCACTGCAAAAACTTGAGAATACAAAAGGCCAAAAGACACCCTCAGTATTTTTTTTTTTTAATTTTTTAAAGGTTGCGCTAATACTCCGAGAGACCAAGAGATCATAGTAAATATAATTTGTACTTGAATCACATAGCAATTCATCAGAGAGAGGGAGAGAGCTTTTTGCTCTGTGAATGAAAGATGACAGGTTCAAATCGTTAAACCAGTCTTAGAATTGACGACTATTTACACAATCCGCCAATTGCTAGTCCAAAATCTGCAACGCTTAAACATGTATCCGTTGCCTCATTATAATGTTCTTGACAAGTCCATATGAGCCCCTTCAAATGCCTGCTTCCTATTCCTTCTACTGGCCTTCCAACTTCACCCCGTGTTCGTGGGGTAGGCGAATCCTGGAAGTTGGAAGCAAAGGTGCTGTAGAAAAGAAAGAGGATGAAAGCGAGAAACAAAGGGAATGTTGTGACTCTTTGGCTGTACGTTTCTGCACACGGCAACTCTTTGTTGCTCCTTCCAATGGTCAGGCCACAAACTTATGCAACCACAACAACATCGTTTTCCGATGGACCAAAAAAGGAAGGAAAAAAAAAAAACATAGAGAGAGAGAGAGAGCTTACACAACATGCACTTGCGGAGAAGAATGTACATGGTCCTCTATTAATGGAACATGAAATCGTGCCTAGCCCACCGATCCCTCAAGCTTCAGGCTCATCAGCTGGTGTACCTCAGCACCAAATTCATCGGGAAGTTCATTGAATACATTCTGGCAAAACCCAGAAATCATGGCAGCCATGGCCTTTTCGTAGTCCATTCCCCTTTGCTGGAAGTAAAATAGCTGATCTTCACTAATTTTGGAAGTGCTGGCTTCATGTTCGACACGGGCTGTGGGATTCCTCACCTGTTGGACAGCAGAGATTAACATGGAGTCCAGATTTTCTCAGACATGACATAGCATGGCAAATGGTTGTGTGATGCATAGCTACTAATGGAGAATACTACAATGCAAAAATTACAGAAAGCTGATTTTTATAGTAGAATACATCTCTAATTATCTCAAGCAACCTGCCCAGAAGACCATTCTTATTTGGTGAAAACCGAAATGATAGCCATTGGACTTTCTACAAGCAGACACAAACCCCAAAAGAAATGGAGCAATTTCTACAAGCTATAAAGTGAAAAAATTAAAGGTGAAAAAGAAAGAAATACATCCAGAAACTTCCCAGACAGAGATTCTCAAAGGACTGAAGAATTCATATTCCAAATATAAAAAAGAGGTAGTTGTGTGATGGGGTGAGATGCAGCCCTCTAACTCACAAAACAGCTTATGGATTACAAACCACATTCACCCTTTCAATGCGGAAATGCACGCACAATTAGTATAATAAATCTGTTTTTAGAACCCATAATCAATCCAATAATAAAACAAGTTACTTTACCATGAGTATAACTTCCCTCAACATTCTTATATACCCTCACCCTGCAAACTTCCACTCTAACCAACTGCAACAGTTTAAACCACTTTTTTCAAAAGATATAATAAATGCAATAAAGCTGAAATCTCGATATCAAAATCAAACACCTGAGCGGCTTTACAAACAACCTGTTAGTACTCCATTTTCCCTTTTCCCTCTTGAGTGAGGTTGCTTATGACAGATACAGAATCAGACAACAGAGCTCAGCCAAAAAGAATGACACAAGGTCATCAAATAATATCCATTTGAAAATAGGAACATCAAAATAACCACCATACTATGACACAGTTTTCACCAAACAAAGTTGGCATCATTCAAAACCATTAGAAAAATAAACCCATATGAATAAAGCTAAGAATCACCCTCAGGATTGTTTATGCTTGAGCAGTCATCACAATAAATCTTATGTCAACGAGAATTATCAACAGGTTAAGAGAGTACCTGAATATATGGGTAGGTGTTAGCTGCTGCAGTGTCACCAATAAGCATCGAGTCACACTGTGAGGAGTTTCGAGCATTGTCTGCCTTTGGCTGAATCTGGACAAGCCCTCTGTAACAGTTCCTTGAATTCCCAACTGAAATTCCCTTTGAAATAATACGACTTCTTGTGTTCCTCCCCTTGTGAATCATCTTTGTTCCTGTATCAGCCTGCTGATGATTATTTGTCAATGCAACAGAATAAAACTCTCCCACAGTATCATCCCCTTCCAGAACAACACTTGGATACTTCCAAGTAATTGCAGATCCAGTCTCCACTTGAGTCCAAGATATTTTAGACCTATCACAAGCACAAAGTCCTCGCTTTGTAACAAAGTTGTAAATCCCACCTCTTCCTTCCTCATCACCAGAATACCAATTCTGCACCGTTGAATACTTAATCTCTGCCCCCTCACCACAATACAACTCAACCACTGCAGCATGAAGCTGGTTGGTATCATAGGAAGGTGCAGTGCAGCCCTCCAGGTACTCCACAGAGCTCCTATCATCAGCAACAATAAGTGTCCTCTCAAACTGCCCCGTTTCCATTGCATTAATCCTAAAATAAGTAGAGATCTGCATCGGGCATTTAGTATCCTTCGGTATATAACAAAATGACCCATCACTAAACACAGCAGAATTCAAAGCTGCATAATAATTATCCTCAGGAGGCACAACTCTCCCTAGACACTTCCTAACCAAATCCGGGTACTTCTTAATTGCTTCAGATATTGAACAAAAGATCACACCAGCCTTCTCTAAGGTCTCCCTATGAGTAGTTGCAATTGAAACGCTGTCAAGAACTGCATCAACTGCAACATTAGCCAACCTATTCTGTTCATTCAAAGGCACATCCAGTTTTTCAAAGTACTTGAGCAATTCGGGGTCGGCCTCGTCAAGGCTATTCAAAGTTGGCTTCCTCTTAGGAGCAGAGTAATAGCAAATATCTCGAAAATCAATAGGCGGGTATCGATTATCAGACCAATTAGGCTCTTTCATATTCAAGAATCTCCCAAAAGCATTCAATCTAAACTCAAGCATCCAATCGGGCTCATCTTTAAGAGACGATATCAGCCTAATTGTCTCTTTTGAGAGACCTTTGGGGATGGAAAACGAGTCAATATCGGCACTAAACCCGAATTTCTCCTTGTAATCTCGGTTCCGGAGAATTTCCCTGATTTTATCATCAAAGCTAGCAGTAGTAGTCGTTGACGCTGTTGTTGTTGAAATAGGAAGGGCATTACCTGGACGATCCGAAGAGAATCCGGCTTCAGCTCGGATCTTAAAGGAATTCGAGGATTTTAAGGTTCTGGGTATGATTGGTTTTGTGTAAACCGAGAAGGGTTTTGTGGGTTTTCGTAGTTTCGACGAATCCGAGAAGCCGCCGGAGATTCCGTTTGCTGCCAGCAGAGACGCCGCCATAGTCGTCTGTCGTGTGGCTGCCATAGAATAGAGAAATAGAACAGAAAGAATGTTACCGAACGTTAAACATTAAAATAAATAAATATATAAAACAAAAAACAAAAAAAGCTTTTTTGTTTTGATTTTTATTTTTGGTTTTGTATTTTTGCTGGCCATAAGTTTGACGATTGACTTGTACATCACACACGCAACTTCGTGGCATTTTTTTTCGGAAATTAGAAAAAAAGAAAAACTTGAAATTAACTAATATTGATTAAAAAAATATATTTGTGAACAATTAAATTTTGTTTGAAAAAAAAAAATTGGTACTTCGATTCTATCTATTTCAGATTTCGAAGGAATTTTTTTTCAACTTTTGAGTTGGGTGTTTAATAATGTAGAAATTAATTAGAACAATTGCCCCACTTAAATGCCAAAAATCAAATTTTAATGATACCCCACTTGAAACTAATTTTATGTCCTCACTAACATAAGAATTAAAAAAAAAAATCATGTTAGAGGCTCTACGAAAATTTCAATACATATATATAATAATAATAATAATAATAATAATAATAACTCTTTTTTATTAAACAGATATAAAAATAATTTCTTAAAATATTTCAAAATAAAAATTTAACTCAAAGCTTTCGGTCACATATCCTGTAGATATTTTGGTCTTGAATTTAATAGTAAAAATTAATAAAAATATATTATTCTAACAATTATCTTAAAATTTTAATTTATAATATATATATATATATATATAGTTATTAAGAATATATTAATTATAATGTAAAATAACAAAAAATTTTATAAATTATAAATTAAAAATATTAAAATAATATTATATATATATATATAATTATTTTTACATAATTTTAATTTTAAAAAAATTTATAAATCATTGCCATCTGTATTTGTATTTATTCATTATAAATTATATTTTAAATATGAGTTAAATTAAAAAAAGTTAAATTTGACCAAAATAAATTATATTATTACTTGTAATTAATTTCTTATTATTTTATCTCTTATGGAAACTTAAAGTGAAGGGAGAAGGGAAAATTATCTAGAGATTGTTCTTCCACGTTTTTCTCATGGTTTTAGGGACCAAAATAATAAATTAATCTTTGAATTTTATTTTGATTTTTAATTAGTTTCCAAACTCTCAGGTAATCCAATTGTGAAACTCTTGTTATAATCTTTAAATCTATTTCATTCTTTTTATCTTTTTTTTCATTTTTTTTTTGAAAAATACTTTACACTTCACTTTTATTGATTATTTTTGTGAAAAAAGATTATTAAAAAAATTCTTATTTTATATCTTTAAATAAAATATGAAAATTAATTATTTTTTAATAAATTTATGTTAAGAATTATGGTTAATAAAAGCTCAAACCATTAATTTTAACATGAATTATATAACAAATCAAAGGAGAAAAAATTGTCCATTACATCTAAAATATTAATTTTAAAATCAAAATAAAAGATTGAAAGTCCGATTTATAATAATAAAAAATTATAAAAAATAATATGTAATTTTAATATTTAATTAATTAAAAGTAATAATAAGTTATTCAAAATAATATAATTTAAATTATTAAAATTTTTATTAAAATTAAATAATTTATTATTTAAAATTTAAATAAATAAAAAATTAATACATCTAAAGTTTGATGAATCTAAATTTTATATAATAGAAACGTGATGTATATAAAGTTTAATAATTTTAAAATTTAATGTACTAAAATCTAAAATTTTTAAAATCTAAATATTCCGAGTCCTAAAATAAGACCTGCCTTATCCCTCTGTTACCTCTAAAATAGAATTCCAGAAATAAAATATGTTTTGGCCAAGTCTCAAGTCTCAATTACAATTCCCTATTATTATTGTTGTTGTTATTATTAATTTAAGGAAAAAAAAAAACTCCCGATTGCAATTCCATCGAAAATTTCTCAAATGGTAAAAATTTGTAACAGTTTCCCGGAAAATGTACCCACGTGTCACTTAAATGGGTCCCAGCCGGGGACCTATTTAATGATACGAGAAGATCCTACCTAGTACCCACTTTTCAGTTTCCCAGTTTGGCAGTTATTTTCCCACGAACCAAACAGCCAAAACGCCAAGAAAATATGAGAACAAAGAAAAAAACTTTTGCCAAACCATAAAGCCCTTTGGGATTCTCATTGATTTCACGGACACCCACTTGGCTTCTCTCTTGATTCAGATCTTACACGGGTAAGTCTTTCTCTTCTTTGGGATTAAATGATACTTGAGTTTCTCAGTGTTGGATTATAGGTTGGTTTCTTTGTCAATGTTAATGCGGAGACATGGATGATATGGTTGGATTTTTCATCGGTTTGATGTTAATGAGAAAGAAAGGTTGCAACTTTTGTCAATCTTTTAGCGGTTAGCTCATAGCTTCGCCGTGATTCACCTTTTTTGTGGATCGACTGACATTATATTTAAATGATCCCAAAATGTGTTCTCGTACTTGCATTTTTTATCATATGATGTCTTGTGTTGTGATTTTGTGCGTTGTCCTTTTAAAGCCTTTTTAGTTGAGTAGGAAAAAAGTTGTGCTTCTCTGGCAATATTTGAGATGTTTTTGCCCACCTCTTCAGATTATGTATTCAATTTGCTTCGCACAAGCGAGCAAATGAGCCTACTCTTCGATAACCCTTTCTCACTTCTTTTATTCTCTGAATATATGTAAAGAAATATATGAAGAAGTTAGGATGATTTGATGGGATCGTCAAGGAAACACGTTGGTTCTTTTGTGGAAAAGAGGATTGGGCAACAAGTGCTAAATAATCCTTGGTACATTTGGGCTAAAGAAGAATGCCATACTGGGCACAAAAACGGAAACTACAAATGTAAGCATAAACAAGCTTAGCTAGTGAACCTACTCAATGTTGTTCACTTGGGGTCACTATGCACCGAAAAGAGGGTGAGTTACCTTTCAATGTTTCCTCAGCAATTGCATCAAAATGTTTAAGAAAATGGGGATCAAGAAATACGAAATAGGAAGGCTTCAAATCCTCTAAGTTGGTGATGAAATAACATAAATGATCCATGATATGCTGATCCTAAATCATCCTTTTTTCTATTTTCAACATTGCAAAACCTTATCTATGATAAGGAAGGGTGGAGCTGAATGCTTGATTTTCATTACAGTTAAACTGAGATGCTAAGGCAAATACTGAACAAGTATCTTCTTTGTATGCATTGAATTGGAGTCTTTTTACCTAATAAAAAATCAGCTGATGGATCTGTAAACCCTATAATTTTGTTTTGGAATTAGGTTCGATTACAGACTTTGTTGTTGCGAAACTAGGTGCAGATGCAAATAGAGGGACACAACTATGCTGAATAGGAAAACTGAGCAATCTGAATGCAAGTCATTATTGTGCCTGATTTGAAGTTGTCAATTAGGTGTGATACTTTATCTCTCTCCTAAAGTTCAAGCATATGCTCATACAGAGAAAATATCAGCCTTTTCTGTGATCCAGATGTCTATATTTGACATCAAATTCGCCATTTTAATGCTATGGAAATTTTAGAAACTAGGGACTCATTTCATAGTATTTAGGAAATGAACCTCTGATTTGGTTAAGGTTCCAGAGACCTGCCCCTCCTAATGGGCTATAGCAGTCAGGTGGAACTTAATTAGCATCACTCTATTGATGTTGAAATTTGAATGGACTAGCTATCTCCACCTGATTAGCATCCCTCTATTGATGTAGAAATTGGAATGGGCTAGCTACAAGAAGATAAGGATGGGCTAATCTTAGACTAGTTTGTGGATCTATGACAACATCTATTCTAATGACAAGTTAACCCAATCCAACATTGTAGGTATTTTGTGGTAAATTTGTTAATTATAGTTGTTTAATGGGCAATATTAGGTTTGCACCTACCAATGTGGCTAGGGTTCTTAAGAATCAATCTTCTTTTCATATATAAATACCCCTTTTTGTGCTATACATCTCCCTTGGTTGTAATGATTCATTCAAACATGAGATCTGCTCAGGTAGAAAGTTATAAGCTTTACGGGGCTTGATTTGATTGCAAATAATTGAGTAATGCCAGTGGCTTAGATTGTCTTTGATTTCAGTTGTAAATATTGGTAAGAAGTTGTCATTCTCCATTCTCAATTTTTTGGGATGAAGAACTTCCGATGTCGATTTTTTCATCAGCTATTTATGGACGTGTTTATCACAATACCTTGATTGTTAAGAATATTATGAGAAAGTTATGGTATTTCCTTCTTGACTGCTTGATGTGTTTACTGGTTGGTGTTATAGCTGTCAAATTTATTATCCCCTTTGTTTAGATGTATGCATTCATCACTATGCAATCTAGATTTTAAGGCTTATCTTGGTTATCTGTGTTTGGGCTATATGCATTTTTTGTTCCTTGTTTATAGATGATGAAACTTGGGGTTTGCTGAATGGTGCCTCATGGCTATCAGACAACCACCCAATTTGTTGGTAGCCTACTTCTGTTATCTAACGTAATTTGCTTCAATTATTCTCCACATAATTCTCATGGTAATGTCATATGCATCCCTGTTTGCTGTCTAACATATTAGATTGAAATTCATTTTAGGAAAAGGGGGAAGTAAAAGAATATGTTTTTTCTTATGAAAGCATTGAAGTCAGAGACCATAAGCTGAAGCCTGCTCCAAGCTGGCAGCCTAAAACCATTATATGCAGTCTATGCAGTGTATGAACTTATATTGTTTCCCTCAACTTGATTTTTTTATACTCCATATCCTTGCTATGCTAAACTGACATTTTCACCCGTAAGAGTTTCAGTGATCAGTTAGAGTTTGCAATATCGCTACTTGCATGCATGTTTTTACTGCATAAATTGAAAATCATTGCCTTAGCCATCTCACACGATGATGTTTATACCTAAGTCATTGGTTTTTGCATGCATGAAGTCAAAATCTTCGTGAAAATGGCAATTCCTATTATCATTCCACAGCATTTTAACTACTTTTGGACATAGATGAGGTAGGATAAATAGATTATTATCTTGTCTGCAGAAGAAAATTTTACAAAACAGGTATAGGATCAGTCAGTTTCTGTCAATTGTGCAAGATGAATCCACAGAACCAAGGGAACAACTCTTCTTCTCCAGCAGACCCACCCTTGAAGCGCAGACGTGGTCGTCCCCGTAAGGATGAGAGTCTCATACAGGGGGAAAACGCTCCTCCAGTGCCTGGCTCTGACAGTGTGAAGAAAAGCAAACAGAGTACGGTGACAACTGGTGCTGTTGGGGCTGACATGCTGGGTCAGGTGGTCTATGGGGTCATTGATGGTTCATTTGATGCTGGATATCTGGTTAAAGTTAAAGTAGGAGACAGTGACACTCATCTGAGGGGTGTTATATTTCTACCTGGGCGATTCACACCAATCACTGCTGCAAATGATGTGGCTCCACAAGTAAAAATGTATAAAAGGGCAGATATACCCATCCCTGCGCCAAGTTCAACAATGCCAGTTCCTGGCACAATTCCTCCATCAGAGCAGTGTGGCAAGCAACCTGCTGAGCATAATAACCTTCCAACTTCAGCTCAAGTCCGAGGGCCACAATCTGAGCTGACCAATGTTCCCGTTACACAGGAGAACCTGCCTGACTCTATGCTGCCTCTGACAGCTAGCTTGCCTCTAAGCAGTGGAGGACCTTCCTTGGGATTGAAAGTAATGCCAGTGGGATATTTGGATTCGGGACTTCAGAGCCAATCTGCCCTTGTTATGGGACATATTGAGCATGGCAAAGTTGCTGAACAGGGTGAGGGGCTGCAGAAGTTTGAATACTCCTTGGGAAAAGATCCTATTGCAAATGCAAAAGCAACTGAACAACAATGTGCACCTTCTGCAGATGTTTTGTTTAAACCTGAGCAACAAACTCCAACTGCCAGTCACAACCAGCAGCCAAATCCATTGGTTCATGAAGAGAAGCAAGCTACCGTAATTGCTGAGCCTGCAACAGTGTCTTCTGAACCTGTTGCACTAAACAATCTGGCGGGAGAACAAGCTTCTCCAGTGAAAGCTTCACTTCAAGAGCTTGGTCTGAATGAAAATAATGGAGTTGATGCATCTCACTTAAATGGGAGTCAAGCAATCGATGCTGCCGATACTAGTGAGAAAGACAGTCAGTCTGCACCGATGTCTGGCCTTTCAGTAACGACATTTGAGAGCAAAACCATTCCCTCTGAAACGAACATCACTGTTGAGGGATCTCCTATTCAACAATTGATTGGACCTCAATTCTCCACTTCTTCTGGGGCAACAAACAGTGTGAAGGTAGACTTGGACACTGCAGCGATGACTAGCTTACCAGGAACTCTATTAGAAGAAGAAGCCATTCCTTCAGAAACCAAGCTTGCTGGACCTATTCTTTCTCTGATGACCGAAACCCATTTCTGTGGTTCTGCAGATGCTGCCAATAACATTGATTGTAACATTAAGGATCCCATTCCACCTACAGAATCTTAGATTATCTAGCGGTAGTCTCAAGACAATCCAGATACATTGACAAGCTATTTCTGAAGACTATAGAGAAGAAGACTATGATACATGCAGCAGAAATAAGGGAGCAATGCGGCTCATTAACATACTTCTGGGTACTAAGTTGATATTGAACGTAAATTTGAAGTCTCAAACGTCTGCTCTAAGTGGTTTTGGTTTTGTGAACTGCTCTATGCTTTTGCATTTGCTTAGACTTCCTTTCATTGTTTATGATACAAATGGACATTATCTCTGATGAAAAAGCTTTTGCAGCTTTTAGAGTTGGTCTATATCACTATCTATAAACTCTTACCTTAAGCTTGCTTGAATTATCAGGTACAGATGATCTTGGAATCAACGATTCCAAATTCACATCCTTTGATTATTGCCATCTTTCAATAAAGCTTTGTTCATGTTGAGAAAAATCTAGTTTTCACGCATTGAAAACGAGTGCAATGCAGGGCATGCTCAGATGCTGGAAGTGGGTTCACCGTAACATTAAGTTCTACGGAACTGCTTTTTGAAGTCATTTGCCGGTTAACTTTGCTGTTGTAGAATGAAAATGGGAACGACTTTGTACGCAGGCTAATTCCTTACAGATTGTGCATGCACGTGTTTTGAATGGCCCTGAGCTGAAGTTTTGGAAATTTCAACGAGAAATTCGGACACTGGTTTTGGATTACACCACTCAACGAGCTTCCATTTAAGCACCTACGACGCCCAATTCTACATCGCTGAACAACTGGTATCTTCCCATGGCTCTTGTGCCACACTCAGCCAGCCAGAGTTTATCACACCGGACATGCCTTTCCAGACCATGAGGAGGCCCAAAAAGAGAAACGAGAAGTGCAACGGAACACCGTCTCTCTAGTGACTAAGTCCCTCGGCGTTTCGACTTCTCATCGAATTGGCACCAGTGGCTACTTTCTTGGTGTTTTTAATTCTCATCGAACTGGCATAACCGTTAACGACTTCGACCCTCGCACTGCGTGCGTGACAGTGAGACGAGACAAAAAGTCACGACAACCTTTACCGTTTTTCGATGTTTTAAGGCTCCGACACAGGAAACCGAACTCGTTCCCCAGTGTACGTGCCCTTAGGGACAACTTTTCAACCAGAGGCCGATTGGTATAGCACACAGCTTCTTTAGTCGAGGGCTTCAAGCCTAATTCACATGGCACGATGCCCCTCAATGGTTACTGGGAACATCCACACCAAATTCATAAACATAACACAACCGAAGGCAGTTAAATAGGATTGTCGGACAAAACAAGGAAGCACATGAGAATTTCGAACTGCAGAAGCTTACAGCGTACGCTATAACCAGGAGAGAAAAACAGACCAAGGGGTTTCCCCTACAACCAGAAGAGGGAGAATTCAATTCATTTTCTCACTCAGAATAGCTTCATAATCTATCATTAGTAGACCAAAACTTTCTCAGCTATATCCCACTTGCTGCCGTTGTTGCTGTTGTTGCTGCTGCTGGGGCTGCTGATAATTTCCATAGCTAGGATAGCCTCCGTAGTACATGTTAGGGTCCTGTGTGGCATATCCATAATTTTCATATCCTTGTGGATACCCGTAATATCCACCATTCCACTGGTTAGCATCTGGATGGGGCTGAAGTGCATAAGAGATGGCCAGCACATGTCAGACCCAATGGCAAACAAGAAATACTCTTTAAGTAGATATCAGTGGGAATCGGTCAAGAGGAGATGACCTGTTTGTTTGAAGGACTACGGCCCCATGAAAGTCGAATGTTCTGTCCACCCAACAGACTTCCATTCAACATCCGCAATGCTTCCTCTGCACAGCTCCTGTTAAAATAGGTGAATCCAAATTATATATGATAGGATCACCATAGACTGCAGATATTTAACCAATTCACTTACTTGTCAGCAAATTGAACAAAGCCACAACGTTTTCCATTAGGTATCTTGACATGCACCAGTTGCCCATATTGGCCAAAAAGTTCTCTCAAATGATCATCCATGACATTAGAATCCAAATTACCAACAAATATCTGCTTTGAAATTCAGGTCAGTGACAAACATGTTGCAAAAAATGAAATTCTAGACTAGGAATGAATGAAGTACCCACAGTTGTGTTATTTGGATCATTCTCAACTTGAATCTGAGGGTTCTGATACGAAGCTGCATATGAAAATAAAGGTGAGATAAACGAGAAATGCATTTTAGAGGATCGTGTTCTTCAGAGTAATTGAGAAAGGAGAGACTCATGCAGCCAACACCTTGCTGGAAGTTTAGGTCCCATATTTTAATCCAGTTTGGGCACCACAAATGGAAGTCCTTGTATTACGTAAGAATGGCTTCTAAGAATAAGAGCACATACAATTTGGGGAAAAAAAACGAAAAAAGAGAAAACCAAAAACAAAAACAAAAACAGAAACGAAAGGAAGATAATATCAATATTCAATGCTGCACCAGCTTCTCAGCTTGGGTTAACAGGCCATTGACCAAACATGGTGTTTTAGTATATTGTACACCAAATAAAAATGGGCTGCTAGTCTAACAATATTGCATCAAATGCCTGGGGTGTAATGATCTCTACTGGCATATAAAACCAAGTGAGGAATGCTTTGCTCATTCCAAAGACAAATTTTTGCAAAATAATCAAGTTACACTACTCGAGGGCCATTGATCAAGCATAAAACTTCAAGACTACTGAACCGTGTAAAAACAATTTTGTTGGAAAAAATTAGTGTACATATTAAAGTCTAAATATTGACCATTTGAATCAGGCAAAAGAGTGATGGAAGTATGAATAAGGGATAACAGTACCACGAGGATAAAAGTGAAGTGTGTGCTATGAGTTACAGCCACATTCAGCCTGCTATAGCCAGCTTCTAGCCGTAACAAGTCACCACCCACAAACTAGGATCTAGAAATTTACATGACCAAGTAAACCTAAAACCACCAACCAGAATAAGAAATTTGTAAATGATAAAACAACTGATAATATTCTTTGGAATCAATTAAAAATAAAAGGGAAAAAGGATTCTGAATTTCAAAATAGAATACAAAAGAGGAAAGCTGCAGACATTCTAGAGACTGCATATCACTGAGCTGATAAATCTTTATGAAATTCGGCTTAAAATTCAATTGAAATATAAGACTTAAAAAGGTGCTTGGAAAAAATGCAGCATTAAAGATGCCACATAAAACTCGGATAAAGGACAAGGCAAAAACTTAAAGACTGACCTAACTGAGGCCACGCACTAAAGGGGTAACCAGTTCAGCTGAAATCAGTTCCAGGCCCCTAGATGATAGAGCCTCTTGAAGCCTGCTTCGAGACAACAGTTCTATAAGTTTTTGCAAGTTTCAATACTTGTAATAGAAATTATGGTATCCAAAAGCTAAGGAAAATACGGGAAGGAAATGACTTTGGAAACTGCTTGCCTATCTTGAAAAAGAATAACTGAAAGGAAGGAAACTTGACAAAAAAAGTGTTAGGCACAATACACATAAGACACAGCAAAATGGTGGAAATTCATTCAAATACACTACCACATCAAATGTAGCAAATCCAAGATTCTTATTGCACATTTAAAAT
Organism: Bruguiera parviflora; assembly: GCA_019804595.1. Classification (NCBI taxonomy): domain Eukaryota; kingdom Viridiplantae; phylum Streptophyta; class Magnoliopsida; order Malpighiales; family Rhizophoraceae; genus Bruguiera; species Bruguiera parviflora. The sequence continues at coordinate 432,531 of CM034055.1, forward strand.
GAAGATCTCCAGCTCATGGAAATTGGAATCTATTGAGACCATTGAAAATGACAATGAAGAAACATACCTTTTGGATATTGCTGATCAGACAAAGCCTTCTTATTTGTAGCTAGGCCTATCCTCATAGCCCTTGTTGAGCAGAAAGCCCCATTCATCTCAGTCATAGCTCGTGTCTGATCATTTTCATCTCCAAAACGGACAAATCCATAACCCTTTGTGCGTCCAGTAAGCCTATCAATAACAACCTTTGCACCCTTGACAGAGGGATAGTGGGCCCTGAATGTCTCTTGAAGAATGTAATCAGTGACATCAGCAGCCAAGTCACCCACAAATATTGTGTAGTCAGGACTATTATCGTGTTTCTCAGCCCCACTATAAGATGCCCAGTTCAGTCTGAAACTCTGATCACAATTAGGCATGAGAGTACCACTGTATGTCTGAAGTATTCTTTCTGCAGCTGCATGGCTGGTAAACTCAATAAAGCCATAACCTTCCACTTGGGAAGTTTGCTTATTGCGAATGACTTTCACAGAACAAACCTGCAAGCACAAACATCCTCAGTAACAGAAAGGTAAACCCAATCCTCCACTCCTCTCATATAGGCATGTTGCACACATTGTAAACATAAAACAAATGTACACAAAAAGAACATGAAAAAAGAGCTGCTCAAAATTCTCATGCCTTTATAAGTCACCAATTGCACCCCTTACAGGGCAAAAAAGCACACCCACCAATGATTTAGCACAAGTTGAATAAAAGAAGTGCATTAGAAGCGTGAAAAATTTGCAGAGCTCTTTTAGATTTTTCATTATCTTTGTCGAAAAGCCAAAAGTATTCAAATTTAGAATAAATACAGTTATAAGGCCATGAAGATATTTCAGCTGTGTGACAATACACAAAATGTCTTACAGGTTCTCGCTTCCTGCCCATTAAAGCAGCTAAATCTAAACTAATTACAAACATAAAACCCAGGACTAAATTATTACAAATTTGATATCAACTGATAAAACAAACCAAACCAAGACAAACATTATAAAACAAAGAAGGGTAATTAAAAGAATTCAATCTGTGTCACAGAAAATACATTCAGTACATCTCTTTTATTCAAGAATCAAGAGAAAACCCAGTTAAGGAAACAGCTTTATTCTTTAATTAAAAAAAAAAAAAGACAAGGTCAACACAATCTCAAAAATATCCAAGAACCAATCTTTTCTACTACAAAAATACATATAACTAAACTGCTTAAACTCTCGATAACCCCGCAAGAAAAGGGGGAAAAAAAAACCAATAATCAAAAAACAAAGAAACCCAAAGAAAAAAGAAACGAAATTTATTCGGAAAAAACGTAGATAAAAGAAGAGAAGATCCATCTAATACCTCTCCGGTGTGAGCGAAACAGCTCTGGAGATAGCTCTCGTCCATCCAGTACTGCAAGTCACCGATCCACAGGGTCCGGACCTCATCGGCACTGGCGGGCTGTTGAGGCTGTTGCTGCTGCTGCTGGTGAGCCCACATGGCCGTAGGCGGAGGCTGGGATTGCGGAATCTGAGGCATCATCATCACGTAAGGGGCCGGTGGCAGCGCCGCCTGCTGGTATTGCTGTGGATGTGGGGCTCCCATCGTCGGCGGCAGGCCCATGGGTGGCTGCGGGGCAACTCCTCCGGCTCCCGGTTGCTGCATCATGGCGGCAGAGATTGGGGTTTCTAGAGAGAGAACGATAAAAAAGAGCCGCCCTTTTAGAGAGAGAGACCCTAGCCCGGTGAGTTAGAAGAAGAAGAGAGAGAGAGAGAGAGAGAGAGAGGGAGAGATTGGGGGGGCTCCAATCGACCTCTCCTCTCTATATTTAGAGCTCTTAAGAGTTGACCACATGAACCTTTTTAGTTACGGGCCTGCTAACCAAGATTACAATGAAACTTCATTTCCTGACCGTCGGATTCCTGGCCTACGTCGAGATTATGTGGTGGGTCCCATTGCCCCAAGTTGTGCTCGTTTTATTTGTCTGAAACGAGGAAATTTTTTCGGATATATTAAAAATTTTGATTCTTATTTTTTGAAGTTGAGATTTATGAAAATAAATTTTTTTTCATAAAAACTAAAATTAAATAGTAATAATAATAATAATAATAAAGAGAGTAGAAGAGAGAAAAGAAGACAATGGAGTGAAGTAAAGGTCTTAAATAGTCTTTTCATGCATTTGTCGAAACCTCAAGTGTCTGCCTCTCTCCCTTTTGGGTTTTTGTTTTGAGTGGCTAGTCAATGCTCTGTGGATCTCACCTGTTGTCCGGTGGGCCTTTTCTGGTAATAAAGCACCGATCTTTACCTTTCAGTTTCATGGAATCCTTTTGATTCTGATTGCCATTCTTCTTTTTGCTTTTCTGTGTTTTTTTTTTTTTTCCTTTTCTTCCTTTTTTGAGTAGCTTTTGGTGCTTGTTCTGGTCAATAGACGCACACATACATATTAGTGTTGGTTGGATTGTGAGCATTTCTTGTCATTGATCTGTCTAGTTTAACATTTACTTGCTAGATCTTAAGACCCTTTTTGGGAATCGAATCGTTGTTTGTAAGGTTTGACTTAAGAGGATTTCTCATAAATTGTATTGCAGAATGAAAAGGGGGTGGTTTTGTTGTTGTTGGGTTTACTGTGGTGTGGCTGGGTTTTAGGGGGTTTCAGACAACTTAGTGAGTTTTGATACGAGGAGGGGCCATGATGGATTTGCATTTGAAGAATCTGTTTGAGAGGTTTCAGGAGCAATTTGGGTCTGGCCCGGGGCTTGGTCCTGGATCAGGGAGCTGCCTAATGAAAGTAGAGGGCATTGCTCCTAATTTCATTAAGTCAGTGTTTAAAGCATCTGCTGCTCTTTATAGAACTGATCCATGGAAGAGATTGCGTCCAGGCCATCTTTTTGGTGTTCGTGTTGGGAAGGACTCTGATTGGTCTAGCAAGAAACAGCTTTTTCCATGTGTTCAGTTCATTGGTGGCGATGGTGGGGATGTTGGATTTCACATGTTTCGATCTGAAAATGATGCTAAGAAGATGACAGGGCCAAGAGAGACAATTCGCATTCCGGATGTTGAGCTTTTGAGGGTCACATATGAACCCGAGTCCTTGATGTTTCCTTCGAACAGGAAAATGATCAAAATTTTGTCATTGGAAGTATCAGGTGCTGATAGATATCCAGTAATTGATGTTGCCTGTTCCATGTCTTCTGGTGAGCTTAGATTTAGGAAGCCAACTCTTGAAGAGCTTAGGTTTGTGTATGCATTCATGAAAGCCATATCTCTGGTGCATCCACTACTTCAGAAAGATAATGATGGTGGCCCAAGGTGGTCAAGGTTGACATGTTTTGAACCATTTATTGAGACTGTTGATGTTCAGTGGCCACCAGAAATGGCCAAGGTTAATGAACTTGTTGCAGTTACCATCTCACATCCACCTGGTCAGGCATATGAGGAAAAGGCAAGCTCCACACCTGGCTCGACACCCACCAAGTACGCAGACCCACCTAGGGAGGAGATCTTTCTTGATGTCAAGATAAACTCAAATTCCAGCCTGAGAAGATGTTCATTGTGTGAGAAAGAAGTCTATGGTGACCAGGCACTTTGTTGTGGACAGTGTCGAGCAATTGTCTACTGTGGTTCTGTCTGCCAGAAGCAGCATTGGAAGGAAACTCACAAAAGCATGTGTGGTCTTTACAAGGCTATGATGGAAAGAGAAGAAGAGCTGGCAATGAAGATCTTTATGTTTCCTTGTTCTGCTTGCCAACCCTGCGAATGGCTTGAGTCATTAGAAATCCATCACAAAGGCATGTGGAGGAGAAAATGTAGTTGCTATTCTCACTGTCCCTTTGGTCTCCTTCCTGTTAAAGGTGGGCTATGGAATTCATGGGGCGGGTTGGATAATCAAGAGTATCCTCAAGATTCACCTTTTCTAAACCATTTAAGAGATGGGATTTCAACCCCAATCTTGCTTTCTGGTTGGTCAGAGTATTATAATCTCCGGTCATTGCCAATGTCAAGCCCTGTTGCAGACATTCTCTCCCATCCATTGACACTGTACTATGTATTGACTTCTCTAAGTATCAGTTCAAAGAACCTTTTGCTCAAAGGGAAGGAGGTGATTCTCCACTACCTTGGACCTGAAGGTGAGCTGGATTGGATGCCAGCATTTGCAGAGATTGGTCATTTGCTCAATGGATCAGGCAATATACACATCGTAATGGTGGGACCAGAAGTTCCAACAAATTTGTCAGGAACAACTTCAGGAATAAGCAGTAGAGTGAGGGTGAACCTTGTGAGGGGCATTTATCAGGAAGAAGCTAACTATCTGCCTTCTCCGCATGTTATAGTTGCATTGAACTGTGGATTGGATGGCTATGCTGCTTGGGGTGGAGCACTTGATTTGATCAAAGTGATGGGAATCCCAACATTCTTAACGGAGCATTCTGAACTTTCATGCACAAATGCAAAACAGGTGCTTAGAGGTGCCGGATTGCACATAACACATCCCATGACACCAAACCCTTTCCGCTCTCCGGTGAAGATAAGTGGCACATCAACCAATCTTCCTTCATACAGCAATGGTTTTGTGCTAGGTGTAAATACATGAGTTAATACCATCACTAGCTGAAAATTGGCAACGACACGAGGCATTCAAGATTTCCAACAACTCTCTTTTCCCAGGTCCAATGGGAGAACAAGCTTTATGTTTTATTCATTTACTGTAACTAGGGGATGCTTTTCCTTGAAAAATAACTTAAATTGTCATGGGCATGTCTTCTTAATTGTGCTCTCTTCGGGCTTTCAATGAAGTAATTATTTTCTGTACCAAAATGGGAAAACTTTAACAAGTTCATTCCAGTAGATACTGTATCTGCAAAAGATGGCCTATAACAGACATGCTGAATAATCCAAGATACGGTAGAAGCAGAAAAGATGGAATGGATTAGACTCACACATCCTTGTAAGAGATCAACGTGGGCACCGATCAGGTTTGTTAAAGAACGTACTCTCATTTGTTTATCATTTCCTACGTACAAAACCCTCTGAATTTTCTTCTTTATTGTCGGGCTTTTCGCTCATTCTCTGTTTTTCGGTTTGGAAAGGTCACGTATACTCGACGAATCTTATGCGGTCCAGACGCAGGTCTGAATGATTACAGTTAACAAACAGTGCCTCGAAAAATATACCGAAAGAAGTAGCTCAGAAAGTGTTTGATGACAAGGGCAAGTTGCTAATTCCATTGCTTTGTACTGCCCAGAGTTGAGTTTGGCAAGTTTTGATTATTACTTACCATCTTTCCAAAGATTTACAATAAAATTTTCAAGTTCAGACCTGAGAATATTCCAAGATTTCTGGTTTCCAAGGTCCCATCAGGAATTCCCTGGAATAAAAAAGGGAAAAAGAAAAAAGGTACAAGGTCTATTTTTAAACAAAGTGAGGTATCAAATTGGTTGGACTGCTGGTAATAAAATAAGACATTGGGAGTTACCTAAACACTACTGGGAGAGTATACTGGTATTCATAGGATTGAAGTTACCCTTATTCCGACAAATATGGGATTATGATCCTCATCAACGGTTACAGGTTTTTCTTTTGTTTATAGAAAAAATGAGAAAACAAGAGTGATAGATATAGTTCCTCTAAAAGGAATTGTGTATGGTGAAACACCTTAATTGAACAATAAATAATCCTTCTATCATTAGATTACAATGTTTCGGTTATATTTTTGACAAATTACTAGTCAGTAGCCCCATATACTAGTAGTTAATAATAATCAAGAGAAGAACAAATAAATTTGAATAATAACGTGTCGCAACAAAAATATATCACTCTTTCTTCATCCTCCAATAAAGATGGTTTAAATATGCGTCCCTTCTCTAAAATTGGTTTCAGTTAAGCAAATATGGTTGGAAGACCTTCTCTTATTCATTGTTTTTGGCACAATGGCGCACCGTGTAGGTAGTTTTATAGCCCACAAGCAGCTAAAATGACAATCCTGTGTGCCTAATGTCCGTAATAATCACATCCATAATACACCCGAGTCCTGACTCTCTCCAAACAGGGTCTGGTTGATGCGTGACAGATATTTCTCGTGTGTATTGAATCTAACCTAATCGTCTGTCCTCTGAAAACGACCAACCAAAAATTGAATCGAACCATGAAACGGCTAAACTTGATCGATTTGACGCCTTTAAGTCTATTTGAATAAATAAATATTATCTACTAGACACACTTGATATCATTCTTTCCTCAATGTATAAATAATAAATCTCGTAAACATGTGATTTATCAGAATTTTTAAAAAAATAAAATAAAATAAAATCCTAGAGATGCTTTATTTAGGCGCATGCAACGTGAAGGCCTGACAATCAAGCCTATGAGAAAAGACTGGCTGCTGCACGTATAAGGAGATCGACAGAATAAAGATAATATATATGCCAGTTTCTACTCTGAGGTAAAGGGAAAGCCATATTGCACCTATCCACCAAAGAAGCAACAGACAAAACTGACCTCCACAATCACAAAAACATATCTATCTAAGTTGCTGTCTTCTGTGCAGCTTCAATGGCACTACAACATTCAGAATCAGAAATATGATACACGCATCTCACTCATTGTTTGAGAGTCTATACATACAATGTCAGGTCTTAGTTTATCAGTTTTAGCAGTTCAACTGTCTCCCTCAATCTTCTTTCTGTGATCTCTCTTGCAGCTGTAGCCCGGGACGTCCTGCAAAATGAAAGGATAAGACATGTTTAACCATCTTCCAGTTCTCTTTTCTCTTATTAAAGTGCCGGACGTGTGTACCTCTTTTCAATTGCTGCCTTCCTTTGTAGTTCTTCCACTAGACTCTGTAATCTCTTTAAGAGACCCAGTGGCTTCCTCACTGCTGCAACACCTTTGTGATTGGAACAAATCTTCTTCAGAATCTCTAAAGCAATGAAGTAACCCTCCTCCTTGTTCCTGTAAGGTATTCAGCACCATTAATTCATGGGGAAAATGAGGAACATGCCCTCGACTTCCAATCTAAAAGATAAGAATAAACCTTAGCAGTTCCCACAGAAGTGTTTCTACAGAGCCACGGCTATCAATGAGCAGTTCAGTTAAATATGGGTAGCGGGTAAGGTTCCGGAGAGTGGAAAGTGCATGCTTTAAAACCTCCTGATCAGGGATACTTCTGCTGACAGCACGAATCTGCTTCAGTAAAGTTCCAATTGCTCCAGCAGCAACGAGTTCCTCACAACATATCTGAGAATGCTGTGTAGCTACATCTGCCAGTAAATGCTTTAAAATGAGGACTTACTGTCCACAAAATAACATAGCAGTACAGTGTACAAAAGAATACAATTGCATGGACCAAGACCACACAGTAATGCTGTGTCCCGGGAAGCAGCATGACAGTAATAGATGGAAAATTCACCGAGCAACTCTTACCCAAAGTTGCACATATATGGAGAATTCCTGTAACACTCTTGATGCTCTGTAGTTCTGATAATGCCATTTTAAGTCTATTAATAATGCGCATGTTGTCATCCACATTTTTAGCAGATTCTTGGATTCTCAAGCGCAAATCCAACAGCCGTCCTCTTGACTCTTTCCGTTCAACATACCCTTTCCAGTATGACTGCATAATTTATGATATGTTAAATCTATCTAAACTGACAAGGACTTGAATATATAAACAGGATAGCTAACATTTACTCCAACATACATAGAACAGAATTAAACAAGTCAAAAGATTGAATTGTAAAAATTAATACCAAAGAAGACAAAAGGAATTTCCAGTCAGAGACAATTTTTTATAAAATTTCACCTTGAAAATTTCAATGTTAAGCCTTGGTACATTGAATGAAAGTAAGAAAAGATTAATTGTAATCACATCAGATATATATGTTCAAACAATAAATTGGTTGGACATATTATTTTGCAATGTCTCAACAAGTTATGTGCAGTAATATTAGCATGCCTTATTCCTGGGCATTGATTTGAAAAAAGGCAAAGCAGAGCTCAAATATGTGCTAATCTTACTTGGATCAGAACAACACATTGCTTCTCTCTAAAGGCCTTTTGCCTGCCAACATAACCCCGGAAATGTGACTGTATGACGATTGCTGACTTTGTTCTTTGTTTTAATACTAAAATATATCTCCACCACCCTTGCAGCTTTAGAATTGAAGACAACATCATTTTCAATTCAAAACTCTGGGAACCACCTTTAGAATTGTAGGAGGAAATGGTGGCAGCACGTAGAGGATAAGCCCCTGAATATAGGCCAACATAAAGCATGTTTAGTGTTAAGATAGACAGAATTTGACCACAACTCAAATGTCCAGGCAAGAGTATCAAAGAATATAAACAGGAAGATCATGTTCAGGAGAAATTATGATCAAGTACCAAATATCCTAGTTCTAGTTATTTGCCTCCTAACACACTGCTGAATTTCAATAGCAGCCCTTTTGTGACAGTGAAATGCTGTCCAGCAGTTTGAACATCTGATAGCACTTTGAATCCTTATTGCAGCTTCTCGTTTTAACAGAAAGTTCTTCCTTGTCAACCAAGCGCGGCAGCATTTCTGCATTCAGTGGAGCAAAATACTAGCTGTAACACATCTGGGGAAAACTTTCTTATTTCAACTAAAAAGTTATCCAGACACCTCAAAAATGGCATTCCCAAATACAACATCAAAAGTTGGGATTGTACTAAAATTGCCTTAAAACATCTGGATTAGGTAACAGCCAATTGGACATAGAGAAAGATATCAATAGAACAAATTACACGTTTGACAAATTTTATTCATCTAGTGAAATGACCATTGGTGAGCATCATAGAGACCCATAAAATCAGTAATGCATGCACAATGCCCTAAGAACATCTATATGATTCTCAGTCAATCAATAGATTGAGATGATCAAATAAATGGCTTCCGCAATCAAAATTTTATCCTCTCAATTTGATTAGATCTTGCATGAGCAGAGTATAAGGGTGCTTATTTCTTGTACATGGAAATAAAAAAAAAACTCAGCAAAAGTTTGTTCTTGGTACATAAAAAAGAATTGCAAAACTTCCAAGATGCTAAGAGAAGGCATACATAAGCCACAAAAATTACTTTATTAACTACCACTTAATCTACTGACACTAACATACACAAAGCCAGGTGAGATTTTGCTTACGTAATGGTAGCTGCATTCTTCAGCCAGATGGAAGCTAGAATAGGCATATGCCAATAACTAAAGCTTATGGTCAAAAATAAGTTTGGGCAGTTGACATCTTTTGTCAATGCATGTGTTCATGTCTCTCTGTGACACATAGAATGGAATCCATACATAATAGTAATAGCAGACACACAAGGCATCTCATGATTATCGTAGGCCAAAATACATTATCAGAAAAGAAGCAGTGCAGCTTACTTGAAGTATGACAATTAGATCCCGATGTCTCCAAGCTGCTGTTCGTGCAATCCAACCACGTACATGAGATTGAATAACAGTGGCTGATCTAGTAGCAATTCTAAGTTGTTTATAAGCCCTCCACCATATTAAACCCCGGAAATGACTTTGGATCTTTTTAACTGCTTGCTTCTGACATAAAAATTTCCTTCTTAACAACCAACCTCGGAGCTGACCCTGAATTTTAGTAGCAGCAAGTTGCTGATTGTGGAGTGACCGGCTGGAAATAAAATTTCTCCAAGAGAGCTGAATTCTAACAGCTGCTTCTATCTCAAGGTCCCTAAAACCATTGACTCTACAAACTGATGAAGCTTCTTGCATCTGAGCAACCTCATACTTTCTCCTCACTGTCCAACCACAAATACATTTCTGAACAGCAATGGCAGCATTGACTCTATCCTGTGCTGACCCACAACAGCTCCTAGCACTTAAATTCCTGTGCCTTCGGGTAATCCAAATCCTTGCTGCTCTCTGAATGAGAAGAGCTGATCTTTTCAACTTGACAAACCTGTGTCTTTCAACAACATACTTGACATATCTCTCAAATTTTTCTGTCTGATTCTGCTGTTCTGCATGATCAATAAGCAAACCAAACAAGTGTGAAAAAAACAGGAAAAAAATTGATAACTACATGAAAACAAAATGTTGAATCAAAGCAGATACCATGTGCAAGCTTCAGGACCAAAATGATGTGTTCAAAAATCACTGATTTCTGCTTCACCATTAACCAAGCTCGAATAACAGTTTGCAAGAATGAAATTGCTTGTCTTATCTTCAAAAACTTGTGGCACTCTATTGATCGCCTGAATTGTGACTGTATCACTTTTGCTGCTTTGTCTGAAGTTAAATGTAAGTCAGAAAGCCAAGACAAGAGGCTGAATATATTACTGAGAGACACAGAAGTAAATGGATAGGCTGATGGCACATGTTGTAATGTCACATGATAAACTACGATTGGCAAGAGGCAAAAAAGGAAGCATTCAGATTCTAGTTTCCAACAGTAATTGAGTGGGCCAAACAAGATACAATACAAATTTTCAGTATAATTAGGTCAAGCTAAGAATAAAAAAAGAACAATGAGGAATCAAAGATTTGACAATGAACCAGTAAGTGGTAATAAACAGAGAGTTCAAATTCCCATTAATTAAATAAAAATTCTATACAAACAGAAAGGAAGAAAACTCTCTAAACTAACCCTATAGCCACCGAAAATGGCGTTGATGATGATGGACCAATCAGCTATTTGAAAGTATGACTTTCCAAAATAATAAATCAAGAAGGCTATGCAAATTACCTCTTTGAATGTCAACAGTGGTTTGGCTGGCTAAGTTGCCCTGAGGAGTAGAACTGACAGGTTTTGTAACAAGCTTATTATTCCGTGCAGCCATATCTTGCCACCAAGCCTTAATGGAATTGAACTTTCTGGCAGCATCTGCACAAGGAATCACAACATGAAAACAGATATGCAAGAGCCTTCGGGGCTATTGTTTCTTGTTCTGCTTGCTAGAGAGACCGGGAAAAAGTGTAAGCGTAATTACATTTCTTTCTCAATAATTCTGTCACCCTTGCAAGCAGTTCTCAATTATCAAATGTCAGACATTTCTTCCATGTCATCAATATTCAATAAAGAGATAAGCGTGTGTAAAAAGAAAAAAAAGGATGCAATAATCCTATGATGCAAGAGATTTCATGTATTTGAACAAAGTACCCGCATCATCACTCTTCATAAACATGCCAACCTACCAAATAGAATGTCAACAAAATCACTCTATCGCCCTAGCAAGGCACCATCCAACCAGGAAACATTATGCAAGTCCTACACAATCTCTTTGCTTTTCATAACTACCCGGATTCATTCCAAAACATATTAGTGGAAAAGAAAAGAAGCAGGTTAGCTATGGAAGTGACTAGTAAAATGCAACAAAAGGATAAAGAACAGAAACCTTCAATATTATGCCCATCTGTTCCTTCTTGGTCAAGCACAAACTTTGAACAAGCCAAGTGCCTTTCATTGTTTGAGTGTCTCCTATCTGGACTTTGACAATCACAACCTAACAGTTTATGAAAGTTCAGCTGATCCTAATCAAAAGAAAAGCAGTGAAGAAGTTCTTGAGAAAATTCCTTAGGCCAAAGAGGATGATCAAAACATTTTCTGGCAAAAAACTGAATTACCAAGGGTTTCTGTACAGTCAGCTGCGATGAAAGGAAGACCAGTAAAATTACCACACTTCGATCACTAATTGCCCCTCCATGTTCAAGTATGTCACTGACTTGCAGAACCTACATATATAACACCTCAAACAATAAGTAATTTCTCAGAATCTTTGATGAGTCAATTTTGGCTCCTGACATAGCATCAAACTATGTTGCACATGCCATCCAATTATCTTCTATCAAACCTCCATTGTCTTGTCCCAAAAAAAAAAAAAAAAAAGGCCTCTGTTCCCTATTTCTTTCCTGTGGGTTGATATTTCTCAAATTAAAAGCATTATAAGCAATCAGTCAAGCTTTATGAGAAAGCATAAACTTTAGAAAACTTATAACTCACCTCTGGGAAATTTCCCAATAATGTTGTCAGCTTCTGCGATAATATAAAGTTGTAGAATGAATCTGCATAGTCACCAGCTGACATTATTGATTCCTCACCACTATTTTCATGAGGAACCTGTGAGCAAATGACACGTGATCAAGCAAAGGATAAAAAACAAAAACTATAGAAGCAAGCAATCAATATGCCCAGAGTTGCACACACCTTATGAGAATGAGAACAACAAAGTTCCTTCCGGAAGTAGTAGTCAAGCAAACACCATATGGCTTTTCCATCAACCAATGAAGGAAAACCATCAGCCTTACAGTTATATTTTTTGCCAACTGCCTGCAAAAGAATGTCAAACTGCTTTACACTGTCAACAGAAGTGTAGCAGCTACTCAACGGAACACAAGAAGATATCTACAGATTGTGGGCAGGAGGGGGGGTTCCACCAAATAAGTGATCATAGCAAGGTGTCATGAAATGTATGGGAAAGGTTGGAGGAAGAAAGGAAGGTATTGTAGCATGAATATGCCGTCAGAATAGGAATATTACCTGGATCCACTTCAAAAGCAACTCCAAGAGAGAGGTACTGGGAGTATAACCCTGTAAAGTTTCCTGTTAAAGGAAGGACCTAGTTCAAGGCATATATAGCAATGAAATCTGAGACAAACTTAAGAATAGACACTCACGGAAAACCAAATTTCAAATAAGTCAGAATCCATTCAATACTTTTAACCTCAAGAGCCTAGCTAGCTCTTAGACCAAGAAAAGCATAGAGACTTGAGCGTTAGTCTAATGGTTATCATTGAGATTTAAGTCAAAAATCTAAGTTTCAGGCACCGCCCCTCACATATCAAGAAAAAACTATGAAAAACATAACTGCATATCACATTTTTCTGTGATGGACCTTCTTAATAAAGAAAATAGAGAAATTCAACCAATGTGAGGCATACCTCATTAGTTCCACGAATCTTCACAATTTCCTCTGCTAAATTTACTTTGTTTATCAGAAGTGGGATCTGCAGAAATTGGTGATAATATAAATACTACGGCAACAAATGAACATTCAATCAACACTAACAAAGCTCAGTATAAGACAAAATTTTTGCAGATGCAATACAGAAAGCTAAAGACCTGCAAGTGAATAAACATGTTCCAGAGCAAAGAAACAGTTAGTTCCTTGTCTCCGTCAGCAATATCATCTTCTACTATTGTCATTCCATCCTCATCATGCAACTTCACACCAGCACGTTTCAAATATTGCAGGGCAACACCACAGTTCACCAAATTCTTCTTGTGAGTATCTGATGGAACCACCATTTTCTGCCATAAAATGACCTTCAATACTTCATAAAATTGCAAAGATTGTGAATCCCTTATTCTAGAAAAAAAATTGTGGAAAATGAGGACAAACCATAAGAATAGAGGAGTCTTTTTGCAAGAGCTGAATGGCTCTGCAGAACCTTACTCCATCTTGGAAATCTACGAACAAATCTGACACTCTGAATTCATACTCAACAAGAGCACACTGCCAGCATGAAGCTTTAGTTGATCAATTATCCATTATAAGCACAATTGTGCACGTAAAACTAACTGGGAATTTATGCTCACATCATTCATGTAAAGAAACACTCAAGCTCACTAAGTCTTAATCCTAATTATAATAGAAATTGACTGCATCTATTCTAACTGAAGTTGGCTGAATCAATCTTTCTCCATCATAATATTCACATAAAATCAAGTTTGAATTTGTGCCTGATTATTCATTCAAAAGACCTAAAATAAACTTGAAACAACACATACACTTGAAACAAAGTAATGCCTTCACTTGAAGAGCACACACACATAAGCAAATTACAGCTTGGACCGAACAGCATACCTGCTGATGGGATACTTTGTAGCCTATGATCAATAGATGTGCAAGGAGATTACCTTCTCCAAGCATTACATCTGATGAGAGGAAGTCTGGTTTATGTCAGAATAGAAAAGTCAACCCATCGCGAGCAAGTTGTGATTATATGTTAAACTTCAAACACTCACGCGGGAAAAACAAATTAAAAAATTACCATTAATCAGTTGTTGACTAGACTTGATGATAGAGTGCGCCATGAATAAAAGAGGAGAACCCCCATCAATTCCATCAATACCGTACTTTAGAGGAAGACTGCTCTGAGACTTAGCTCTATCTAGTACGAGGACAAGCAGCAAAAATCTCTTCAAGATAACATTCCCCAGATTTTCATAATAACCAGGTTTGTATAACCCAACGACCATTTTGTTATAAGCATAAGCTTTCGCAAGGCCTGCGTGCGAGAAAAATTGCTTCTCGATTACCGTCTTCAAGAAAGCAATTTCTTGAGCAGAATTAACATCTCCGTCCAGCAACAGAGATTCACCGCCAAAAACAACATATAAACCAATTCGGAGCCAAACTGGGTTACAACACATGAGAATTCGTACGGCCTTCTCTTTCATTCCAACGTCTGTTACCATGGGACAATGTGGCCTCATTTTCAACCTCCCTTCGTCGATACTCTAGGAATTAAATAATGGCAATCAGTCCCCAACAGCTTGAAAATAGTATATAATAAATCAATGAAACCCTTAATCAAACAGACGATCCTTTTCTATTGCAAAGTAGTTTAACTCAGAAAATTTTACATTTGTATTTATTTATTTATTTATTTTCTAACTTTCATAACAAAATCAGATAAATCAGTAATCTATTGAAAGAGTGGAGACCTTAACGACACGAGTCAAGACATCAAAAATCTCCTTGCAATTTTCCAAGCTCAAATAAATCCGCATTCTCTGCTTCAAATCATCCAAACTACACACATCCTTGAGCGAGTTCTTCAACGAATCGTACTCTCTGGAAACCCAGAACCCACCTTCCTCACTCTCCACATCTTTGCCGCCACACCAAGCGGCATCCCTCTGCCTCTTAGGGCACCGCCACGTGGCATACACCCCAATTCCACCACCCCGAGGGCCGCCCTCCCTCTTCCCCAACCCCGCGGGCCCAAGACTCCGCTCTCCATCTGTGAGTACGCCGCACCCACACGACCTAGGGTTTTGGAAGAGGAAATTGAGCCAAGTGGTGAGGGATTTAGAGAGAGACTTCAGAGACTGCTCTTTCTTGATTTGAGCCTTGCGCGAGGACTGGGACTGCTCGAGTTCGAAGGCCTTGAGTCGTCGGCGGGCGGCGGCGGTAGCCTTGGGAATGGACCGGGCGGAGAGAGAAGGACGGCGGTGGAGGGGGCGGCGGTCGCGATGGCTGTGGAAGGAAGAAGAAGAACGCGGCGGCGTATCTTTGTAGGCGGTGAAGAATCGTCCGGAGGAGGGGGAAGGAGAGGGGAAATTGGGGATTCGGGAAGGGCGTTTTGGGGTTTTGAAATTCGACACGTCTTTTAGAAGCGATGATGAAGAAGAAGATGATGATGAAAAATGCCGATACGGCGACTGTGACGGCTGTTCGCTACCGTCCATCGGTGCGCGGCGGTGATTCAGAGCCCAAGTTTGCGATCGACAGTGACAGAGAGCAACATCGTGAGAGATGGCCGGGAGGGAGAGACGTTTGTTTTTGAATTTTTGAACGTAGAAGGCGGGCGTGCGACCGTAGTAATGCCACGTGAGGAGGAGCGTGCGAGATGCTCGAAGGCCGGCGTGCGACTATCGCATTGTCACGCAAAGGGGAGCGCGTGTGCCGCGAGGATCATTAGAGACGACGAACGGACGAGTCCGAGTGAAATTTAAATTAAAAAACCATTCGCCGTGACATAGAATAAAAATTAAATTGAATGAAAACTATCGACACGGTTTTTTATGATCACATATACAATCGAAGACACAATAACGAGAAGATTGCCGAATATCATACCAAGTAATTACTGAATTTTTATATTAAATAATAAAAATTTATATTTAAATTGTGAAAATAATTTAATTAAATACATTATTCAAAAGTCAAACACATATAAGTTGAGTACGAGAATTCAAAGTCACTGAAACGGAAATTATTTATCTGCGAGAGCCATGGCGTTGAAATGGGCATGTCTAGTGAGGAAGAACGTAGGCGCCAGAATCTAACTCCACCCCGCGACGCTATAGCCAAGAATAATTCGTGTTTTAATTACAAAAATATCTTAAATGCATTTTTCCAAAGCCAAGAGGAAATCTTTCGTGTGCGACGGCTGCAAATATCTTAAATTTGGCCTTTACATACCCAAAAAGTTAATGAGATATAACTAATTAGAAGAAATCTAATTACCAACCTGCTAATATTTACCACAGGACTCACTTTTTTGGGTTGCAATCGTAATACTAAACTATTATCATTCAACTCCCTAACTGCTGATCTACCTCCTCCACCCAGTGACATGTCAGTATATCACTTATTATTGTTAGGGTCAACATTGACAATAAAGAAGAGGAGAAGAAAAAATTTAGGATTCAAATTACAAATAACAAAAGTTTGGAATCATAATTACAAATAACAAACATTTAGGTTTAAATAAAAAAAAACAACCCTTTACAATATTTTAATAATAAAATTTAAATAGAACTTAATTAATTTAATCTTTATTATAATTCTAATAATATTTTAGTTTAAATTAACATTAACATGTACAGCCCTTTACAAAAATTAGAGTCAAAAGCTAAGCTAAAACACTACAAATGAAAGCGTGGGAGGGTTTTGGTTATGGAAAATAGAGGTTAGGACATGATAGCAATTAGATTGGAGGTTGCTAGGGGGTTTAACAATAACATTAGTCTAGTGATGACAAAAATGCTAGAGAAAATAGGCTAAAATATAGGTTCATTTTGGTATATATTTTTTGTTTTTTAGTTTTTGTAATATATTAAATCAATGTACATACTTTTGATAGTTAAATATCTTTTCATAAAAAAAAATTAAAACCAAAATAAATAGTTTACACCTTATGTAGCAATTCAAATATATATAAGTTATCAAAAAACAAAAGGGAGAAAGAGTTTGAATTTTTGAAATATCAAAGTTTACTAAATTTTGAATTCATTAATTTTAGATATATTACACTTGGTATCTTCTGGATTTTAAATTTAATTTTTAAATTTTTTATATTCATATTATTTAAATTTTGTATTAATTAAATTTCAAGTTAATGATATTATAAGTAATATTATAATTAAATTATTTAAATTTTTAATGATGTCAATTTTGAATGATTTTAGTTGTATTTCAAGGATTTTTTTAGATTAATTTATATTGAATAAGTTAAATTTTTTTTTGATAGATTAAGTCAAATTATTAAGATTGAACGTAAGATATAAAGTTGAAATTTGAGTTATATGCTTACTCGCCGTGAAAACTAAAACAATATTGGCATAGCAAGGTTGAAAATTAGTTCATGGTCATCACCTACTGATTCTTGGCTAACGTGGTGTGGCGGAAATTCAATACCATGGCTGTCGCGTATAAGTAATTTCCTTTTCAATGACTTTGAATTTTGATCACAAGGCTTGTCTGATCACTTAGTAAGCTAACGGGCTTTTGAAAATTGTATTTGAGTTAAGATAATTTTATAACGAGAACGTGAATTATTCTTAGCTAGCGTCGTGTGGTGGAAGTTGATTATTGTGCCAACGTTCTTCCTCGCCTGACATGGCCATTTCAACACCATGGCTTTCGCATATAAATAATTTCCGTTTGCTAGGCTGGTCTAATTCATTATGAATAGTGTCCGCTTAGTAAGTTGCGGTCATTTTTGGCTTTTTAAAAATGTATTGCGTTAAAATGTTTTTATGGTTCTATCGCGAATCTTTATAGACTTGTTCTTTAATGTGAAAGTTTGGTAGTTATCTTGTATGATTTTTATATACTTTGCCCAAGTTTTAACCTTTTTTTTTTGGTTAGATTTTATATTCAATAATTATTATTATAGTTAAATATGTGAAAATTTTATTAAGAATTATTATAATATAAATAATGAGTTTTTAATAAAATTAATTAAATTAAAATATTAATAAATGATACTCTATTTATTAATTAAAATTTTCAGAATACAGCCTAATATTTTGATAATATATATTTTTTTAAATTATTTTATTGAAATACGTATAATAATACTATAATAATGTTATTTTGAGTTGTGGTGGAAAATTGGTTTATAAATTAAATTTGGAGTTAAAATTTTTTAAGCATTAAAGTTTATTAGATTTTGAAATGATTAATTTTAAATATATTACATTTTGTATCTTTTAAATTTTAAATTTTTTATATTCAAATTATTTAAATTTTATATTAATCAAATTTCAAGTTTATTATATTGTAAATAATTTTATAACCGAGTTATTTAAGTTTTTAGTGACGTAAATTTTAAATAATTTTTATTATATTTTTTAAAAAAATTAGATTAATTTGAATTAAATAAGTCAATTTTATAAAATACATTAAATCAAATTATTAAGATAGGATGGAATATATAGAGTTGAAATTGGAAATTGATAGGCAAACAATATTGGCATTGATAGGTTGAAAATTAGTCCATGGTCCCCAGCAACTGACTCTTGGCTAACGTTGTGTGGCGGAAGTTCATGACCATGCCAACGTGCTTCCTCGCTTGACGCCGCCATTTTTGACACCATGGCTGTTGTCACAGGGCCAAAGGACTCGGGGGGCTAACAGCCGTCGCACACGAAAGATTTCCTCTTGGCTTTGGAAAAATGCATTTAAGATATTTTTGTAATTAAAACACGAATTATTCTTGGCTATAGCGTCGTGGGGTGGAGTTAGATTCTGGCGCCAACGTTCTTCCTCACTAGACATGCCCATTTCAACGCCATGGCTCTCGCAGATAAATAATTTCCGTTTCAGTGACTTTGAATTCTCGCACTAAACTTAAATGTGTTTGACTTTTGAATAATGTATTTAATTAAATTCTAATAATATGAATATACGTATAATTTGATATATGTTTTTAATTTTATTTAATATGTATAATGTTTATTAAATATACATATTTAATAGTTAAATTATCGTTTTTAAAAGAAAATTATAAATAATATTAAAATAAGAAATGTAGGTCTTATTCAACAACTTAAAAAAAGTGTTAATTAAAAAAATTTAAATCTCCCGTCGAAGTTTATTTTTTTATTAATATAAAATTAATAAATTAATTATTTTAACTTATTAATTTTTATAAATAATAATATTACTCATAAAAATAATTAAAAAATATTAATTTTCAAATGAGAAATTTTAAAAGACTCTTTATATCTAATATTTTTATTTAACTAAATTTTTTATTTTAAAAAATCTTTAGAATAAGTTTATTGTATCTAAATTTTAAGATTAACGTCACACTCCCCTGGCAAGATTTCATCAAATTTGATAGGTTGGTTGCCTCGCGTCTGCCATCTTTACAGGGAATCTTATCGACGAAAGATAATTGGAAAAAGGTTGACTTATCGGAGTAAAGTGCACCACGTGTCATTATATAATTGGGGACGCATAGAAAAGCGGTGACATCCACTCATTATTTCTGAAAAGTTTAGCAATCTGCTGGGTGGGCGGTGGAAATTGCTGTTATGTCAATTATTAGTTTTGTCACCACATATTTGTGTTTTGATTAAATTATTTAACTTCTTATTACTTTCGTTTGATTCAATTGCTTTGATTGTTTTTCTTTTTATTTTTATTTTAGGGATAAAGGGATAAAATAGAAACCTTTTATTTTAGATTATATGTATATATATATATATTTCTTGTTTAACTAAATCTTTTGTTTTATTATTATTTTTGACTAAATTCATTGTATCTAGATTTTAAGAGGAACGTCACAATTCAATAATGAGTTCTCCTGTGCTGTGGGAGCAGTTGGCTTCTGACATGTGCGGCTATCTCTTGAGACAATTTTGAACAGTTGTGTGCTGTTGCTGACCGTCCGGGGGGGGGTCTGTCTGGGTTCCATGGACGCCATGAATAAGAATTGTTTTTACCTTAAAAAGCCAAAAAAAAAAAAAAAAGACTTGACTATTGTTCTAACGATTTATAAGTTTGAGTTATTGGAACTGTCATAATCATCGTGCATGCAGGTCAGTCTTTCTTCTCCCTCGTTAAATTGACTGATAATGTACTGAGAATTGTTTTCACCTGTTACCAATTACAATATTTACTGAGAAACTCGATCGTATACTTAAATTTTTTTTTTATTAAATCAATAAAAAGTATGTGTTGGTTGCCCTTCATCTATCAATATTAAGTAAACTTTGTTTACGTGTTGAATTAATTATCTTTATGCTTCAAATTATGCGAATAATTACTTTATTTAACAATTGATAAAAATAGGCCAGCCTAGCCGAATAGCTCCTTCCCGAGATGAACGCGTCGCTCCCAGGTGCGGGCCACGAGTCCACGCGTTGGCTTCCTTGCACGTATTGGGATGGATGCCGCGATTACGCTGTGCACTCGATCTAGCGCCGCCGCAATTACTCGCACACGTGTCAGAAAAGCATGCTCCTGCTACTTACTAAGAGTATTATTAGTAAAGAAAGACTGAACCGTTTTTTTTTTTTAATTTATTTTTTATTGTTAGTTTTTGAAAATTTATTTATTTTTAATTTATTTTTAATTTAAAAAAATTTATGAATATTTTATAAAAAATAAAAGAATTTTTTTTGATTTTATATTTTTTTCACAATAAATATTAAAAAATAAAAAATATATTTTTCATTAAATATTTTATAGAAATAAAATAAATTTTAATTTTAAACTTGTTTCTCAACTTTTTATTAATTTAAATATTACCATTAGATTCCAATTTAACATTTTTAATTTTTTATCTTGTAACTTTGTAATTTTTAATTAAAAATTTTCTTATTAAACATAATTTTATTAATATTTAATTTAATAATATATTAATTAAAAAGTCAAAAAATTTTAATTTGATACAATACATATTTTATAATTATATTAATAGCTAACATATATTTTGATTATATTAATTCCTAATATATATTTTAATTTTATTAGTACCTAACCTAATTTTATCTTCACGGTGATTACGAGATCACATCATTGCAATCCGAAAAATAATTTTTAAATCCCCTCCGACGACCAGGGAGCTCAGCACCCTCCGACGACCAGGGAGCTCAGCACAGCTCCCCAATAAATACAAGACGAGTTAGTGTCGAGGTGTCTCACCCCCTTAACGCGAGTATCTAAGAATTTGGCTCGTCTCTCGGAAGAAGGAATCATGGCTGCTGCCTCAATTTATTTGTCCTTTCTAGTTCTTCTTTTTCTTGTGCCACTCTTCCTGCTGGTCCTCCTGAAAAGGAATAAGAACCCCAAAAAGCTTCCACCGGGGTCTTTAGGTTTACCCATTATCGGCCAAACGCTGGCTATCCACAGTGCCTTGCGCAGGAACACTGCAGAAGAATGGCTCAAAGACAGAATCAAGAAATATGGCCCCATCTCAAAACTGAGTTTGGTTGGGTACAAAACAGTGTTCATTCAAGGGCAGGCTGCAAATAAGTTCATCTTCTCCGGTGACGCCAATTTACTTTCTAACCAGCATCCAGAATCAATTAGAAAGATTTTTGGAGAAAAAAATCTCTTGGAGTTGACTGGTCTTGAGCACAAGCGTGTGAGGGGAGCGCTTGCATCATTTTTAAAGCCTGAAGTGTTAAAACAATATGTGGGGAGGATGGATGAAGAGGCTCGACGTCATTTTGGGCTGCACTGGCATGGCAAACAAAAGGTTTCGGTACGTCATCAATTGTTTCTTGCAATTACTAATTAGACAGAATTTGTTACATTTGACCTCTCTTGATCACTTAGTGCAAAAGCATCGTGCATCGGAATGTTTTGTTTTTTTTTTGTTTTTTTTTTTCAAATCTCATGTCACGCACATTTTGAATGCAGGTGTTGCCATCGATGAAGGCTCTTACCTTCAACATTTTCTGCTCACTTATCGTTGGAATCGAACAAGAAGCAAAGAGAGAGACACTGGCAAATCTTTTCTACCAAATTTTGGATGGGGCCATATCAATACCAATCAACTTGCCTTTCACTCGCTTCAACCGTAGTCTCAAATCGAGGGCAAAAATTAGAACCATGATGTTGGATCTTATAAATGAGAAAAGGGTAGCACTAGAGCACCGCAATGCTTTTCCTCAGAAGGACTTAATCACTAGCTTGGTCAGTCTCCGGAACGACGACAATTCCTTCCTATTATCCGATGAGGAAATCATTGATAATACTACGCTCGTAATGATCGCAGGACATGATACTTCCTCTATACTCCTGACTTTTATGGTTAGAATTTTAGCCACTCAACCATCCGTCTATGCCAACGTCGTTCGAGGTACGTACCAAAAAAAAAAAAAAAAACCTGTAACGCGACGTCTTCTATTAAAAATTAAGGGGGCTAAGGGGGGATTTTTAATTTGAAGACAATTACATATGTTGTAGAATTTTTATTTTATTTTTCCTCAATGGTCATCACTATTTGCGATTGCAGAACAAGAGCAGATAGCTAAGCGTAAGGCCTCAGGTGAGCATTTGACATGGGATGATCTTGCAAAGATGAAATACACATGGAGTGTGGCTGTGGAGACTCTAAGGATGCATCCTCCTGCTATCTTTACCTTTAGAAGGGCGCTTCAAGATTTTGAGTATGAAGGATACCATATTCCCAAAGGCTGGCAGGTGACAAAATCGCTTATGTTTTTTCTACCTTTTCAACATATTTTGAAATTTCCAAAGTAGGTATCCAATTGAGTACAATTCAACACTGCACAAATCGAATGCAGACCAGCCAGCAAAACAGTCCATTAGAGTGTCTGTGCATGCAATATAGACATTTTTAGTATGTATAAAGCCCGCTCGCACTGCACCAGTCTTCCACATTTGTTACATTTATACGTGACTAAACTCTTCACCTAATAAGCTGTAGAAAATAATTAAGGATATTAATATTTCTATTGTTATTGTTCTCTAACAAACATAACAATTATATATTATAAAAAGAAAATTTATATTGTGATATATGAAACTTTTATACTTAAAAAGTGTAAAAGAATTATTATAATTATTATATGTCAATTTATGTAAAAGTTAAAAATTATTAACTTCATTATACGTTGGTATATTTAAAGTAGGATTAAAAATTTCAACATTATATTCCTAGTATTTCTCTAAATTGTGTTTTAAATTGTGCACCAGGTGTTGATTTCTTCAACCATGACACAGATGGATGCCAACATTTTTCCTCGTCCAACAGAGTTTGATCCAAGTCGTCTAGAGAAGCAGACAACGGCCCCACCGTACACGTGGGTGCCATTTGGGGCAGGACCACGAATATGCCCAGGTTATGAATTTGCAAGAATTGAAACCCTGGTTGTAATGCATTACCTGGTAACCCACTTCACATGGAAGCTCTGCAGCACTGACCTGTCTTTCTCCAGAGAGCCATTGCCAAATTTCCCCAAGGGAATGGAGATCCAAATTGACCCAAAGAAGGTCCCTCCTCCTGAAATAGACTGAACTATTAATTTGTATAAGTAAATGAAGCCATTTAGCCAAGAAGAAACCTACACTCCGTGGTCCCTTATAGATTAACAGTGTAGGAGCTAAATAACTGAGCAGCATAGTTCAGTCAGTAAAAATAAAATGTGGGTGTCAACTTTCTCGTGTTGGTAAAATTTCTTGTGTATTTTCGATGACTTATGATAAATCCTACTTATAGTGATGTTTATGAGAAAGAGAGTCATGAAAATAATTTATCTGCAAAAATAAGAATAAATGCTAAAATTGCGTGTATGTCTCCAACATCAAATTTGCCGAATCACTTGTATGCCCACTAATGTTATACGTGTAATGAAAGGGACGGAGCTCAACAACTCGACAAAAGACATCAGAATTCTCTTGCAAATTAATATATATATATAATTATATGTGAAAATTATATTAAAAAAAGAAAAAATTCTGAAAAAAAGTCTAAAAGTTCTAAACAAACAAAAAAAATCCAACAAATAAAAAATAAAAAATAAAATACCAAAACAAATTGGGAAATTAAAAATAATGTCTACTAAATTTTTATTTATCATTATAATATGAAGATCCAATTGACATGCAATAGAGTACTTCAGTCCATTTAGGCACGAATAACATTTATCAAGAAGTTACCTACTGGTTAATCTAGCTGTTGTTGAGCTCCTAGTCCTTATCAAGGATCAAATCTGACCGTTGACGATAGAAGGAAACGTTTATTAGGATGTTTTGGCCATCCCCGCGCCCCCCTCCCCCCAAGAAAAGAAAAACACTTGGTGTGAGAATTGAAAATGATAATTGCCAGGATAGTTCCACATAATTCATATCACAGTCTATTGGATTAACAATTTGTGTGGTGGGACTTGGAGGTTATACGAGTGCAATTGACATTTTCAGGGACAGGTTCACAATTATGGCACATTCCAAGGCGAAGGAATACAATGCATTTGCAAATCAAGGCACCCATCCAAAGGGTTTCTTTTACTTAATTGATTGGCTCCAAACCATGTCTATCTTGGTTTGTATGGTCTGTTGAAATGAATTCGAACTCTTTGGAATTTTAAATCAATTGATTTCAAGTCAAAAATCATCATATTAAGTTGGCAAAATACTTTTTAGACCACTAAACTTGGAGAAATTTGACACTTTGACCCAAATATTGGTTTATTCTATCCATATTCCCCAGAGTCCTTACTCCTAATTAGACATGCAGAGGCAATCCATCCAAAAGAAAGGAAAGAAAAAACTTTTTGCTACAAACAATGGGATTGAATGTGTTAAATACAAGGAAAGTCTTTGTGGTTCAGTAGTTTTCTGCGAACACTCTTATTGTATTCAATTTGGTTTGAGAGATTCATATGCTTCCTAATTTCTCTATCATTCCTTTGACTTGATATTTATTCCATTATCCAATGCAAGATTGAAATTGGTTGGTGAACAGCCAAAAAAGGTTACCACACAAAAAGAAAAAGAAAATTATGCTATTGGATACATGCTTTCAATGATCAAATTCATGTTATTTACAATTAGAAATAAATAATCATAAATATCATATATTTGTATTAATTAAAAATAAAAAATTATTAAATTACATATATCGATTATTAGTAATAATTAATTATTAAAATTAATGCATCCAATTACTTAAAAATATACATATGATTATTCTTTTATATATATAATTTAGTTGAATAATATTTAAATTATTTTTAAAATTAAAAATTTTAAATTTAAGTTCTAATTTACGTTCATTCATAAATTATGTAAAAAAAAAAAAAGAAGGAAAGTCATACTTCGATTAATGCATGGTTGTGTACAAGGTAAAGACGAAGAGCAAAAGCAAAATCAATAGTCCTATGAGCAGAGGCTTAGCATACACATTTTATCATATGGATCCGGCGATCTCTTTCTCCTCGCTTCTTCCCCTGCTATTTCTCTTCCTTCTCCTCTTCATCACCAAGAAATGGCAAGCTTCCAAAAAGCTTCCTCCGGGTTCCCTAGGCTTCCCCATCATAGGCCAAAGCCCCAGTCTTCTCCGTGCCATGAAAAAGAAATAGAGAACAAGAATGGCTTCAGGACAGAATTAGGATACATGTTTCTGTCTCAAAATCGAACCTTCCTGGGACCCCAACAATACTCAGTCATGGGCAGGCTGCAAACAAGTTTGTCTACACTTGTGATGACAGCAAGCTGGTTAATAAGCAACCAACGGCCATGAGAAGGATCTTTGGTGAGAGGAATATCCTGGAATTGGCCCCTTACAAGAACAAGGTTATGAGAGGAGCGATTTTATCATTTTTGAAGGCTGAAGTGTTAAAAGTAATATGTAGGGAAGATGGATAAAGAGGTCAGAAAACACTTCCGCAGACATTGGCACGGCCGTCATAAGGTTTCGGTAGATGGACTTCTTTTTTGGTTTTGGTTTTTTTTTTTTTTTGTCTGTTAGAAAACATGAAGGACAAATCTTAGTATAACCGTTAGACTCTTCTATTTAGATTATTCTATTGACAAAACGAGTAGACTGTCGTGGTGCTGCAATTTTTTACTCGTATACCTTTTGGACTATAGGTCCATCCAATGATGCGCTTCAGAAAAGTTGTTCACGATTTTGAATATGAAGGATACCCTATTCCTAAAGGATGGCAGGTATCACAAAATTTCCTTCGCAGTTATTTTTTCTTTTTTTCCCATATGGAGGTTTAATAGATTTTAAGCTGTACGAGGGGCTAGATCTCCTTGTCCCCAGGTCCCTCCTATTCTAGTTACCCTAAACTTATATGAACGCAGTTAATTTGACTCGTCCAAATGTGCTTCACACGTTACATATTTGTAAAATTCGTTTGTTTCGCGGAAAATATTTCTATGTTCCTCCTATCTAGTTAACCTAATCTTATATGAATGCAGTTAATTTGAATCCTCCAAGTCCGGTTCACAGGTTGCACATTTTAGTTTTTTTAATTAATTATTTCGATGAACCACTGGGACTATAAATGTGTTATAATGGTGCAATGTATGGTTTGTCAACGGAACACATCGAATTGGCAGGGTGCGTCTAATACTCGATGTCAGCTCTCCTGTTACAGCGTAAAAGGCAAAAACAAATAGCAAGGAAACAGCCCTGCAAAAAGGATGAATATGGTTTTTTGCTGAACAGTATGAATGATTTTCTTTATATCTGCAAAATATTGATAAAAACTTTTATATGAAGAAATATGAACGATTAATAGTTCCTTAGTGTACACGTCAAACTAAATCACACGGAATAATTCTCTATTCTGTCTTTACTCGCAATTCTGTGTCTCGGAGATCAGAACCTCCTCATGAAAAAATCTATGGTGATTGTATAAAAAATGGGAAGACAATCCCGTGGAAAATTTAGTCGCTGTGAAATGGGTATTCCGCGTATATTATTGCAAATTGCCTGGAAGGGGGGGTTTCTACCAGTGATTTGTTATCCATACGCTCTACTTCTTCTCAAATTTCATAAACATAGAAACTTTATGTACTTAGACGCATTTTATTTGTCATCTGCACAACATAAATAAGCTAGCAGTGTAATTTGTTATTATTAGTACCATGTAAAAAAGAGACCCTATGTTAATTTATTCCACTGGGGATCAGCTCATCTTCGGTTCAATTTCGATTTCTGAACTACAGGGCTTCCATGCGAAGTGAGTGACCAAGTTATGTATTGTAACCAGAGTTTCAATTCTTGCAAATTCATTTCCAGGGCATATCCGGGGCCCTCCTCCAAATGGAACTAATCGATACGGTGGGTTTGATGCCCTTTCAAAACGGGTCGGGTCAAACTTTGATGGCAAACTCTTTCCAGAACAAAATTGTTTAGTCGTTAGTGTCTTGAAAATCAAATGGCCCTTTTATACATTATTATTGAGTATCTACATATTTATTAAGATGTCATGAATAAAAGCACAACTTTTCAAAAGAAAAAGGAAAATCGATCGGCCGGCGAGAAGCCTTCGCTAAACAGTGGAAAGCCAAAAAGGCATAAAGATTATCGAAGATGGCCACTGAGGTGTAAGAGGAACGATCCAATGCTCTCAACTCAACCCAAATCATTGAGAAAAAACTTAAACATGGTTTGTAATTTTAGCAAATCACATTCCACAGCCTGACTACTTAAAGGTCCAAAACAACCAAAACCAAACCAAATCTACTTAATTCTTCTCGCTTTGACTACTTAGAGCAACATTGTCGGCAATTCCAGGATGAGGCCTCTTGGATGGGGCTGAATGCTGGTGACGTGATGTCGTGAATTCTGTGTGACTTCTAAGCATTTTTTTAAAAGATAAAATACGTATAAACAGGAAAGGTAAAACATACAGGAAAAAAAATGATAAAATGTACATACAATTATCAAAAAAAGTGTTGAATGCATATTATTGATATATATTTGCTCAATATGTACTTTATATATTTCTCAAACGATAAAAAAATTTTATAAAAAAAAAAAAAAAATGCCGGACCGGCGCAGCTCAAACCGCTATGTCTCCCGCGTCGGAGCTCCCGTCCAAGAGGCCCCCTTCAACGTCACGAGATACCCCCATAAAGCTTATTGATGATTTCAAGTCAAAATCATCGGATTAAGTTAGTAAATTGCATTTTAGACTAATAAATTGGTGAAACTTGTCACTTTGACCCTATATGTCAAAAAGATTTAATTAGATCTGCAAACTTGAAACACTGTAGTATCTAAGTCCGGCTAGATTTGCAACTTGTTTTTTTTTTTTTTTGTTTTTTTTGGCGTCAGACCTACCATCCTATCGTGATGGAAGTGATAAGGGTTGAGTTATAATTGGACCATAGCACTTAGGTTTTATTACACAGTTTAAAAAAATAAAATTGCGACTCGATCTAATAGTTTAAAAATAATGCTAAATTCTTCACTTTTGCCTCGATCCTATTAAAGTGATGATATAAGTAATTCATCACAATATTATTACATATCATTCACTTATAATTTTGTTATCATCTCTTCATGTCATTGCCCGGAACAAAGTTGGAAATTAATAGTCAGACTATTTATCGTTATTCATAGTTTAAACCATCGGCACGAGAATCAATGTTTGGTTTTATCGGATATTTTTAACAAAATTTCACTATTATAGAAGACTATTAGTCTATTCTGGGGGGCTTTTGCTTATTCCACGGTTGAAGCCTTAAAAATGATCAAAACTGTGTCTGCATCATGGGATACTATCGCTCATTCACAAGTTATCGAGATGCCATGCAAATTCGGCAGAGGTGTATGCCGTTACTCCTAATTAGACAATGGCAATGCATCCGAGAAAGGGAAGGAAAAAAGAGAGAGAGAGAGGGTTTGGTGACGACCTTCAAATGCATCCAAAGTTTAGTAGTTTCTGCAGACACTCTTCTGGTTTTCAATTTGGTTTGACAGATTTGTATGCTTCCTAACTTGTCAATCATCCCTTGGATTGGATATTCATGTGCTTATCTATTGCAAAATTGAAATTGGTTTGTGACCACAACAAAAAGAAAAAAATAAAGTGTTTATGCGTCCAAGAACAAACAGATGCGTGCTATTAGCAAACGGATACGAACAATTGTGACTATCAAAAATTTGTGTTGATTAAAAAATAATAAAATAAAATAGTATATATTAATTATTGTGTGCATTGAATCGTTAAGAACATGTATCCAAACACTTAAAATGTGTATTTTATTATTTAAAGATCTTTAGATGAACGAGTGGACACTCTTTTTAGGTGGTTACCTATTAACCCTCTTTCGAAATGCAGTATTATTATGCTAGTTCGAAAAATAAAAATGAGTCAGTCAATTGATATATATATAAATAATTGAAATTTGAAAATTAATTATTTCATTCCCTTTTCATTTATTTTATTACATCGAAGAGGAATTATACCAACTCCTTAAACTGTTCTCGACAGAATTTACAACTTCCTCCTGTCAAATTTTCATTTTTTATTAACTGGGTCAACTCCGTCCATCGTCAGGGTGACCTAACCCCAGCCAAAATTAACATAAATTTTTAACAAAATATATCATGATAGAAGAATATTACTTTATTGTAGGGACTTTTTACTTTATCCTTGGTTTGAATCCTTAAAATAATCAAAACTGTGTCTGCGTCATAGGATATATCATCACTCCTTTAACAAGCAAATAGAGATACCATCCCACTTCGGCGGAGCTGCTGTATGTCGTTTCTCCCGACGCATCCAAAAAGAAAGGAGAAGCTTCGGGGGTACGACATCTAATTGCATATATTTAATAAATGGAAAGCCTTTGTTTTGTGATTGAGTAGTTTTGCTGCCGACATGTTTATTTTATTTCAATTTGGTTTTAGAGATTTATATGCTTCTTAATTTTTCAATCATCCCTTTCACTGAATATTTATTCGATTATCTATTGCAAAATAGTTAACATGATTATTTGAAAAAAAAAAAGGATTAGAAAATATATGAAACGAATACTAATTTATCATGATTATTAATTATAATTTAAAAAAGTATTAATTATAATTAATAATTATGATAAATTGATGTTAATTTTATTTTTATTTTAGGTATACGAAGGTGTCCATATGTCATGACAAAAAAAGGTAGAAGACATGCATTTTTTTAGAGATGGCTGTGTACACAATGAATACAGAGAGCAAAAGCCGAGTCAATGGTCCTATAAGTAGAAACTTAGCATAGGCATTTTGCCAATCCTCAAAACAAAGAGAAACCAACGATCTCTCTAGCAACCATGGATCCTACGGTCTATTTCTCCTTGCTTCTTTCCCTGCTGTCTCTCTTCTTTCTCCTCTTCATCGCAAAGAAATGGCAAACCTCCAAAAAGATTCTTCCAGGTTCCTTAGGCTTCCCCATCATAGGATGGGGAAGATGGATAAAGAGGTCAAACGACACTTCCGAAGACATTGGCATGGCCATCATAAGGTTTCGGTAAGCCAACTTCCTTTTTCTTTTTCTTTTTCTCTTTTTGTTGGTTCTCCCTATTAGATAACATGAAAAGCATGTCTTGATACAACACTTCCCCATCTTGATACAACTCATGCACATATATACCATTTGGGGGCATAGGTGCAGCCATTGATGCAGATGCTCACTTGCAACATTTTTACTTCACATATCATTGGCATAGAAGAAGAAACAAGAAGGGAAAATTTTGCAGAGCTCTTCCACCAAATTATGGATGGAATATTCACATTCGTAGTTACTTTGCCCTTCACAAGCTTCAGCCGAAGTCTGAAAGCGAGGGCAAAAATAAGAACCATGATCATCGAGCTAATGAAAGAAAAAAGAGCAGCACTGGCTCAACATAAGGCTTCTCCTCACCAAGATCTAATCACCTGCATGCTTAGTCTCCGAAACGACGACTCCTCATCGGCGCTATTCTCCGACGAAGAAATCATAGATAATTCCATCGTAGTAATGGTAGCAGGACATGATACAAGTTCCATTCTGCTCACTTTGTTGGTCAGATTTTTTGCCATTCTGTCATCTGTTTATGCCAGTGTTGTGCAAGGTGTGCTAAAAATTTTTTTAAAAAAGAAAAATTAAAAATTTATGAACCCCAGTTACGACAATTTGATCATTACGACAATCTCCTCACCAAGCTGGCATGTTTTTTGATCATTACGACAATTTGGGATCTGCAGAACAGGAAGAGATAGCTGAGAGTAAGGCCTCAGGGGAGCTTCTGACATGGGATGATCTTTCGAGAATGAAATAAACATGGAGAGTTGCTCTAGAGTGTTTGAGGGCAACCTCTACAGTGTTTTTGAACTTCGGGAGAGCTGCTCAGGATTTTGAATATGAAGGATACCTTATTCCTAACGGATGGCAGGTGCTATAAAATTTCCCTTCTATCTGTTTTTCCCTTTTTTCCATTCGGAGATTTAATAGACGTGAGCTATAAAAGAGGCTGGATCTCCTCCTCTCCATGTCCCTCCTGCTATTCTAGTTGCGCCGAACTTACATGAACGAGGTCGATTTGAGTCATTCGGACGCGGCTCACACGTTCCACTATCATCGTGACTATTGGTTGAACATTTTTAATTTTTTGATTCATTGAATTCACATCGTCTGTCTGATCCTTAATGTCAACTCTCATGTGTGGCAGTTTTATTCTGAAAAACAGAAAATGCTAAGCAAGTGGCCTTACAAAAAGGTGCATGAAGTTGTTTGCTGCACAATTTAAATAATTTTCTTTGCAGGTTATGTGGTCGGCAACCATGACACACATGGATGGCAACCTCTTTCCAGATCCATCAAACTTTGACCCAACCCGTTTCGAAAGGGAATCAAGCCCACCGTACTGCCTTGTGCCATTTGGAGCAGGGCCCCGGATCTCTTTTGCTAGAGATCCAATGCCGAGCTTCAAAGGGGGATTAGAAATAGAAATTGAACCCAAGATATCATCCAAAATTGAATAAATTTATATAGGCGGCCTCTTTTTCATATTGTACTAATATTGAGAAATCACTGGTAGCTTATTTTCTACCAAAAGAAAAAGCCCTCGACCAGGCAATATGCAGTAATATACACGGAATACCTGTGTATTTCATGGCCAATAAATTTTCTACGATATTGTCTAGGGATGTTTCATGTACAATTTTGCTCGTAAAGGTCATATCAGCCTACCCAAAAAAAAAAAAAAAAAGAAGCTTTATTCATTAGCATCTTAAAAATTGTGAAGGTCAAGTTTCAAAGTGTACGTTATGATAATATTATGAGCCCCGCATCATAAAAAATAATATTTTAAATTTCACAATTTTCCGTCCGAAATATATAATTTGTGCATTAAACACGAAGAAATGCACAATAGCCATAATAAAAATATGCGACAAGACTTCAAAAAAATGCAATAATAGTAATAGCATACACAAAACATAGTAGAATGTGCAATAAGATCTTAAAAAGTGTAATAACTATGATTCTAAGTTAATTCAACACTTCTGTATATAATTTTTATTAATTTAGTATTCTTTTTTTATATTATTTTACACATATTTATCATTTATGTTATATATTTTATTAAACTTGAATTGCATTCACTAATATATTACAAAATAATAATAATAATAATAATAATTAAATTTAATTCCACTAGAACAAGTTGGCATAGCAATTGCCACCTCATTATTTTAAACAAATCTCATATTATCAGGTGACAATTGAAATTTGTCGTTCTTGCTTTAGCCTGTTAGCATTGAAGGCTCAACATTCCACCAATCACAATTAAGTTCAGCATCATTGAAAAAAATAAAAATTGTGCTTAAACCAATGTTAAACAAGTAAAAACCAAGGTTTAATGAAAGCAGCTGTTATAGGAATGTTAAAATTCTTCTTAGCTACTCTTTAAACTGAGGTTTCGTGATAACAGAAGCATCTATTCCAACTGCTAAAGGTTGAAACATAAGTCGATAACAAAAGAATTTGTTTCAATAGAAAGAAGATCAGACACTACGTTTGATACCAAGATAGTTGGATCCACCCATATCAACATCTATAAGTGAAGATTAAATTGCACATCACATTCAGGCACAGGAACCAAAAAAAAAAAAAATGTAGTAGCCATGAATCATGCAATATTTTATTGCTTCTCCTTGTTTTTAAAAAAGATATTTAAAAAAAAAATCTTCATCCTTCTCTTTTCTTTTGGCCAAAAGAAATTTTAAAAATTTTTCACCAGTTTATTTTACGTAGTGATTACTTTTTTTTCTAAAAAAGCAAATTATTGAGATATATAATATAACTGTTTATAAGATTTAAGTTCCTTCTTTCCCATGACGATATAGGAGTGGGATAATCAATGAACAACCCATTAGATTCTCTCACACCGAATATATTGACGGCTTAGTCAATATTTTTGAACACACACCAAACCGGTGAAATCAAAAATTTTTGGCATTTCACGCCAAATTAAGTTACCATAACAGGAGGGATAGTCTCTGATATCACTTTAGTACAAAATTATTACTTTTTTCTCAAAATATAGTTTATTAGAGTGTGCTGTACACTTATTTATAAAACACAAGTTTCCCCTTACATAGGAGTGGGACGAACGGCAAACAACCCGTTACCTTACCCTCCTGCATGCCATGGGCAAGAATACAGCGGAAAAATGGCTTCATAATAGAAAAAGAAAATATGTTCCTGTCTCGAAAAATGAACCTTGCTGGAATGCCAACAATATTCTATTAAGATTTCAAGTGTAATTAAATACGTGGTATGTTTAAAAATCAGAGAGGGAATTTAATAATATATAAATAAAAAATTTATAAATTTAATATTTTAAAATTTTATATTAAAGTATGGTATTAAATTTATAAATCTATTATTTAATCAATTCTTTTTTAAAATTTTTCATCAATTTTAAACTATTGCGTCCAAGGACAAGCTCCAAACAAGTATTTATTTATTTATTTTTAATAAATGTGACGGTGGCTTGCTTGCGAGTCAGCAACCAGCACCGAACATAAGGATTCTAGGTGACAGCAGCGTCTTTGATTTTTCATGAATGTGATGGTGGCTTGCTTGCGATTCAGCAGCCAGCATCGATCGGAAGGATTCTTGGTGATTGGAGCATCATTGAAATGAGTGACCATGAGCATAGGCGTGTGAGAGGAGCACTTGGATCGTTCAGTGTTAAAGCAATACGTGGGGAAGATGGACGCAGAGATTAGAAAACACCTTCATATGCATCAGCATGACGACAAACGTAAAGTTTCAGTCTGTTGATCTTTTCTGACAAGTATTTATGCCACCGGAGGTCGGTGTCTGAACTGGCATGGTACGGCAACCACAATTCCAGACTTTTAAATTGAATGGTTAATGAAAATGTTACGTGGAAGCGGTTGCATTGACACGTGGGGGTAGATGCAGACATGGAGCACTACACTGTAATGATCGTTGGTCAGATTTTTTTTGTTTTTTTTTTTTTAATTTTACAAATAATACAAATATATAATTAGTGGGCATTGACTCGTATTTATCTTGCGTCAAATTTCTGCGTCCACGTAATCAACCTTAATGATTTATTTAAGTTGTCCAAGCCATGGATCCAACATCTCGTAATTCAAACTTGGATTTTCACGAAGAGTGAGGAGAATGTGGGTGATGTTCATGCTTTCAGGTTAATGAACACATTCACGAGGGAACTTGTTAGAAATTCGTGCACAAATTATTTTTAAACTTAAATTTTGGTATGAATAGTCTTGTGATAAGATGAAATTCTTAATCAAATTTGTTGAAAAAATATATATATATATTAGAATTAATTAAACTCATACAAACAAACAAACAAACAAACAAACAAAGTAGACGTGCTACAAAATTAAATTACCTAGAAAGACACCACAAGTAAGTATCCTAACCTAGACGTGCGTCAAATTCTTTTATTTATTTTCATGCAGGGGAAAATGCATTTAAGCAGGGGATGGACGGAAAGTGGAAGAAAGAAAGAAAGAAAGATACAAACTGCAAAGGAAGGGAATTTCCCATTGTTTGTTTAGAAGGAAAAAAAAAAAAATGGTACATGACAAGAGGAGGGATGACATCTCGTACTTATTTTCTCCCTTTTATTAATCTTTTCCTTCCAAATTGGAAGGATTGGAAGGGGAGAGGATTTTTTGTATTTTATCTTTTTTAATCCTTAAGTTGGGTGGAAAGATGCGAGGTGCAAAGGAAGGGGATCTTCGATTGCTTGCTCTAAAGGAAAGAAACTAAATCGCAATAGTAAAGATAACACGTTTTATTTCTTTCCTTCTTTTAGAAAACTTTTCTTTCCAAATTGGAAGGATTAGGAGGACAGAAGACTGGAATTTTTGTTTTTTTTTTTTTTCAAATCTATATGATCATTGTTAATGACGAAAAATCAGATAGTCACGCGTTACAATGCACTTAATAAATAAAAATAAAATAACAATTTTAAATTCAACAGTTATGATGTGTGTTAAAAAGAAAGGAAAATAATAAATGCGAATGAAATTTTTATATGCATGTATTTTTGTGCACTTATCTTTTATCTGTTGACATGTACACGTGCTCAATCTTATATTTAAACTAGTATATATATATATATATATATATATATAATTTATTTATTTATTTATTCATCTATAACAACACAAACTCCCAAAAGAGGAAAATTAAATCACACTCTATTTTTCTCCCCCTTTTCTTTCTTTATACTTTTCCTTCTTCCCTAATTTCTAGCCACCAAAACAAACACGTTCTAAAAGTACACCCCATATACAGTTAGAACTCTAGTAATAACAGTGTTACCACCCGGTTAAAAAAAAATAAAATAAAATAAAGCATTTAGTTACCATCAAATCACTGGTAACAACAATATGTTTTCAAATTTTCACGACAATTAACAAAACAAAACAAATACTTGATAGGCCGGTGTGATCCACGCGCTCTCTGATCGCCTGGAATAGTCACAGGCAAGTAACCAAAGAAACGCCCCAGTACATGAATACAAACAATCTCCTTGTGCTAGTCCTTCGATTCTTCCAAAGCCTCTCCGCCGATCTTCGGATACTCATTTCCAATCTGCCTTTCTTTAGCAGCGTCGTGATTTTCTATCAGAATCGTTATATATATTTTCTGGGTCTCAGAAAATTGGGATAAAAATTCGTTTTCTAATTTTTTTTTTTTTTTAAATTTCGTAATTAGAGAGAAGAAGCCGTAACAATGGCGCAAGCCGTTGAGGAATGGTACAAGCAGATGCCTATCATCACCCGGTCCTATCTCACTGCCGCTATTGTCACCACCATCGGTTGCTCGCTCGAAGTGGGTCTTTCAAACTGTTTTTTTTTTTTTTCTTAATTTAAAATATGTACATATATATCATCCAGCTTTGGGTTAACTGGGATTGGTTGGTGAATTTCAGTTTATGGGCAGATGGGGTTGATTTTGCTTTGCTGATTGGAACTGGGTTTATCTCAATTTTGCGAGTGTTGGCCTTTTCCGCTTGGTTTAGGATGTGTGCTTGTAGGTTATTTTTGTGGGTACTTAAGTTTTGATGTTTATTCTGTGTAATAGTTTATTTGGAATTATTGTTGGCTGTTTTTTTAGCTGTTTCTTTATTGGTCCATCTATTTGTAGAGTATTGTGCTCAATTTTAGTACTTTTTATTGGGATGCAACTATGTGGTGGTGTAAAAGGATGGATTGGAAGGTTATGAAGGGACTAATTCTGTTTTCATACCGTCTTGCTTTTGTTTTGCAGATAATATCTCCTCATAATCTCTACTTGAACCCAATGCTTGTAGTTAAGCGTTATCAGTTTTGGCGCCTTGTAACGAATTTCCTGTACTTCAGGAAAATGGGCAAGTGTTTAAACTTTGATACTTAATTTGATTCCATGTGCCCGAGCATCTGTATAATCTTATTATGTTGCTAGAAGTTTGTTGCTTCTTAGGCGTGTGGCTTTTTACCTGCTAGATCCAGATTGATCATCATTATTAAGCTACATGATTGTTTCAAAAAGTATCAATTTGCTAATCTCAACATGCACACCCTCACATGCGCCACACTTCTGTACTATTACAATGACATAAGAGCTTTTATAGAGTTGAGGTTATTCCAGATCGATCAGTATTATGTTATCTGTTTGTTTCAAATGTATTGATTTGTTAATCTCAACTTTCATACCTGCGCGTGCACAGCACTTCTGTACTAATATAATGACGTAAGAGCTTTTATAGAGTTAAGGTGTAGGTCATTAAAGCTTCCTTCTTATCTTTTGTACCTGCTAATTCCAAATTGATCATTATTACGCCATCATGTTTGTTTTGAATGTATTGATTTGTTAATCTCAATATTTGTACCCACATGTGTGCTGCA
Organism: Bruguiera parviflora; assembly: GCA_019804595.1. Taxonomy (NCBI): domain Eukaryota; kingdom Viridiplantae; phylum Streptophyta; class Magnoliopsida; order Malpighiales; family Rhizophoraceae; genus Bruguiera; species Bruguiera parviflora. The sequence continues at coordinate 469,910 of CM034055.1, forward strand.
CTTCTGTACCAATACAATGACGTAAGAGCTTTTATAGAATTAAGATTATTTGTAGTTCATTAAAGCTTCCTTCTTAACTTCTCTGCCTGCTAATTCTAGATTGATTATTATTATGCTATCATGTTTCTTTCGACCGTATTGATTTGCCAATCTCAACATTCTGACCCCGAGCATGCACCGCTCTTTGTGCTAATATCGTGACTTAAGAGCTTTTATAGAGAAAGTTATTTATAGTTCATTAAAGCTTCCTAATCTTCCTTAGCGCGTGAAGATGCTCATTATATCTTTCAATCAAATTGAATGAAATTTCACACCACCGGAATGAAGAAAATGGCAGTTCTAATAAACTTACATGGGTTTTCACTACTTCAAGTTCAGGAAAGATGTTTGGTTTATTGTAAGAGGGCCTCTATTGTTTAGGGCTATGCAAGAGCACATCTGATTCATGATTGATTGGCTACAGTAATGGTTCTTTTAGATCTCAGTAAGCTGCTGACTTGTTTGACATAGGTAGGTTCAATGACTTCTGATACAACCATAATTTTTCCTAATATTGTCCCATGAGTCACGGATATATCCTTATAATAATAGAAGCCGATTTGTAAATTCTTAATTAGTGAGATAATAAATTCCCGAAATATCTCCCTTCTTGACATATTTCCCATATGCATTATTGATTCATGTCATCCTGAGAGTGCATCGGACAGTTTATTCAGGTAGATACATCCACGCATGTTTGTGTTCACACTATGCTGTTTTAATTGATACTTCCATCCTGTTAGCACTTCCAGTTTCAAATTGACATTGCAGCCCTTGTTCTTACTCCTGTTAGGCGCCCTATTCAGGGGGTGCATTTCAGTTCAAAGCTCCCTCTTTTATTCTTCTTTTATGTTAAGTTGGTTGATCGATGTACGTGTTCTGAAGGCATATGTAATCATCACTTCTTAATGTGGTTCTTTATGATGATGCAGACTTGGACTTTATGTTCCATATGTTCTTTCTAGCTCGATACTGCAAACTACTCGAAGAGAACTCTTTCAGGGGAAGAACCGCAGACTTCTTTTACATGCTGTTGTTTGGTGCCTCCATTTTAACTGGCATTGTTCTTATTGGAGGAATGATACCTTACTTGTCAGAATCATTCGCAAAAATCATATTCCTTAGCAACTCCTTGACTTTTATGATGGTTAGCCTTTTTTCCTAGGTACAAGTTACATGCTTTGACATTATTCCAACTTTTATTCAAGGTTTTCTCTTTTTTACACTTCTGCAGGTTTATGTCTGGAGCAAGCAAAATCCTTTTATCCATATGAGTTTCTTGGGCCTCTTTACTTTTACAGCAGCCTACCTACCATGGGTGAGTATACTTTGAATAATTGTTATACATGCCTGAGTGCTGAGTATTCTAAATCAGGGTTCCAATATAATTGTTATACTTTGAATAATTGTTATACATTTTTCGATATGAGAAATTTATGTTCAAAGGCTGATTGTAATGCCATCTTATTACCTTGATTTTCCTACAGGTTCTTTTGGGATTTTCTGTCCTTGTTGGTGCTAGTGCTTGGGTGGATCTGCTGGTGCGATTTCTTGATCAAATATTTACATGATTGCCCTAAATCTTTAAATTTTATTCACATTCAATGGCCATTCTGTGTATTTTTCACTTTGGACTGTCATGGAAGTATAAAAATAGTTATAATACCCCTTTTCTTATACCTAATTCGGAATAAACTTGCTTAGGCAGCCCTTGGTGGTTCTGGGTTTGGTTGGTTGAGGTAGTGTCGCAGTCATGGAAGATGGGATGGTGCCACTTACTTTCCTTCGTGGATCATCTTATGCTTCTTTAATTGTTGAAAGGGAAAAAGGAAAATAAAAGTTGCTTAAATCAATTTTACTGTTTTCTGCTTATTGCCCTATTTTTTCACTGCCAGGGTAGCACCTCCCCCCCCCTCTCCAAGCAGTCATCTATCCAGATAGCATTTTAAGTGTCTAGCATCTATTCAAAGGATCTGGTGGAATACTGATTTTTGTTTTATTTTATTTTATTTTATGGTTTTGATTGGAAAGGATGCTGATTTACTTGGAGGACTCTATGTGTATGCTGTAGAATGCCTGCTTTTGATTACATTATTTGCTGTCTGCATGTGATCAGCATTATAAAATCTTCAAAATTTTGGCTACTATTTGTTGGACAAATCTCTTTGTTTTCTTGTTTAACAATTCCTTTTTCTAATTCAGGGAATGATAGCGGGTCATGCTTACTACTTTCTTGAAGATGTTTACCCAAGGATGACAGGGCGTCGGCCTCTAAGAACACCGGCATTTATCAAATTGGTGTTTGCGGATGAGGCTGTTGTGGTGGCAAGGCCTGCAAATGTGAGATTTGCTCCCCCAGTTGCCGAGGAAATTCACCAAGATTAATGGATCCCTGGGAAAAGCAAACAAATGATGTAGCTTTTTATTGAATTTGTCAGTCAGCCTTTGTCAATTGCAGGAATATGATTCAGTATCATATATCCTGACATGAGTCTTCGAGTCAACAGTTAACAAGTATATGTTGCTGCTATTGAATCTTTGTGGAATTTGACTAGAAGGCTTTTGTAGTTGATACAAAGAACCTAATGTTTGTGGATTCATAGAGGGGGGCCTTCTTTGGAGCTGTTATGAGCAAGCAAATATACAGCCAATTTTGGTCTTCATGAAACCTGTCTTATGATCATATATCTGTAAGACGCTATATGGGGGGTTGGATCTTTCTTCTTCCGGGCCAAGACCGATGGTTTCTTATTGAGTTTCGGTTTCATGTGGGATTGAGGTAGAGGAAGAGTCCGAGTGCGGCCACCGCGATAATCGTTTTCCAGGACCTGTGGTTTCTGTGCTGATTCTCTTCCGTGTCAAGTCCCAGAGCTGGATGGTAGTTACTCAAGGAACTCGGTCGATGGGGGGGAGGGGGGTGCCATACGTCATATTTCCCACTAGCTACTCCGACATCTCCTTCAAAACAACAATCCGGGATTGGAAAAACCATCAGGTTAGCATAATGGAATGGAAGCATAGTTTTTAAAACTGAATTAAACTCTGATCCGGAGAAGGGTTTGAATCGGTGAATTATGAATGGTCCCAGTATTTTATGTTAGAAAGCTTGATTTAGATGGTTGAAGTCCGCTCCATTTTTCCTTTCTACCTTAGCTAACAAGTAATGAGAAGGGGCATGTGCAGCCAGGGAGTCAAACTAGTGGCATCAGGCTTGACAAGGCAAAACAGACATTCTGTAGTCTGCCCACACGAACATCTCGTTCCTGAAAGAGATTAGCTAATCTCAAGTTAACAGTTGAACATGGAGCAAACATTTTACACTTGCACTAAACTACATCAAAACACTAATATGGCAAGTCCAATTGTTTGCAAAAACAGTATCGTTTTACCGATGCAGGATCCATGAAAATTTAAAAAAAAAAAAAAAAAAACAATGTTTGCTCAAAACATAATCGGTATACTGAACACCCGTGTGGCCCACCCGCTCCCTTTTTTTTTTTTTTTTTAAATAAAAAAATTTCCTCAATTACAATGAAATTTAAAAGATTAAGGGGAAAAAACAAAAAGTGTCATTAAAATACAAAGAAAAAGACGGAAAAGCCCCGAAACAACTCAGACAGAGAATCAGCTTGTGGAGTAGGAAAACCGCCGATTTTTCGCTTCTCTGCCGCCTCTACCTCCGCGCGCCACCCAAACGAGGCGGGACGATGACGCGTTGAGAGTTGCGCCGTCCATGTTCGCCGCTGCAGGCCAATTAAGTGGCGGCGGTCTGTTCTGGTTGACGGTAGTAGATGATCCAATTATGATACTCCGGTGAGAGTCTTAGAGAAGAGAAAGGAGGGTTTCTCGGTTGAGGATGGACTAACTAACTGGAAATTGATGAAGGAAGAAGATGATGATGATGATGGTATCGCATTTAGTTTGTCGCGCATTTGGCCATCGTATTTCCAGTAGTACCAACAAGCGTAGGTTACTGCAACCATGTCTTCTTGTTCCTCCTCCTCCTCCTTGATCGCTCTCTCTGCTATCCCCCACGCAAGCCCTCTATCCAGAGCTACCAATTACAACTCCTAGCTCGAATCCTTTTATGATTTTCGCTCGCTATCCGTGTTTAAATGCTGCTGCTGCTGGTGGTGGCGGCGGCGGAGGATTGAACTCTCCTGCTTTGCGTTGCAAATTGCCACTTGTCTTGGCTTTGAGATTTGTCCAAGGAATTTCGACGGTTTCATCGAAGGAGGAGGAGGAGGAGGAGAATCAGGAAAATGGAAGAAAAAGAGGAGGAGGAGGAAGAGAGCGTCTTGGATCGATCTTTATTTGCCCAGACAAGCTCGGCCATATGCTCACCTCGCTCTTCTCGATAAGCCCATTGGCACTTGGCTCCTCGCTTGGCCTTGTTGGTGGTAATTTTCTGTGTTCTTCTTGTTTTTCTCTTCTTCGTATGCTTCAACAGGAATTCAATTTGCCATCTTTACTGTTATTTCTTGACCTTTGAAAGTATGTTTCTTGGTTATTTCCTCAGCATATCCATTGCCACTACAAAACTGGTTTATTGGTTTCACTTATTTTCTGGATGTCAATAATTGACTTTCAACAATTGCTAATGCTTTTCATCTATGGTAGTTAGTTTTGCTTCTCTGTCTAGGATCACTTGTTCTTCGTGTCTGTATCTACGTAATGCCTCTTTTGTGTGCAAGTTTCTTGAGACTGTTTGAAAGGGGTCCTTGACGAATTCTAGAGCCTTTTTAGTCATAAAATACATTATAGACAAAAGATCCAGCTTAATTATTTCTTGCAGCCGTATTTTGGGAGAATCATCCTTGTCTCTGGTCTTTTCCTATCCCCTCATGAAGAGAATAACATTTTGGGTAATGATGTTTAGCATGTTGTTGTTGCGCATTTTGCTATTATAAAATGTGTGTGAGGGAAGGGCAAGCCTTGGTGTAATGGTTTGCAATCTAGATGTCACAGGTTCTAGTCATAGAAATAGTTTCTTTGCAAAAACAATGGTAAGGTTACATACATCTGACCATTTCCTAAACCCCATGATGTGGGAGCCTCGTCCATTGGTAGGCCCTTCTTAATATATGTGTGACAGTTTCTTCATATTTGTCCTTTGGTGGAAAGTTTCTGGGCAATGAGCATATCTTTCTGATGCAGCCTCAAGCCTACCTGGGTTTAACATTTAATTGGCGAGCTTTGCTAGGGTGGTCTGCAGTTAAAGGAAGTTTAGATCCAAGTACTGTGTTGCCCCTATATCTTGGTGGGATATTTTGGACTCTTGTATATGATACAATATATGCAAATCAGGTATGAAAAATCTGAATAAATTATTTGCATCTACTTTCCAACATATTTATTCAAAAAAATCTGCACTTACAACCCTTTACATATGAGAATTCTTGAATTGTGAATTCTCTTAGTCATTTAGGCCTCACATTTTCTGTCCATGGGAAAAAGCACACTTGCTCCTTTGTCTTCTTTTCTCATGCTCATGAGAGCTCCTAGGGAATCTTTGCTTTCAAAAATCTTCTCTTTATTTTGTTTGCAAATTTAAAAAGGAGCTTGTTTTCCATTTTCTCATTTCTACTTCCCATCTCTATTTCCTAATTCAATTTCATGTAAATAAATGTGGCATATGTTTTCTAACTAAAACTGAAATATACTTGCATAGAGTTGGAAAATGGAAAGCACTTATGTTCAAATATAGAAAATTGAAAACCCAAATTTTTTCTCTCTTTTTTTGTCCACTTGTGAATGGAAAACACTATGAAGTAATTTTCCAAAGTGTATTCTACTGTGAAACATTGGGAACCTGGTCTTTCTAGAATTAGAATAATGTTTTCATTTTTGTGGTCATTCCACACATATGTGCCATCATATTCATATTCTCATACTCATTTACTTGCCATTTAGTTGTGTATATTTGATTGAATTGAGGTAAATGTAAGCAAAAGCTGTTTGAAGTCAATAAAATAATGTTAATGCTAGACAACTATCCAGAATGTAATAATTCTGTTTCCTAATTTTTGTTTCGTCATTGCAGGTTGGTGTCTAACAAATGGTTTGGTGCTCTTATTTTCAATGGTATCTTTTTCAGTCAACTCTGTTATTAGGGGTTTTTTTTTTCTTTTTTTTTTGTTGTTTCCTTTTGTGTCTTTTAATAATTTGAACATCTGAAATCTCCTGTATCTCTTAGGTTGCTTGGAATTTATGTCACTGTGATGATAAAAATGTGGTCTAGCTCAACCGTCGACTCTCACCATTATCTTTATAAGATTGATTTCTTGCATCGATCCCATCTAAAATAGATTTTGTTTGACTTTATTGGATAACAAATGATTATGGACTGTTTCGAACCTATGGAGCAAATTTATTCAGTACTGTTATTACTGTTAATTATTATTATTATTATTATTATCGTGGTCATGTTTTTGCAGTATTTGACTCTCTCTCTCTCTCTCTCTCTCTGTGCACACACAGACACAAAAAATCTTGTGCATGGACAGGCCATGGCTGAAAGCGCTTTGGAGCTCGAGGTCACTACCTCTGTTATTGTCAGGTGAGAATCCTTCCCAGTGGCTCGAGGCAGTATCTAGGCTCCATACGGAGAGATTGATTTAGTTTTGGTTGTTTCAGCCATCCTTTATATCCTACAATTTTGCCTTTGCAGCATCGAGAGATTGATTTGGTCCCTTCATTTTCTTTTTCCTTCAATGGGGATGCGGTAAATCGGTTTTTCTTGTCACACTGGGACACCATACAGAGAAGGGAAGCCCTTCAAATTATGGTGTAGGGGGCTTGGAGGTGAGACACTCTTTCATGTGCAGTATATATACATTTCCGCCGCGTTTATTATCACATCCAGAGAGGCTGCCGTGATTAGATGGTTCTTTGATGGTCGAAGCAGCCAGATTGTTACTGAAAACATGTGCTCAGAAGACTTACGTTACCCTCACGTGTATCTTCGTACACATAGTGCTTTCATTGCTTTCGAGCAAAATTCTGTTGCTTTGATTTAAATTTACGAGAAGGGGAAATAATCTTTCTGTGAAAATTACGTATATATAATTTTTTTGCGAGACTCTAGCATGCAGAAACCCCGTGTGCTAAGACACTTTCGTTGCTTTGCAAGTCGTGGGGGAGTAGTTTCGCTGGTCTTGCTTTTGTTGCGATGGAAATATAGGCGGCCTCCAACCATATACTCCTCAACACGTAAAGCCAGGCCGATAATCTGAACGTGGGAATGAATCGTAAAGCCCCCCCTATATTGATAACAATGCTGAAACGCTGATGCGGTAGACAACAGTAAGCTTTTGGAAGCTCTTCTTCGATTGATCTTTTACCTCTCTCTCAACTCCGCACGCATTCCCACTGACAAGTTCACTCGTAATCTTCCCGAAGAGCCCCATTTCAAATTCTAGGACTAAAAGGAGCTACGACTGCATTCCCAATGAACGAGATTCTTGGAGGAATTAAATGTACACAAGTCTTATTATTGCTTTAACATGGATGCCGTTTGCGCGTAAAGAGAGCTACAAGTATTATCTCAAATTCTATCAGGCGGAAAACTGAAAAAGGAATGGGAGGGACAATGAAGAGCACAATCCAAACAAACTCACTAGCAAGCAATAAACAAAATCAACGAAAGGCAATCTGATTGGACAACCTCCACAAACTGCGGGAACTTTTCCTCGTGACAAATATTAACTATATAAACAGGTAAAAGTCACCCAACAACAACCAATGCCTCTAAGTCACAACCAATTAAGGAAATGCTCCCTTTCAGCAGCTACGACCAGTTGTCTAGTATACATCTACAAAGAATTGCCGCCCCTTGAGCCATACAAGAACAAGATAATCTGGTTTCATTCTCTGGCTCCACTTGATTGCTCAACTCTCATGTCACCTAAACTCTTGAACCATGCAGAGCAGTTCTTTTCGGTGAAAATAATGTTCCGAGTACAAAGAAATATTTCGGCTACCGGATTGGGTGGTATTGGGCTGATATTCTCTTTGGAGGCAACTTACGCAGGATGTAGAGCACCAGTGCCGAGGGCAGAATCTCGACCAGCTGTGGTTTCAGCACCAAAGATTCCATTTTCAGTGAAAGAAAAGCAACAGACCAATATGAGGTAATAATAGCCGAATAATATATAGAAACAAGCCAAACAAAGTACCATGTAGTAGATCAAGTTCAAAACTGGGTGATCCAAAACATCAAGTGAGGCATCTGAATCAAAGGCAGATAGAAGAACCTGCATAATGGGTTGAGTTAGAAGCACGTCAAAAAATCCAATGATATTTGTCATTGCAGCATCTTCAAAAAGCAAATGCAGCAGCTATATTTCTACTTGAGTACCATCTTATACATTTCTACCAAGACCCAAAAAGCAATACAGAACCACAATAGATGCCTGGAGCACCTATTACGTGCATTCACAAGAGATGGATTGTAGCACATCAAAAACCTCTGTCACGCATTAACTTGCACGAGTTATCTTAGCTAGATGTCATTAGACTGCTCCTACTAACAGCTAACATTGCTGAAATGTATATGCCACCCACTTATTAGAGCAAAAGATATTCTTGGAATTCAAGAGGAGAAATATTTATGAGGCTTACCACAAAGCATCTTATTAGGAAGCAAGCAAAGCATATAGCTGTAACTGACCCAACCTGCAACATAACATTAGTTAGGTCATCAGAACAAGTTAATGCTCAAATCATGAGTCCATTTGCTTGTCTGCATGAGTATGCTCAAGCTCACGTGGAGGCAAATACATGTAAGCATGCACGTACTAATTCTCACTGTCATCTGCTCTAACAGAAGATGAATTCTGCATTTTTGCATTGCTTGTGCTTGTGTGGTCATGTATATATGTTTAAGCTTGCACTCATCACCTGCCTGTGCATGTGCATGCATGTGCACTAGCGCTCGCCAGTGTAAGGGGGCATGTTTGCATGTGTAATTAAAGAGACTGCTTACTCTTGCAGCCTCAAATAAAATGAACTTATATTACAAGGGTGACAAGGACCAAAATCCAAACAAGAAGCAATGCTGTCTGTAGATACAGAACAATCTGACAAGTTCATGTGGTAAATAAAGTGAAGGAAAAAAAGAAAACCTCATGAAGCTTCTTTCTTCTCCCTTTAGATTCAATTGGGAATCGTCTCAGCATGAAAAATAATCTGGAAAACCATAAGAAGATATAAAAGAAAAGCACACAAACTTAACCACACTAACCGAGAATTTCAGAGATACTCCAACTATCATACCAGCCTGACCATGATAGTGGAGAGCACTCACCTTCCTCCATACAGCAAGAACCCTAATGCTGCAATGATTGATACCACTGGAAAAAGAAAGAAGAAAGTACAATTCAATGATTATGTGTCCAAAAGAAGAACTTATATGTAACATCTATGAAAAGTTAAAAAGATACACGATAAAGAGATTCAATCATCAGAATGAAACTTAAGAATGTTGCACAAGACATCACCTGCAATAAATATCTTTCCAATGAATTCAACGACACTGTTATCATCTATCCAGAGGTAAACCCAGATGCAAACCTGATACAGAAACCTCATTTTGATAAGACACTTTACTATAATATGATACCAATTACAATATTCCAGTGGCCATGAAATACCTCAGCCAGAAATCTGTGCAAAGAAACATAACATCAATAGACCAATGCACAATATTAGCCCCTAAGGGGCTTGTAAGAGCTGTCAGTTCTCAGAACCGATGGATGACTATATTCATAGTTAACTTAGTATAGAACACGAGAGTATATTTCATTTTTCAGGTTTTATGTACCAATTTTAAGAACACTTGGTTGCTTGTTATTTGCATTTCCAATTTACTTTTAGCAAAAGAACACAAGGTAGAATGCCCATGGAACCACATGCATCAATGGCTCATTTTCTTTCTCTCTTTCCTTCCCTCTATTTCACAACCAATGATCTTTGCACGACCAGCTTTAACACCATGTCAATCCAGATATCCATAAACCTTTTATCATATCCATCACTTTTACATGTGGTGGACATGGTGGGGAGACAAAAGAGGGCAATAAAAACTGCTTATAATGATGCTAAGCTGGAAACATTGCTTTCTACCGTTAGCAAATTTAAAAATGGCCCCACCTGTATGAAATAAATTGCACCATTGACCGAAATGTAGACAATCCGAAGCTTATCAGTGGGCAAACTTCTCGCCTGTTTAATTCAAATTGAACAATATCAGAATTCTTTACACCATGAATTCAGAACAGAAAAAATCAATCATAAACTGGGAAAATGCACAAGCAACTTTTTTACTATTCATAAGGGACCCATTTGCATGTATGCTTGCCTGATGATATATCTCCGCCCAAAATAGGACAAGCAGTGTGTATGTCGAGAAAAACAGCAGTCCAGGGAGATCCAGTAGTACCAGTGTTAGTACCTGGTGCCATAGATGGTGGCCCCAACTTAGTATATAAAGGGCTAAAACGTCAGTGATCCCATTTAATGAAGCAATTCCGTCTAATCAAAACCACTTCCTACATACAAATCAACTCTACGCATGCATTTCTTTGCAGAAACTCTCGGTCAAGAAGCAAGTCAGATGACAGGAATGGGAATCAATGAAGGATAACACTTTATGAAGCTTCAACAACTAACCTTTGGATGCAAAACAAACACTTGTCTATGAAATCCAAACACAATTGCTCGAACTGCAAAATATAAACCCAAAAAGATCAAATTAAATTCCAAGTTACAAAAATATAAACAAGAACCCGAACGCCACCAAGACTTCAAGATTCACCTCCATTAACAATGAAGTTCATGAGATGGAAAACTTTCTGCGTCGTCCATCCATATTCGGGCACTCTCAATTCTATGCGTATCAATTGAATCTGTAAATCAAAGCACAAACGTGAAACATTAAAAAAATATAAAAAATCTGTTGACCAATCAACTAGTTACCAGAACAGAACCAAGGAGCACAAAATCACACAAATTAGCAGACACAAACGTACAACAATTACTGAACGGAGAACATGGTAAACCATCTGAAAAGCTGAAGACCCCAGAAACTAGAAGACACATGTAACGAACAAAAATGATCAAAATTTTTCCTTTTTGTTAAAAAAAAAACCCTAAAAAATAAAAGCTTCCCCGGCCAAAATGTGCCACCCATAAAAACACCAAGTATTGGCATAAATTCCTTGGACAAAGAAACTCATTTAAATTCAATAAAACTTAAGTTCTCAACTCATTAAATGCACCTATTAACAGATTCTATCAATACCTCATCAACCAATTAACACATTGCAATTGACAAGAATAAAAAACAAAAAAAAAATAATAATAAAACAAAAAAGCACACATTCACACACGGTGTGAGAGAGAGAGAGAGAGAGAGAGGGAGGGAGAGAGACCAGAGCGACGGTGGAGACGAGAGCATAAGCAGCGCAGAGGGCGAAAAAGATCCCATCTTGCCATTGAGTAGACTCATTGATGTCCCCCCACCAATCCCCAACCAGACCTTCGATAATTATTCCCATAATCCCTCCTCCTCCTTATTCCCGAGAAAATCCGAGAAAAGAACACAACAACAACAGCAACAAAAAGATTGAAACTTTCCCACTCCCCAATCGCCAAAAGCCCGCGCAAAACACGAAACTAACAAATCCAAAATGAACCCAAATATTTTTTTTTATTAAAAAAAAAAAGGTCAAAAACAAATTGATTGATTTGATTTGATGGGTCCGTGGCTAACTCGATCTTCTCCTCTACCCTCCTCTACCAGTCGGTCCAAAGAGAGAAGTAGAAGTAGAAAGCAGTAGCGAAGGCCCACCTAAGCTTCTTCTACCACTCTCTCTCTCTCTCTAATTCTAATTCCTCACAATTTTCCCACCACTTGGACAGTTACTGACTAAAAGTAGATGAGATGAGATGAGTTTGAGAGACCATCGGATCTGGTGGCTGTGAGCAGTAACAGCAACAAAAATCCCTCTCAAGTCACATGTTATTTTTCGTCTTTCTTTATAAACACTCCTCTTTTTCCTCTTCCCCCCACCCCCCCACACACACACAGCAGCAGCAGCAGCAGTAGTAGTAAAAATAATAGTAAAAAAAAAAATAATAATAATATAGTTGAGAATGTCTGGCCACCGAACACTGCAATCCAGTAACAATTAGTTCGGCCCTAGTGACTGTAAAACTGTTGGATTCCATTTTTTACCAAAATTATTTAACCCCCCCCCACAAGATGAATGTTGCTGATATATTAAAATTATTATGTGATTAAAATATATTTTCATAATTACTTAAATTGATAACTTAATATTTTTATGTTAATTTAAACTTAAATTTTTTTATTATCATTCATCTTCACAAAAATTTATATCCATAAATTTAAAAAAAAAATAGTTGCATTGATTAAAACATATGAATGTAGTATTTTTTTTATATAAATAATTAAAAAGACGAAACACGGAATTTTATCAAATAATATAATGCGAAGAAATTCGTGCTTCTTCCAGATTTTAAGAGTCTGACTTCCAATTTAATTTCGGAAAAACCAAACCATCTGCAATTGGAAGATCCATCGTAGGCCCCCTCCCCCCCCCGGGGCGTCTTTGAGAGCTAGCTTCAATTTGTTAGACTTTTCTTTTATTTATTTATCTATCTATTTATGACAAGAAACCCCATTTTTGGTGAGTGAACAGGAATCCGTGAGGTGATTATAATATGAGATTATTTGTACTCACGGTGTCAAAAGGAGATGGCTTTTCTATTTTATTATTTTGGGTCCAAATGGGTTCTCGGACGCACACAGTATCATCGTACCGAGCAGGGACATTGTCGTCCACAATGGATCCGAAACTCATCTGTGTGCCCAAAAAAGCCAATCGCACAAGCTGAACTTCAAGGTTTAGCTGTTCCAACATAATCCAATTGACAAATGTATATATTACCACCCTTTTACAGGCAAGTAATAATTAACCAGGCCATTTATAGGAGAGAGTTGGTTAAAAGTTTTAGTTGGGCACACGGCCCACTTTGTGCCCCGAAAAAACAGCTAGGCATGCCCCAAAAAAAGACACCGGCATTTTAAGGTTATCCTTTTCGCCATCTCCCGGAAGATGCAAACGTCTGTTAATGTCGTTGCAACGAGGTTGTATATTCTGGAGAATATAGCTCCGAGGATTTCCCCGAAAGCCCACAATTTTATGCGGAAATTTGTGTTGCCAAGTTAGCAGGAGGAGAGGTGGGAGATGAACATGTTTTCTTGTTGCAGGTTGGAACAGAATCATTCGTTTAATGAAGATGGTTCGTGTAAAGGAGGCAAGGGATACGCCAAGGCATTCAGCCAAAAAGGGAGCTCATTTGCTTTCATCAAGAATATGTCGCGTAGAACAGGTACATTTTTATCGAATCGGTCGTTCGTTCGTGTTCTGGTAATTCATGGCTGTTTATATCCTTTTGGTTGATTCTTGTTCTTCCTTTAGCAAAAGTTCAAAAAATGGCAGCCTTTCTTTCGGGATGTTCTGGCCAATGTTTTGTATATTTGCGTTGCGAATGTGCAGTTAGCAGCAGGCATAGGAAGATAGCAGAGGAAATAAAGAAAGTTGGAAATGCGAAAGTATCTACCGAAACATTCACATATGAAGAACTAGCCGCGGCCACTGACAACTTCAACACTGATTGTCTGCTCGGAGAAGGTGGATTCGGGATGGTGTACAAAGGGCACATTGCGAACATTAATCAAGTCTGTCTGTTTTCATTCCCTGCGTGTACGTGCGTTTTGTTTACGGGATCATGTACTCAACCCTTTATTTGTTTTCCAGGATGTGGCTGTTAAGAAGCTGGATAGAAATGGAAGACAAGGGAACAGAGAATTCTTCGCAGAGGTTCTGATGTTGAGTCTGGTTCAACACCCGAATCTTGTCAGGCTGATTGGATACTGTGTAGATGGAGATCACAGAATCTTAGTTTACGAATACATGCCTAATGGATCATTGGAAAATCACCTTTTTGGTATATTCCGAACCATTAACTCGTTAATTTCCAGGGCAAGAAATGAGGACAAAAATGTTTGTCTAATTTTGTTTAAGACTTGCCTAAGACCTTGATATTTATTCGTACTATGCCTTTCAATGGCAGGCATCTTAGCTTTGCCTTAATATGGTGGTAGGTTCAAATTGATTTGCTAGCTAACTTGAGTGATCAAGTCATTTGTACGCTATGATGATGATTCTGGCATACTTTTATTTTCCAGATTTACCTCCGGGAAAGGAGCCACTGGATTGGCAAACTAGGATGAAAGTAGCAGTAGGGGCAGCACAGGGACTTGAATACTTGCATGACGTTGCCAGCCCAGCAATCATCTACCGTGACTTCAAAGCCTCAAATATATTACTAGACACGGACTTCAATCCGAAGCTCTCAGATTTTGGACTTGCAAAGTTAGGTCCAACAGGAGAGAAAGACTATGTGTCTACAAGAGTGATGGGTACTTATGGCTACTGTGCACCGGAATATCAGCAGACGGGTCAGCTGACATCGAAGTCTGACATTTACAGCTTTGGTGTTGTGTTTCTGGAGATAATTTCAGGAAGAAGAGTAATTGATAACGCTAGACCTACCGAAGAGCAGAACCTAATTGACTGGGTATGTTGATCTAACAAACAAAGCTGCTGGTTCTATCAATGTTGCATGCATTAAATCATGATGTGTACTCCATATGCATTTGATGAACATTAATTGATTATGCGTTCAGTTTACAACACTGGTACAAAATTGCCATGATTTAGGCCTGCTTCCATGCCTGGACTGCATATCTGTTGATTTTATATGCATACAACAGAATGGAATTTGCTACCTAGGATAGATCATTACACCTGCTAAGTTTGTGAAATTGGAGATCCATATAATGATTCATGGTCAAAATTAATGATTTGCATAATCTTCTACTCAGAAGTAACTCTCGCTCCAAGCAAACACAAGAGTTTTATGCAGGAGTGTGTAGGGGATTAATGATTACACTTGAAAAGCAAACAGGTATGCAGACCTTGATACTGATTATTTTTGCATTACCGCAGGCAGAACCTCTATTTAAGGACAAAAGTCAATTCCCACGAATGGCAGATCCATTACTTGAAGGAAACTATCCTACAAAGGGTCTGTATCAAGCCCTTGCAGTGGCAGCCATGTGTCTCCAGGAAGAGCCTGATATTCGTCCTTTAATATCTGACGTTGTGAATGCACTCGAGTTTCTGGCCCAGCCAAAAGTGGAGGAGCAAATTGCCAGAGATGCATCAAAAGGCAGTGCTCAGTAGGTTGACTCCGTGATTGAGAGACATGTCAAAAGGGGTCAAGAAGCTTAGATGTAGATCAGTAAACCAAACAAACTAGAAGTTCTTTTACACAGGATGGATGAAAGCTACTCTTCCTAAAGCTTGCAAACTGTAAATTCGCTTATTTTGTGAATCATGGCTGCGTCAGAGTGTAGCCTCGGACCACGTGACACACGGTATCACACAAAATTTGCAAGTAGAAGCTGCTTAATTATTGAATACGCTCGTCTCTCAGCAGCAGTTGTAGTATGTTTACTGACTGGTTTTTTTCTGCAAAAGTTATACTGTTCTCGAGGAAAAGGAAAGTAATTTCAGAATTGTGTTCAGCATTACTTGTTTCATAGTTTATTATCTCTATGTTTGTTTTGGTATCTCTTACAGTAGTCCCATCTCCCACTCTTCATTCTCTCAACCTGCTAACGTAGTTTCCAGACTACACAGTCTAACTCACAGGAAACAACATTAGCACTTGACTCTTCACAGATGAAATATTATTTTCAGCTTTAAAGTTGACCATCTTTTTTTCACGGGAACACAAAATCGTCCGATGCATGTTTCTCCCCTGCTGGACATATTGTTCCCGCCACTTCGATCGGAACTCGGAGCCTAGAAACACTGAGGCACTGGAATCTAAAGTCAATGGGATAGTTTGGAACATTACAGTTGCCATCCTCGCATGCTAATACATAAACGACCTGATGTAGCCTCAAATCTGATAGAATTGACCGTTCGACAGCCCAAATATACCATCCAAAAGCTATTTAGCTACCAGTTGCAAAAGCATGGCTGATGATACTTCTATTTAGCAAGACCTATTGGAGTAAATCTGCCAGAAAGATCATAATGATTGCTTGTGACAACATTCCTATAAAAGATATTAAACTCTGACGAGAGAATTCCAGAATGAGTTGAGAGTATCAGCAAAAGCACGGATGAGTCACGCATGATACCAACTGTGAGAGAGCTGAAAAAAGCATATCAGCTCTTCATAGGATACTCTACAACTGCATGTCCTCCATTTCATCTTTGAGGATGCTATAATTGAATCCAGGAACCCCATTGAGCCGATTGGCGTCTGCAACTTCCACAACAGAGCAGATGCTTGGAAGGAATTTGCTGTTACCTCTTCTCTTTTTCCTTTTCCAGCTCATCGTCAAGGACCAAAAACTAGGCCTTGAATGGCCAGTGCTGGAAGCCGTGCCATCCACCTGTCCCTGATGATTTCTGGAGCTTCCACTTCTCTCTAACTCAAACTTTGCGAAATACTCAATCTCTTTCCTAACCAGCGATCCTACGGTGCCCCGCGTGCCTACAGCAACCGGAGTTGTTGCAGCCATTTTCTGAGGGATCTTGGTGGTTACGGTGTTGGCTTTGTACTGCATTGTGGTGTAACTGGAATAGTTTATGGGAGGCTTCTTGTAGAAGAAAGTGGTGGTCCTACGACAATTGGGAGGTTTGCTTAAAGGTAAGGGCACCTCATTGTTGGTCTATACAAAAACTCTAGTTGAATTGCTTTATAAAGGAGGGCAACATGAGATTTTGCATAATTGGAGCCTTTGATGGGGATGTCATCATGTTCATCTTGTGATTTCAATGAAAGCATGTCCATGTCTTTGGGGTTAACTTTCTTTCTTTCCATTTTTTTTTTTTATTTACCCCTTTGACCAATCAAGGCATGTAATTAGTGTTCTTTTGCACATTTGCTGGTAACAAACTTGCCTTAGGGTTCAGTCCTTGCCATCATTTTAAATTTTTGTATCATTAAGATTACCTGTTAGAAGGATGATCTCTGTTCTAATGATAAAGTTATTGCCTTACAATTTGAAAGTTAAAAGTTGGAGCGGTAGATAAAAAGAAAAGAAATATATATATATATATATATTTGACTTTTTTTTATTAAAAAAATAATTTCATAATTTATGAGTTTTCATGAATTATGACATCTTTTTTAGTATTGCGAGTTAAGTAAGTAACCTTTTTCTTTTTCCCTCATTCTTACGCTGCCTTGGCTATCGAGGAAAGGAAAGAAGGTGGGGAGAGTTGATCATCATATACAATTTTGCTGAGAGAATATTACTCGAGTGCACTTTAGGTATGGTGCCATGGCTCTCATTAACTTTTGCTTTTGTGCATGGCCCATTATTTTGTTTGTGGAAGTAGACTTGGACTCATAATAGAAGAGATGCGTGCGGGGTTCACGGTTGTGGCAGAGACCCTTTTTTTATATACTTTGGTCTTTGGCAAGTACGCCTCATAGAAATATTTCAATAAATCTATTTAGGGGTTTATGCTTAATCATAACCATTGTTTATGTCTAAAGAAATAAAATCTCGGGCCCCCAGTTTTTCCCGTGTAACGTTTGACGATTCATATTCACCGTAAAAATTTATATTTCTGTCTTTGATTTCACGTATTCTAATAAAAATTATTTTTATTTTTATTATATAACTTCCGGGTTCATTAAATTTATAATAAATAAATAAAATAAAGACTATTCCATAACCCCTAGCCATGGAATTAGCGTTTTTAGATGCAAGCAACATGCCTGGCAACAGAAAACTGAAAAAGTTTCGTTATGTCTGAATAGATCGAGGAGTGCCTGTTTTGCAGGTCAGAACAGTTCGGTGACATTCAGCCACTTTAACACCCAGTTTTGATATTCTTGGTTTATGACTGAAGGAACTGGGAATTGCCCCGGGGAATCGGAAATTTTCTTTTTATTTCTTGAGACAGGGATGAAAGTTTAAATTCCTGGACATCGATTCCTTCCTTTTCAACCACTTTGACAACCAGTTTTGATATTCTTGGTTTATGACTAAGGGAACTGGGAATTGCCCCGGGGAATCGGAAATTTTCTTTTTATTTCTTGACACAGGGATGAAAGTTTAAATTCCTGGACATCGATTCCTTCCTTTTTCCTCTTTTTTTTTTTTTTTTTAAACTTTGTATCATTGCAAGCTCTTCTTCCCAAAACAATTTGTTAGCAATCTCAAACAGGAATCTCTCACTTTTATCAATCTCATGTCCTGCTAACAAGAAACATGGGATGATTCAGAGCGAGAGCAATTATGGTGGCCGCTGAGGGGATACCACAGTTCCTCTGTTTCCCTCACGAGCGTTATTACATGGAAAGACACAATCATATTCATGTCGAGTTGTAAACATAGAACTCTCACACCATGGGTTCATACTCATCCTTGTTACACAACTCGAA
This sequence comes from Bruguiera parviflora, assembly GCA_019804595.1. Taxonomy (NCBI): domain Eukaryota; kingdom Viridiplantae; phylum Streptophyta; class Magnoliopsida; order Malpighiales; family Rhizophoraceae; genus Bruguiera; species Bruguiera parviflora. The sequence goes on from CM034055.1 coordinate 488,519, forward strand.
CGTGTAACTTCCCAGTTATGATAGACTGTAACACTAATGATCACTCTTTTAAATTATTTCCAAGGTACAATGTCCACCCAGAACTAACATTTTCTTCCCTTTAAAGCCGACGCCAAGCTCATTCTTTGTTTTCACATAAAATCTGTTTACGCAACTTTAGCGTGTAACTTTCAAGTTATAATAAACCATTACACCGAGGGTCCCTCTCGAACTATTTCCAAGATAAAATGTCCACCCAAAAAATACATTTTCTTCCCTTTAAAGCCGACACAAAACAGCTTCGCAACAATCAAATTGGTTTGGGCTAAGCTGACTTTCTCGGATACATTTTCCCCTTCCTTTATAGGGCTAGGGCTATTTCTGAGAGACCGAGAGAGAGGGCAAAACGAAGAAAGGAAGTAAAGAACCCTACTTTGGGTATACGGCTTGCCCCAATTACCCTCCTACACTTGCACAAGTTCTATTTACCACACTCCAATTCAATTTTCTATTCTTAAAATTAAAAAAAAAAAAAGAAAAGAGAGAAGTTGTGATTGGTCAAGTATGCTGGCGTCTATTGTCTAAGAACTAAGAAGGAAGCACCGTTACCTATACGCTCAAAGTGGGGCTAAAGTTTCTTGCAAAAAGCAAATTTGTATATTATTATCACCGAAAAAAATGTTAGTACATGATATTTTATGAATCTATACATTGAATAACAGAAATCAGAAAATATTTCAATTTATGCCTCAAAATTTGACATTCCTCTCTCTAGTTATTCATCCACTATCAATCTGCCTATTCTAATTTTGGTGTATCTTTTTTTTTTCTCTCTCTCTCTCTCTCTCGTGTCCAAATACGGTCTGAAAAAAGCTTTTTTCTTCGTTTTTTCCCATTTTTTTTTTTTTTTTTGGTTTAAATCTGAGTCATGTACGAGTAACATCCACTGGTCATTGTACACGGGGAAGATGGCATGTATACCTCAGCCTGCGGTGCGAAGCAAGCGCATTTTGTAGTGCAACAGCTACTCCTGCACCCTCTTCAAACAAGAAATGATACAACTGACGGACAAATTGGGATAATTCCTCCTCGTCATCATCCCAAAAACCTGTAGAATGGTTCCCATTCTTCTCAGGGTCGCTATCTTCCCAATCACTTGTCGGACTGACAGGCTCCACCTCTTCTTCCTCTGCCTCTTCCTCTCCAATCTCAAATTTCCCATTTTCCAGGATATTGGACTCCCCCAATCCCTGGACTGATGTCAATGGCACTTCTAGGGGATTTACTGAAGGGCATATGACAGCTTTGGCACCAGAGTCCAAAAAAGCCTTAATTAAGGTAGGCATAGGGCCATATGTCCCCGTGCAAATTATTATCCTCTCCCTCCAAGCTCCAACCTAGGATTAGACAGCCGCATAAACAAAGAAGGCAAGTAGACAATCAACTACCAACTACTACAGTCCACATGTAGAGTTCAACAACAAATGAAGAAAAAAAAAAAAAAAGAAGAAAAGAAAGCAACTCATCGAAGATCAATCAATGATATATACCATCCATCGAACATCATCAGGTGTCAAGTGCAAAGAAGGGACTGTCCTACGGAACATATATGCCCCAATTTCCTGGTCATCCTCCATTACCTATGGCCACATATCAACCAAACATCACAATAGAAATCCCAAGTTAGCGAGCCTCCACCCGACAACAACATAAATCACCTAATTGGAAAGGAAGTTGTCATGGATACATACTTGCGTCTGTCGTCCTATGTAACGGTGGACCACATTTCCAACTTGGAAGTATGGCCTACAATGAACCAAATCAGCAATAGTTGAAACATTGGAAAGAAGTGATGTCATCTTCTGACGGCCAGTTTGGACTGTTGATAACAGGCTAAATTTAACATCTCGAAGAAACTTATCTGCGAGATCTCCAGGTTCAGCGACAACAAATACATCATTCTGCCAACTAGAGACACAATCATATGACAGGTTAGGCCACAAGGTCGAAATATGACTGTTATTATAATTGCAATTCAAAAGATGAGGAATATTCACCTTAGTATTAAACCTGAAGAGTCATTTTGGAGGGCCAAATGTACAACTCCCACTTGAGGAGCATTTTGCAACTTCTCATGCAAGGATCGAGTAGGTAAGGAGAACTGTTTGCGTCCTGTGGGAGACACTGGGGGTGACATGGCTAGCTTTCCAGATTGAATTCCATCCAAGCTTAAAGGTGGGACCATTTCAATTCGGCCAATCCTCTGTGGACCAAAATCAGGACTAGCATACAATAGTGGGCTTGAGGGAAAGCTTCCAGTAATTAGAGGTGAGGTAAATGGCGATGGAAAGGTTGTCGCTGGAGTTGTCTTTCCAATTCCTGATGCTCCATGCATAAGAGATAATCTTATTCCGTTGCCGGCACAAAAAGACTCAAGTGCTCGAGCATGGTGCATAACTCTTCCTGAATCTGGACTGTGCAGAGCTTCAACAAGTAACACATTATGCCTCCAACCTAAAGAAGGGCTCTCATCTAAATGGAAGAACAAAAGATTTCCAGGTTCACTGTCAGCATAACTTGAAATAATTAAAAGTCCTAATGAAGTTGGTTAAGAGATGCAAGCATCAGTACCTGCATTTGATAGATTTGCCTTGGGGACCTGTTGAGATTTCAAATTCTCTGACAACTTATCATCATGTTGGTAGGGTAGAATTAATCTCTCACAAACATTCTTGAAGGCATCAGAATTCTTCTGGATATATTCGTCAATTGCAGCTTCCAACTTCATCCAAACTGTTGGATCAGTCTCATCCAGCTCCATACCACAACGGTCATCAACTGCAAGAACAAAACATATATAATTCTAACAAAGGCAATAATAAAAAGAAAAAGAAAAAAAGATTAAAGAAGGTTACATGGACATCCTTAAAAGATTGAAACAAGGGGGCAAAAGTAGTTGTTTCAGCTTAAAAACCATGTTTACCCAAAGTTCAAGACCACACATACCCGCATTAAATCGAAAGTACTGCATTTCAGGAAGCATTGGCAGCAATGTGCTTAGTGCTTCCTCCACTCGATCCACAGAGCAAGCACTCTCAATCAGCACTTGCCCAGTGTCTAGATACCGCCAGCCACCTTTCCGTACCTGCAAAGACATGTTTGTTAATCAAAACACAAACTAGAAGAAAGGGAAAAGTTTGTGAATTGAAAGTCTAGAATGTCTCTTCATACATATGCTCACCCAGTTTCTTGACTCCTACCTACAAATAGTTTTAACTCACCACACTAGCAGAAGCAGCACTGAATTCTTCCTGTATTTTATAAGTATACAGAACAAGATTCTGAATAAATTCTTGGTACACAACAGAGGAAATAATGGAGATATGAAGTTGAATTTTGTGGGATTCCTATGGAAAGACTTATGTTCAAAGTTACATGAATCTCTGTGTGTGTGTGTGTACATATACAGACAGACACAGACACAGACACAGAGAGAGAGAGAGAGAGAGACACACACACACACACATATATATCCATTTTTATCCGGTGCTGTAAAATTTGCGATGCTCTGATGTTGAGTAGGAATGAGGAAAGCTAACATGAGGAACAAGTGTCTCCAAGTTCCTCACAGGTTCCATTACGTAGATAAATACTGTCAACACTTAGCAAGCTTGTGAAAACAATGCAAAAAGATGATTATGTGGGTTGAGGGAGGGGAAGGAGAGAGAGTCAAGAAAGAATGTACCTTTGTTGGAACAGAACCACACCCAATGGAAACCAGGCTGTCAATTCTTGTATCAGGCCATAAAAGTTGTGCTTCTCTTATGGCAAAGATGGTAGGATTATTGGCCACAATAGCACCATCTTGCCAGCGGTTCATTTCTACAGAATTGTTATAAGTTAGCACAAGATGCAGCTAACACATGGGACTTATGTGTCAATTATTCAAAGACAGTTTGAACAGGTATTACCATCAGAGAAATCATCGAGATAATATGGAGCAGCAGATGAGGCTCTTATAGCTTGCCAAACATGATGCTTGCAACTCCCAATAAAAGCACAGCGTTTGGAGCCAACCGGAGCTCCTGTGGTAGGTGATCCCAGCACACCAGCTCCTGAGCTTTCTGGAATTGTGAAAGGTGATTCAAATGTTCCCACAGGATACTGTACATTGAGATCAAAACAGCAAAAATGGAAGAAAATTACTCAAACCACCAAAAATTATCACCAAGAGAGAAGTATCCAAGCAGCAGAATGAATACTTCCATTTCTAGAAATAAGTTGCTTAAAATACAAAAAGCTAAGACTAATTTCAAAGTCCAACCTGATAATTTCGAAATACAAACGGTTGGGCTGGTGTCACACTGACCAAAGTTGATACAACAAAAACTTTGGGAACATTTTTCGCAGAAGATTCTATCAACAAGTCTCCGTCCTCATCAGCACACATTTCCTTTAACAATCTCTCAAACTGATCTGCACTGTGCTGCAAGATAGTATGATATATTGTTGTCAATGCAGAAGAAATAATCATTCTAATAGTAATAGAATCAGATTCAGTATGGCAACAATTTCCAATGTATTATGTACCCTTTTTGCTACAAGATCAGCCAGTGAAAACTCATCAACCTTCTCAAGTCTTCTGTAAGACTGTTTTATTTCTTCAATGATCAAATTTGAACACATTACTACAAGATAGAGTCATGCTTACACCCGTGATTTATGGAAAGAATTTTTACTGTGAAAATTCTTTCAGACATAGAAAGCAGAGAATTATAGGAAAGAACAACACATACTTTAGATCCATGCACAACAACTCTGAAACTCTGAGATGAACTTTTGTAAAGCTGATCTAATTTCTCTCTCCAACTCGCAGCTTCATTGTCCTTTGGCACAGGTTCAGCAAAGACAAGTTTTCCTAAAGAAGCATAGTTGTCAAACACAATAAACAGGTAGGGCAATAAACAGGATCCTGTGTAATCAAATGTCTCAGCAGGGCACACACACCAAGATTTTTGTATATTTCTTCACATTGATCCAAGGTCATTAGCTTAATACCAAGGGCAACGGCCAGCATTCCTCCAGTCGATGTACCGCATACAAGGTCAAACAGCTCATGTATCCGCTTCCCAGTACCCTTCTCAATTGCTTTAAGCATCTGCACAGTTGCCAGACCTTTCATTCCACCTCCATCCATTGCAAGTATACGCAGTCCTTGTTTTGCAACAGGTCTCCCTCTTATGGCACGTCTCAAATTCTCATTTTCTCCTATACAACACAAATTTGGCAAGTTCTTATTTATTATTGGACTAAATCCCCCCAACACCTGGCACACACCAAAGGGAAAATAGTAGATCCACGGAACCAACCGAGAATAGCCAAAGCACGAGCTGCCGCTTTATTCACGCGAGGTTCGGATGCAACCGTCAAGCGTAACAACAGGTCCCGCAGACTTTCAGACGTTACCAGAATGCGGCGATTCTCCAAGCAGAAGGCCAAATTTCCAACAGCGAATAATGCTAGTTTTTGAACCTGCCAAAATATGAGGTCTTATAAATTAAGTTATAATACTAAATAGCAGTTGAAGCAAAATGGAAGAAAGATGCTTGCCTCTGGATTTTTATGAGCACATAACAGTTTTAATGATTTCAACAATTCCTTGGTCAACATCTTTTGAGAAACACTATCAGATGCAAAAGCCAAGGTGGCTACAACTTGCAGCACAGAAATTACTTCTTCCTGAGCAACTGATTTCAATACTGTTTCAATTGGTTGCATTATATCACATTTCATCAGCTGCATCGCCACAGAAATGTCTCCAGCAAGAGATGATAGAGCACAACATGCTTGTTCAACCTAGGAGAATCACAGCTTTAAGAAACTTTCCTTGAAGGAAAGAAAAAAATAATAAAATGATAATAATAATAATACTAATATATATATATATATATATATATATATATATTATTATTATTATTATTATTTTTGGCCTCATTATAGTAATGTTACAACCATACCACATGACGATTGTCACTACTTATCATGCTAATAAGTTGTCGCACTGCATTCTCATCTTTACCAACTACTGCACGATTTCCCTGGTCTTGCATGATCTTTGCCAGTGCAGATGCCAGCAAAGGGTGATGACATGAAGAAAAGCGGAATATAAGAGAGAAGAAGGCACTTAGTTTGTGTTTAGAAGCGCCAAAATAAGAAGTATTCTCCATCTGCAGTTGTAGATAACCAACTGTAAGCTAAAAATAATACATCTGAAAGAACATCTACAACTTCCACAAGACCCTACCTCAATTTGCACATTCACTGATCTTAAATTTTCATCGGCCACAATCCTAATATTAGCGAGAGACAAGTGGCAAAGATTGTGCAGTGGCAAAATTTCAGGAAGGAATTCCAAGGGGTTTCCAAATAGCCTAAGAATTTGTAACTCAGACATAGCCCTGTCAGTCATCCATAGAGAAACATTATAAAAGAGAACAAGCAATTGTTCACAACCTTTTTCAAAGAAAGAATGCAAGAAAATGACATTGATTTTTTTTTTTGATAAAATGACCTGAAATCAAGAAGAGGTCGAACAAGCTTGTTGTGTTCTAAAGACAACTCCACAAGTCCAACGCACTGTCTCAGTTCTACTGCTCAGAGTTCCAACCAATATCATAAAAATGAATAGCTTATATAACATTGACAGCCTACAAAGCTGTTTAAAAATATTGGCTTGGCTTGCTTTCTAAAAAATCAACATGGTTTAAAAAGAAACGGGAAGAATCATAAAATGATAATGAGAACCACACTTACCAGGAACTGAAACCAATGAGTTGTAATCGACACTGAGGACTGTCAAATATTTCAGCTCACCAAGCTCAGGTGGCAAAACTGAAAGCCTATTATAATCAAGATAAAGCTTCTCAAGAAGTGGCAATCGGATTACCTCAGCTGGCAATACCTGTCAATTGAGATGCTTTACAATTCAGTAATAAAAAATCAGAGTCCTTTAACAAAGCATATTCATACAATGAAGTTCAAAAGAATTTCACTATTGGTTTTGTTCTATACAATTCAAACAGCAGAACACACCAATTAATGATAACTAATATTTCATTGCCTACCATGTATAAAAATTATTGTACAGATTTTGACTGATGATAGGATTACTAGGAGCATTCCTATTTCTTACTGCAGAGTAGATACTTTAATCATTTAATTCTAAACCTTCTCTCTCTCTATCTCTCTCTCTCTCTCTCTCTCTTTCATTTCGGAACGAAGAGGGGAAAAAAAAGACAATCCATCACTGAATAATTTAACAAAAACTTTTGGTATCAAGATTGAATGTCAATGCACTTATACAGGCATATAAGCATATAGCATATATAATGCGTTCATGCTGCAAAAGGAACAGGCCACATATTTCCAGACTACATTTCATAAATCCATCTTAGCACATAAAAGAAAGACGTGAACTCTTTGAGCACCATATATATATCTCAACAAGAAAATCAACACCATAGCTCTAGACTCTAGAGGGGCTCAATTCAGCAGGATTATTATTTCCTGAAATTCCCAGTATTCAAGTAAAGCCAAGAAAGAGTTAAGTATCAAAACCCACAGAAGTTCATACATTACAACAACATGAACACAAATGATCGAGAGAGATTGAGCGGGTGGAAACCTCACCGACAAACCTAAACCACAGAGGCCAAGCAAAGTGACAGTCCTCCAATGTTCGCCGCAACTGGATCCAACCCCATCTCCTACTCTACCAGTAGCCAAATTAGACTTCAACAGCCTCGTCAAAACCCCAAGGCCATCATACTGCGGTCCGGAGCCGGACTTGGCCATTATGATCCCACGCAGCGGCTCCCTCCTCTTCACCACCTTCATCTCCACCTCTACATTTCCTCCGTCGTCCCCGCTCTTCAACTCCACCGACACGCAATCCTGCGGCATCGGCAACGCCACCATCAGCTGCGACTGCAACCGCAGCACCACCTGGTCCTCGTCTTCCCCAGCCGTCCAGTCCAAATCAATCCGATATCCAATCTCCTGATCTTGCAACGGAGACAACGGAGAAGCCGACGCAGACGCAGACGCAGACGAGGACGACGTGCCCGACGAAGAAGTCGATGACCTGTTAAGATCCTCGCCGTAATCCTCGGTCCCGTAACTTAACAACAGCCGGAAGATCTCCGACGACCGTTTCCAGCCTAATCCCCAAGACATTGTTGCAAGAATTCCTAAAACCTGATCGGATCAGACGGCCAGTAATCAATCATCACAGCCGGTTAGCAATGGTTGATATTTTCTTCAAAAATTGCTTAATTCCTGTGCTGTTTTCTTGCTTTTCAAGACACAGAAGATAAGATCGCAGAGTATTTGGCGATGACGGCGTGAGGATTTTTAAGCTTGGATTAGTGGCGGAAGTTCATGAGAGTTCACAAAAGGACTGCGACGGCGACGGCGGCGGCGGCAGCTGCATCGACGGCGTTTTATGGCCGTCGATTTGATGTCATCCACCTGATTCCCCTTTTTTTTTTTTTTTCTTTTCTTTTTAAATTTTTTGAGTTCCGTTGACGGGGGGCTTAAGGCGGTTTATATAACTTGGCATCGCCATGCGTGGGACGTGTCGTTTGATCATCCTGAAAACGACGCCGTTGTATTGTTTCCATCGTGCATTGCTAATAATTATTAATCTAAGAGGCTTCAAGTAAACGGAACCGTTCTCTGCTCTCAAAAACATTAAAAAAATTAAATAAATAAATAAAAGAGAGAGAGAGAGAGAGATGGCGCTTTCGCTTCATGTCACCAACAGCCGATTAAAATTAACTGCTCAATTTTATTTATCTGGCTGAGGTAAGATTAAATTTATAAAGTAAGTTTCTCGAGAGATAATTCAATGTAGATTTCTTAGTTGTGGTCTGTATTGTCTAACATGTATCGGACCACGGAGATCAACTTATCTTAATATAAATGATAAATTGACTTCGATGATAATTTAGGCTCAGTGCAATGAATTCACTTGTAAATTTGCTTGAATGTCATATTACAAACGTTTGGTTTGTTGCCAATTGCCGAATGAAAATAACATATACCATCGTCCTAAAATATTTTAATTAAGGACATATTATTTTTTTATTCAACTTGGCTGTGCCGTACAGTGACAGGATTGAATTATACTACAACCAACAACGGGATTCATAAACGGGGACAATCCATAGAATGGCATATCGAGGAGTTGCAGACTTCAATTTTAAAGACAGTCCTTAATCGGTGGTTCCGCCCCCCACCTTTTTTTTTTATTTAAAATTTTTTGAGAGTGAAAGGTGACTTTTCTAATATCTATTTCTTAGGTCACACCGGCATTGAAATGATCAAAATTGTATTGATTTGGAAAACAACTTGTGGGGGGGGGGGGCGATGACTACAACCATGATAGCCGGCTTAAATGGTCTCCATCAACTGCTCAATTTAAAACATTTTTCTTGACAAAAAAATTGTGCCATCCAATTTTTATAGGAATGACAGACGGACAAAGATTAAAATTTGGTGAGACTCAAAACTCTACTTCTTCTCCGATTTGTTTCTTTCTTTTTTTCAGAAGCAAAACGTGGGGTGGGTCCATTCTCCGGAAGATTACTAGTTGGCCAATAAGGGTAAAAACTACACATATTGAATTTTGGGAAACAAAGAGCACCACGTTCAATAACCCCCTGTGCCCGAAAACAGATCAGAAAAACATTGCAAAGAGAATGTTGTCTGAAACCAAAACTTCCATCATAAAACTAGATTGGCATTTGCTTACTTGAATCCAATGACTGGGATGGCCTACCTGCCAGTTTGCAAAATAGGCCACAAATACATGTTATATTTTAACAAATACGCTACTCCAATGTTAAATCATCTACTCAAAAATAGAGAGTTTTGTATCACTTGGCATAACCATACTACCAGGAGGCACTTATGCCCCACCAGACATATAATTATAGATCAAGCTTCTTTGCAGACGAATTAAAAATCTCAGTCAAATTCAGCTTAACCTCAGCATCAGCAAATATGAACTCAACTGCATTTCTTGCAAGCTCAAACATTTCTTTCTTTCCAAGACCTAGGCAATCAAATGCACAGTCAGTGATGATCGTTTCGAGCTAGTTAGTTGCAGTATCAAACTTACACCCACCAAATGCAGATGAAGCAATGTTGTATTCATTAGATAGGCTGGTGGAGAAAACTCCAGAATCATCAGTGCACAACACCAGAGGATGTTTTGCATTGTAAAGATCAACTGCACCATGATGCAGAATGTTAGAAGTGATAACCAAAAGGTAACTATAATAAGGTGACCCCGAATCCTGAAGTTTCAATTGGATAAAATAGAAGCAGAAGTCTAACCAAAATGGTGAATATCTATGGAAGAAATTGTATCAGTCCTGATGTTGGATGTCAAACAGATCTCTACCTGCAAAAATTTTCCAGAGCAACAAACAAACAAACAAACAAACTTTGGCGAGCTAACAATTTATCCAACACTGTCGATTCTAAGACTGTCCAAAGCCTTTGCTGCATATTATATAAGCAAAGTATGCTGCCCTCAAACAAAGAAGACACAAAAAGAGATAATCTGCTTTAAAAATGTCAAAGTAAATATTTAGTTTTGCTTTCTGCAAAATATTCAGAAGGCTGATGAAGCACAGGAGCTCAAAAGGTTTAGCAGACAAGTTTCAGAATGTCTAGCAGACATAAAAAAAAGTGACCAATAACTTGTGAGTGAAAAGAGTTTGATTAATAACTCAACAGATCATCACAATGTAGCCTTTTCAATAGCATGGATATTTTAGGGTTCATGAGAAGTTATAATTCATCTGAAGTTATAATACATTGTAGGGTTCATCACAATGTAGCATTTAATGGCAACGAAAGGAATGACGAAAAAAATCATACAGGAACTTTGGATGATTTTAACTTTCTCCATTGTTCCTCTTGAAAGCAACAGGCATGGCCAATTCTATGGGGCAGAAAGTCTAGCATTGCTTGGATTTCCACATGATTAGGTACCTACAACCACTAAGTCATCAAATAAACGATTAAGTAGCTCCAACAGTAAAAGGAAGTATAGATATTGTCAAATGTGCAACAAAAAATAGGAAAACAAATAAACCTCTCCACAGTGAAGAGTCACAAAGAGACCTTGTTCCCGAGCAAAGTTTAATGCCGGTAAAAATGTGACCCTGCAACAGATCCACTAGTGATTGGAGATTGTAATACATTTCTACCAGTCATAAGCCTAACCTTTATCCGTTGGTTAAGATTCTATAGCTGGTAAGGAAAGTACCAGTCACCCACAACAGGATTTCCAGAAAGGTCAATACCGACTACCCCAGAGTCTCTCATCTCCAGTGCCAGCTTAACCTATTAAAAGAGAAGGAGAGAAATCAAATTCTTATACAATTTGCAGCTGTTATGCTATACAAAATCCACTTGAACTGGCATACAGTTTCCATTGCAGCTTCAGTCGTCTCACGACGGTCAATGCTGAGAAGAAGTCTGACATATATTTTCTTCTTTGTTGTTCCATGACACATGGTGCTTGTTGAATTGTAAAAAGTTCCAGCATCCAGATTACAAGTAAAATCTATGTCAACAGAACTAACAGCTCGTAAGCCTTTCATCACTGCTTCCATGTAGGACCACTTAGTCATTCCTATGGAATCATTCCTCTGTATAACGTGGCACACAAACATTTTTATCAATGAAAAGTCAAAAGAATTTTACATGAAAAGGCAAGGAAGAAAACAGAAACCTCTAGCTTATTTAATTACCTTTGGAGTGGTTCTCAACTCCAAATACACAACATTCTCGGAAGCAAAATCTTCAATTACCTGTTTCCAGAAAAGATGAATTACAAGAATTGACATTTGAAATACAAAAAGAAAATAAATAAATAAATGACTTATTGTCTTACTTCTTTTGTGATCCTTGTAACGGTGTTGTGATCAGTGGTAAGAATGTGAATCAAGTCAAACAACTTGAAAACTTCGCGCAAAGAACGATCATCTGGGCAGAAGCAAATCAAGAGTCTCCCAAAGTAATTATCAGAATAAATGGGAAATCAAATAAACATCAAAAACCAACCCAGAAAATTGAATTGGATAATGAGGGCAACCATACACATGAATCACAATGTTCTGGCATTATAAGTAGAATAATAACTCAATTAAAAAAGCCACATAACACTGCAATTCAAAATCGAAAAATTGAACAATAACAAGAAAAGTTACTGCTTTCTGTTTAACATGCTGTCAAAATAAAAAATTGCATATGCAGTACACTCCTTCCTCATTTTTTTTAAAAAAAATTTACAGATACCAGACATATCAGTAACCAGAAAAGAGGGATAAAATAAAAAAGAGATACCTTTCATGATAACATGCTCAACATCTGAAAAAACAATGATACCCTTTTCACCCAAACCTCTGGCCAGTTCTCTGTATGCATATTCCAAAAACAATAACAATTGGAACAGAAAACGGAAGAAACATTAAAACTTTAAGTAACTAAAGTACAAAGGGCAACAAAGCGTTCAAATCCAAAGTTACCCCGAATTCATAAAGCCATTAGACTCAATACAGAGAATGGCAACAAAGAAGAAGAACGAAGGAAAAGGAGTAGAAGCTCACAGAAGCGTGGAGTTTCTAATGGAGCCATTGAGATGGGCATGAAGTTCAATTTTTGGCATACAAACGCACCACTCCATCTCACTTTCTGCCTCTCTCTGTTTTGGTTGGTGGACTGGAGGGCACTCTACTATAACCATCAAAAAGTTGGGCTAATGGGCCAGACTGCTTTGCCTCAATACCGGTCCAAAATGCCGCCCGGTTTGTGTTGTAAACGGCTTAAAACCCACCCCCAGCCGCTCTTCAAACACAGCGGCTAAGCTCCGAGCGGAGATGGGTTCATTTACCGTTTCCTCAATCTTCACCGGCGGCTACCGGAGCTTGGGCATCCCGCTGACCCTCCGCCGCGCGTTAGCATCAGCCGCTTGTTATTCTCTCAGCAAGCACGACCCCAGAAATGAATCGGGTTTGCGTGCTTTGGGTCCAAGTAAGAGAAACTTTGGCTGCAAATCATCGAAATTGGATGCTGAATATACAAATGCTGCTCCTTCCGTTAATGGGTACTTTAAATTCCATTTCTTTTGAGGCTTAGCTTCTCTGGGTGTCTGATATTTTTGCTTGTTTTTCAGCCTGGAACCTTGTGCTTTGATGTAATATTTAGCTTATGCTTGATGACTGAAATAAATGGACGAAAAATGAAGTCTTGAATCTTAACTTATATGCAATACTGTTTCGTTGATTAGTGGATACTGAAAAGTTTGAAAGTTTTTGGTATTTGTCTTATCATGTGTGTGCTTAAATGGTTGGAAGTTAAAGCATTTTGGGATTTAAGGTTGAAAGGTTGGAGGTTTCAAGCTTCATGCTTCAATTATTTATTTATTTATTTGAATTAGGTGTTAAATTGATAGATTCATTGGTGGAAAGTTGAGTTTAGCAATCTTTACTGAAAACGGAAGGTGATATTTTGAAATCTGTAATGTCTTCTAAAATTCCCTAAAAGCTTGGTGTAGAAGTATTATTATTTTTTTTTGGGGGGGGGGGGTTGCATCAGGCTTCTCCCACGCTCTTATTGTACTTTTTCATGTAAACAAAAGCTTTCTTGAAAAATGCATGGTTTAGTGACCAAAACAGACATAATCCTATCATTTCATCCAATGTTCCTAGTGTTAGGCAAAATGGTTTCTCTAGGAGAGATGAGAAGAGGGGTTTATGCACCATTTTCTTATCATCTTATCCAAGGGTATGCCTGTTGCGTTATCCACATTTATCAAAGCACTGCAAATGCCTTCTGGGCCCTTTTTAAGGTGCTGCACTATCTGTTCTTGTTCCTCATGTTCAAAGCAAAACTTGTTTGTCATTTCCTATTTTTCTTTTGCTAATGCTACTGTTTATCTTGTTTCAGCTACCCTGCGTATAATCGCTTGCTTCCATGTCCCTCTCACAGTAGTGCGCCAAGAGTTGAACACTTACTTGTTTCAGAAGAAGGCTCTGTTCTTGACTTTATTTGTAGAGCTTTGGATCTTCCTCCTCTGTAAGTTCTTTCTTGTCTTCCAACTGTTTGGACCAATAACATGGCGTGATTGTTCATATTCTCAACACGATTATCAGAATTATTGGGATGAAATGATACAAAGAAAAAATCATGATTTGAAGGTACGTTTCAGATCTTATACATTTTGGAGCTGTGCATTATGCACTTGTGTGCCCGCAGCTTCCACCCACAGCAACTCTGGAACAAATTAGGAAGTTTAAAGAAGTTACTGCACCCTCAGTTCTGAAAAAGAGAGCTTCCATCAAAGGGAAAACAGTTCGAGAAGCACAAAAAACCTTCAGAATAACTGATCCTAATCAGTTCCTTGAAGCTGGAACATACTTGCGTGTTCATGTACACCCAAAACGCTTCCCACGGTAGACGCTGTCATTGGTGAATGATTATTGTAATGTCCCTCAACTTTATGGTTGCTAATATGTCGATGCTCTTCAGGTGCTATGACATTGATTGGAAATCGAGAATTATAGATGTGGCTGAATCTTACGTCGTTTTAAACAAACCTGCTGGTACATCGGTATGTAGTTGTTCCAATAGTCTCTCCCCTTCCCCCTCCTCATATCTTGTTTAACCAAAATTGTGGACCTTTTATAGTTTGAATAACACTACTTATGTCTGATTGCTCATGTGATATGTAATTTTTAAATGTGTTAGGTGGGAGGAACCACAGACAACATAGAAGAAAGTTGTGCAACATTTGCCAGTCGTGCCTTGGGATTTACAGCCCCGTTACTGACTACCCATCAGATAGATAACTGCACAGAAGGCTGGTATTGTGTTGTAAGAGTGGTTCTTTTCTCTTTTAAGTCAATCTCTAATGCTGAGAGAGGATAATGGGCTGTACTTTTTCTTGCAGTGTTGTGTTTGCTAGGACTAAGGAGTACTGCTCGATTTTCCATAAAAAGATCAGGGTAAGTTCATGACACTATATCTTAGAACTCAGTTGATTGAGTTGCCATTCTAATCAGTGGCTACACTCTAACATAGCAGTGAGGTCCACTGTCATTGATGTTGCCATTTAGAGCTGAAAATGTCAACAGTTGAATAATTTCAATATGGTTCATTTATGTAGCTTTATGTTGATATCAAGAGCCACAACTATTAATATGTATTTTCCCCTCTCCACTAGGACAAAAAGGTCAAGAAGCTTTATCTTGCTCTTGCTGCATCTCCTGTGCCAATTGGAGTTGTTACTCATTACATGCGTCCTGTTAATGTTGCTCCGAGACTTGTTTCGGAAGGTACTAATCTCAGCCAGGCATTACATAGTGAAAGTCAATGATTACTTTTGTGATTTTCAACATATTGAAGCAGGCAGTTGCCTGTTGTTAGGCATTTCTATTCCTGAATTGTTTGGAGATGTTATGCCTTCATAGGTTTTACCACATGCCTGCTGTCAAGTTTATTCATGAAAATTGTTGTATAATTTTTGAAAAAGTTTCTCATGTTCTCCTCTCCTTTAGTCCATTCCTTTATTGTCTAATTTTGTTATACACTTGCCCATTGGATCTGTATGATGGAATTTATAAATGATTGCACCTTTCTATGGGGTTCATGCATTTTCTCATCATAATTGTACACAATTTCCAAAATGCAAAATCTTCAGGTGATTTTTATCTCTAAATGATGGTAGTGCAATAGCATGGTCATACTGACGGTGGTGCTAATGATTGCATTTAGGCAAGAACTTTTAGGCTTATTTGTTTTATTGCATATTATTGAGTTTAAGATCATTATACTTGCAGATTTTATAGAAGGGTGGCATTTGTGTCAACTTGAGGTTATTGAATGCAAGGAGGTTCCTTGGCCAAATGCAGCAACTGAAGAGAGATATTGTCTTGAAGACTGTGGCTGGCCATCAAAGGATCATGCATATGAGTATAAGATCAACCTCTTGACCGGTCGAACTCATCAGGTTATTTAATATTCCCTCATTTCCTTCTGTCAAAATAAGTATTCCCATATTTCCTATCTGTGTTATATCTTGGTTGCTTCCTGTTTACATCAACTTAGTGATTTTTTATCTGTGGTCATAAGTGATGGTCTGGTCATATGTGTTTGGGATAGTGATTCTCTAATCCAGTATGGTGAGAAGATAAATTGTTTAGTGAGTTTCCTTAAAACAGGCTTGTCTTAATTAACCGCCACTGGGTAATTAAAGCTGCTCCTTGATTGTGAAGGATAGAAGTAGCAGCCATTAGGATTAAGACCTTGACAACAGCAGAGTTATGGGTGATAAGATTACAGAGGATATCCAATTCTGGTCAAAGGGTTTCCCATATGATTGAAACTTGCTTGGATTTTCAATTTCCGACTCAGAAAAATTGACAAGGATTACTTGAGAAACTGAAAAGCTTTGGATGTTGTGGGCCCTGGTAATTGAGAATTAGGGACCTGTAGCACTCCAATTAGTTTGTTCACAGCAATCATTGTCAAGAGAATGATGTAGAGAGGGAAGTTCTGGTTTTCCGTCTCTGTAATAAGGCAAACACATACAATCGTGAGCTCTGGCAATAATCTACTCTATCCACAGATCCGAGCTCAGCTGGCTGCATGTGGTGCACCACTGGTGGGCGACACGATGTACATGACAGCTGCAATTGCAGAAATGACCACTCCTGGGATAAATCCATTCGGCAAATACAGAAAGCAATATCCTAGTGAGGATACCAAAGAAACTGCTATTACTGAGTGGGTTGCACGGCATGGAAAGGAACCAGTTGTTGCTATTGGTCTTCAGGCATACCAAATTTCTTGGGATGATGGCAAGCACATTTACGAGGCTAGATCTCCCTGGTGGAGATCCAGAGTAGCTTCAAATGGTGCTGAAGATTTGTGATCAATTACTAACTGGAGCATTCCCTCAGAAAAAGCTGAAGCCTATCGACCATTCCTATACTAAAAGGTTTTTCTGCTGGTCACTAGCAAATTATTTTTCTTGAAATAGAACATAGAATGGAGAAATGAATTTTCTCTGGAAAAAGCTCAATTCAATGACAAAGTGGTTTGAAGGGCTTGATAAATCATGACACATTCTCTTATTGAGGCAAGTAGACTTGCAATATTGCGTTGAATAGACTGGATTTTAGGGTGGCATGCATAACCAAGTTACTAGGGCCACTTTCCTTGACTTGGTGGTTACATCAACAACCTTGCATATCATAGTTCATAAAAGACCATAAATCATTCTCTTCTAAGTTTCTAAGATGCCAAATTCTCTAGTCACTTCAATTTGGCATATTGCAGAAGTTAAATAAGTTGTTACAGATAAAAGAAAGCCTAGCCTTCAAGGGCTAGTCATCTCTTTTTCACTGCTCAATTTTGAAAGGTTGGGTTGGCAATTTAGATTGGAAAGATGCTTCCCTTCTTTTAATGACATGTTAGATTGGCTTTGAAGAGTGGAATTACTTTGATCGACTGTTTTGATATTGAAACTAGCAATATGGTCCTTACGAGCGGCGTTCTTGTCAGGCGAGCGGCATGATGATTAATGCGGTTCTTTGCCATAATCCAGCAAATCCCACTTGAATTACTTCGATTGCTCGATTTTTATATTGCAATTAGCAATGTGCTCCACAAGACCTTCACTTTTGTGCCATCGACATGGTGATTTTTCCGCATCGTCACCATACCCTACCACATCCCAGTTTGCATTTTAAATTTATTGGTGTGCCAACATCTTGCCACGTTCCATGGCAAGGTAACGTAAGAGCAATAGCTACAAGGGAGAGCCCACAAAAGATGAAAATGCCATGGCTTTCGGCTTCAGGAAAACGATAACAATCATACAAGGTGGATCATCCTGTGTTAAAACATAGCAGAAGACTGTTTTCCGAAACGTTCTAAACATTTTTAACCAACAACTAAATATTGACTCATCGACCGAAAGCTCATTCTGGCAGTATCTCCCAAAAGCGAATGGCACTTCAACACCATTCTTAATCTGAATTATTTCTATATGCTAATGGACGTTCTAGAATATGCTCAGCCGCAAGTTGCGGGAGCCTAGAGGTTAGCAACGTAGTCTTTGTACCCAAGAAGTTGAAAGTTTTACGGGTTCTACTGGGAGTGGTCAAATCTACATAATAGAGCCCGAATCGTACTGTATGTCCTGATGTCCGCTCAAAGTTGTCAAGTAATGACCCCGCAAAGTAGCCTCGCACATCTGCCCCATTCCGGACCATACACCGAGGAAAATGATGGTGTGTCTCAATTTGTTCGAGGGCTTGAAAAAGACCAGGACGGTTAGCCAGATTCTCCAAGGAATCCAAGTAGCCGCTCATGCATTCCACTCTCTTGTCATCATTGAGAAAAACTTCAGCTGCAGAATTGGGATGATCCTTCTCTCCAAAACCTATATAAACAGCCAAAAAAAAAAAAGCATGTTTAGAGCAAAAGACATAATGGATTGGATATTATCAAGAGAAATGTAACCCAGTTCGCACTCACCATTTTCACACGAGAAAAACTGCGTACGTTTCACCCCCAGAGAAAACAATCATATTCGTAGTCCAAATCTAGTTCAACTGAAAAATGTTTTGGGCTGTGCGGGATGGAAATAAGGATAGAGGATTATATCATTTCTTGTCGTCATCAAATGGATCTGTTAAGTTGCTAGAGGGTCATGAGCTCTTGTTATCACCAAGGGGGCAATTGATGAAATTGAAGTCTTGGTCAATGGAAAACAAGCAAAAGAATGACTGTCTTTGATTGTTAAGAAGATAGGAAAGCATGAGTGGTACTCCACACTCTTATTCTCCTTCAGAAGAAGTTTGAATCCATGACCTTTTGCATGGCCATGACGGACCTCTTAAGCATTGGACCACAATGTTGGCGGTCCTTCAGACATCAAAAACTGTCCCCCAAAATGGTTCAGTAAGAGTGACGGTTAAGGGCTGGTTAAGTACTCGGTTTCATAAATTCCAAACACTTCCAATGGGCTTCAGTCATTGCTTAATGAAATGGCTGGAGTGCAGTGACCACAAAGAATTGTTGTTGATCCACATAATCAAACAGGCATGCTTCACGTAGATGCTCATTACTTATGTCAGTTTTAGAATATGAGTAATAAAAATAAAATTTGGGTTGATGTTTTGGCTTTTGAATGATGCTTTGATTAGGGAATCTGACTCTCTGGTAGGAGGAGACGTTGACATACTTAAGCCATCACGCCCCCTTTCCCAAAGCAGAAAAATCTTGGCACTTGAAACTTTGAATGGAACCTTCAAAGAATGTGAGTAACACAATGGAACGGACATCAGGGACACAAGTGCCGTGAGAATGACCCAGACGTGTGTGTGCTCTAAAATGATGCCATGTTGCCTGCTACAATGTCCTCTGCTAAGAAGGGAAGCACTGCAGCCAAGCTGCCCTCCATTCTTGCTACTAGAAGGTAATATTTTTTATTTACAGGGAATAATGGGATGACGGCTTATTAAGCACATTTAATTTAAACCAGGTTAGGCTGTGCAAGTTCAACGTCAATGTCTAGCTTTGCTTGAAATGGACATTTCCATGTCTTGATAGCCCAACAAGAAGACAGAGAAGTTACTGCAAAGCAGCAATAGAAACTGATCCTGGTCCTTTATCTTGGAAGTCTCAAGAGAGCTACTCCATTATGTAGCTCACGGTTAAATGAGCCACCTAATGGACCCAAAAGGATGGGTCTTGTGACAACTTCCAGGACCCTACAATGTAGAAGGTCGTGCACCGGACGTTTATTTTTCAATGAATAGGTGTATGCTACAAATTCATCATCTTTTGAAATGCTCTTTAGTCTTCACTTAGGCATAAATAAAAATGTCAGCAGCAGACTGCTTTATTGCCTATCAAGTAGACTTATGGTACTAGATAAATAACATGTAACTGTGGACTAAAAAAAAAAAATGGAGATGGATTTCCAAGTTTATGATGATGCCAGATTGGCAAAGTGCAATTATGTTTTTCAAAGTTTCATCACACTTTTGGAGAAAACCCATTAGCTTCCACTATCGAGGAGACACAACAGTAATTGGCACTTCATCAACAGTGATGGGGTCTAACTTATCCCTGTATTGAGCTGGCTCCAAGCCCTTCATTGACCTGCTCTGCTCTACTCTACCATGGATGAAAAAGG